>CM046430.1:12008610-12608610 GCA_025506505.1 Flaveria sonorensis | reverse complement strand
CTCGACCCTCGCAGAGTCCCAGAATTCTATCATGTGTGATTGATAGATAATAGGATCTGCTGTTAGCGCATAAAACAATCTACTTCTTCTCAGATAACGGATGATGTCTCTGCATCCATCTTCCAATTCTGGATTCAGAAATGTGCATATGTTATGATCTTTGACGAATCGATAGTCATACTGGCTTCGATGTTTGACTGATGTGTGGATTATTTGTGTGGAATAAATGATTTTAGCGATTGTTGATGAAAGGGGTTTGAGAGATTTTCTAGGGCTGAAAAGGTTTTGAGAGTGAGTAGAAAGGCCAACAGTTTAATATTGTGGGACTCATTTTCCTTTATACCCTTTTGAGGTTATCCATGAGTTTATGCTTCCACAGAACATCTACGGAAGGCTAAAACTTTCCTTTTTGATTTGATTTGATTTTATTCTTCCATAGAACATCTACGGAAGGCAAAATCTTTGCTGCTTTAACCTTAACAAATTAATTCTTTCGCACGAACGTCTACGGAAGACAAAATTTGTTATGAATTTGTTGTTTTATCCGTAGGTTACCAATCTACGGAACGGCAATTTTTGTTCTTTTTGATGTATGATCTTAAACACAATGTTAGATCATTTGTTATTTTCTATTGGACCTTGTTGACTTTGCTTCATGGCAATTGTGCAAAATTGATTTGGTTAAAACCTTTAGATATCCTGCAGCCAAGTTAATGCTCAAGTTCCAATTTTCTTTATTTAAAGATGTAACACATTTGATACTCAGATTTTCACACTAATTTACTACTCCCCTTAAATTTGTGATTAATCATAAAATTATCATTTATTAAAAATTTATAAAGAATAGCATGAAAAACATTATCTGTCCAACTAATTAGCAAAGAAAAGAACAAAACCAGAAATTATTTACAAGCATTGAAAAATGGGATCATACTATAACACTAAGAAACTTCCCAATGACAGTTTTGGTTGATGATAGAAGACAGATCTAGTGTTGATTGCAAGTATATTGATCCTCAAAAATTCAAGCAAGAGTGTATATTCAACTTGTCATGCTATTTATCATGTTTTAAAATTGTTTAAAGATGGACAAGGATGGACTCCACATTCAATTCACATTGAAGTTTGTCCTCCGTAGATGAGTCAATTTATCACTTTTTCACACTTAAAACTATGTTCCGTAAGTTATAAGCTCTATCTTAAGATTTCTTTGAAATCTTATTAATGCTGATATGATTTGTGAGCTCTCTGAATTAATATACAGTTGATCACTATGTATTCTTTTAGAGCTGTTCCTTTTGAAATCTTTTGTTACTAAGCATCAGGACACCAGGTCTTTACTTACGTAAAACAGAGGTGCCCAGGAACTCAGGTCTTTGCTTACGTAAAACAAAGAGTTCATGATACGCAAAGATAGAGGTTATAAAGTGTTACAACATAGTGTGCTTAGGTGAGTAAGTTGATCACAGCAGGATAAGACTTACTTCCTTGCTCCTCAAAATGGAATTAGCCACAATTTGTCCCCTTGACATTATGTTATGCATGACTTGTTTATTTTCAACTCAAGCTGAACCTACTCACATATCAAATCACATCTGATCAGTCTATATGAATTGTTTGATAAATGAGGAAAGTAAGCAAAGTTATAGTGTACTATCATTTCCCATTATATGAATTGCTTATTCAATAAAATATGTAAATAAGGCAATAGTTTTATATTTTTATATGTTTTAAGAATATTTTTAGCTTTTTCATATTAATAACAATCTGCGGATGAACAAGTTTGTTCTTCCGTAGATGTTCATATTAAAACTATAATGGATAGAACATGCTTTTCATTATGTTGATTAAGACTTAATCTAAATTGATCATGCCTAGTGACTCAATTAAGAAATTAAATCTAACTGAATCAAAGGCTTTAGTGAATAAATCACCAAGCGGATTTGTTGTATCCACCTTAACCAACTTGATTAAACCTTTTTCTGAGCAATCTCTCAGAAAATGATATCTGATTTCAATATGTTTTGTTTACTATGTTGTACTGGATTAGCAGTGATGAACATAGCAGCTGAGTTATCAATATGTATTGGTGTTTGAAGAAAATCGTAACCATAATCAAGTAATTGGTTTTGCAACCATAAGACTTGAGAGCAACCAGCTGAAGCAGCTATGTACTCAGCCTCAGTTGTGGATACTGAGACATTTGTTTGCTTTTTGTACTGCCAAGAAACTAGTCTTGGTCTTATGAATTGGCATCCACCGGTGGTTGATTTTCTGTTGTTGTTGCAGCCTCCATAGTCATTGTCAGAATATGAGTAGAGTTTAAAATCTCCTTCTTTGGGATACCAAAGTCCAAGAGCTGGTTTCCCTTTAAGGTATCTGAAAATCCTCTTCACTACATTCATATGTGACTCCTTTGGGTCTGCTTGGTACCTAGCACAAACACACATAGCAAACATTATGTCAGTTCTGCTGGCAGTTAAATACATTAATGATCCTATCATAGATCTATATAATCTTTGATCAACAGACTTTCCTGTAGGATCTGGTACAATCTTATCTATTGTTGATGCTGGTTTTTTGCATGAAGATGAATCAGCAAGGTTGCACTTCTTCAAAATTTGATTCATATACTTCACCTAATTGATGAAGATGCCATCTGGTTTCTGATGAACTTGCAAACCAAAGAAGAATGTTAGTTCTCCCATGGAACTCATTTGAAATTCCAATTTCATCAGACATTCAAACTCATCACACAATCTCTTGTTTGTTGATCCAAATATGATATCATGTACATATACTTAGACAACTAAGAGATCTTGATATTCATGTTTTAGGAAGAGAGTCTGATCAATTGTTCCCCTTTTGTAACCATTCTTGAGTAAGAAATATGACAATGCTTCATACCACTTTCTTGGGGCCTGATGAAGTTCATATAAAGCTTTGTCAAGCTTGTATACCCTGTGTGGATAATCACGATCTTCAAAGCCTAGTGGCTGAGCAACATAGATTTCTTCATCAATTTTACCATATAAGAAGGCATATTTTACATCCATCTGGTAAATTATGAACTTCTTATGTGATGCATAGGCTAGAAAGACTCTAATGGCTTCAATCCTTGCAACAGGAGCAAAGAATTCATCATAGTCTATCCTTTCTTCCTGAGTATAACCTTGTGCTATTAGCCTTGCTTTGTTTCTCACAATAATGCCTCTGTCATCTAGTTTGTTCTTGAATAGCCACCTTGTGCCAATTGGATAATGGCCTTCAGGAATATCAACTAGATTCTAGACTTTGTATTTTTTGAATTGCTGAAGTTCTTCTTGCATTGCTTCAATCTAGCTGTTATCTTTCAATGCTGCAGTGATGTTGGGAGGAACCACTTGTGAAAGAAAACAAGAGAACAGACAAATGTTGGCTGCTCCTCCTTGTCTTCTTGTGGTTCTATCATTAAGATCACCTATCATATTTTCAATGGAATGATACTTGTGAAATCTGGATGTTGGTATTGATTCAACTTGAATGGATGAATCCAAGTTAGGGATGTTGGTTGATGGAGACGGAGTCAGCTGGGATGGGGAATCCACAAAGTAGTCAAAATTCTCATGTGGCTGATCTTTTGATGTTGAATTATGTCCATCTGTATGAGCTTGTGTTGCTGCAGATGTAGGCATAGCATCCGCAGCCGCTACAGGTACAACTACTGATGATGTAGTTTGTTGAACTACATGTGTGGGTGGTGGTTGTTGAATGTTTTCTGTTGAATTGTGAACTTCAACTGAATGTAATGGGTCATCTCCAGAAGTAGTAATATCTACGGATGTAGAAGGAACTTCTGTGGAAGTAGAAGGAAATTCTGCGGATGTAGACCTATTCATTCCAATAGGATGATCTTTGCTTGTTTGAATTGAACGGCCAGGATCAATAACATTTTGAGTAAGTGACTGGACTACTCTTGGTGGATCAGCTGTCAATGGCACTTCACCAATGTTTGGAGGAACATAAGGATAACATGTATCCGCAGGACCTGCCACATTCAAATAACCTGTGTTAAATGAGTTTGTTAATGCATCTATATCAAACAACCAAGATGATCCTTTTAGAGATTTTGAAAACAAGGATTCATTAAAAGATACATTAGGAGTTTCTTCCACAATGTTTTCATGTGGAACATAGACTCTGTATGATTTAGATGTTGATGAGTAACCAATAAAGAAACCATCATAGGCTTTTTCTACAAACTTTCCTAATTGATATTTTTTGTTTAATATGGCCACATGACACCCAAAAACTCTAAAATATCCTATGAAAGGTTTTCTTTTAAACAAAAGCTCATATGGTGTTTTATTATGTTCTTTGACAATTAATGTCCTATTTTGAACATTGCATGCTGTGTTCACAACTTTTTCCCAGAATGTGATTGCCAACTGTTAATCAGCAAGCATTGTTCTTGCTACTTCAATAAGAGTTCTATTTCTTCTTTCAGCAACTCCATTCTGTTGTGGTGTTCTTGGTGCACTAAATTGTCTTGATATTCCTTGGTCCCTACAAAAGGAATCTAAAATATGATTAACAAATTCAGTCCCATTATCACTTCTTAAGATTTTGATTTTTAGATCAAGTTGATTTTCAATCTTAGTGATAAACTCTGACAGGATCAGTGATCTAAGTTTGATCAATTAGAGTTGAATCGCAGTGGAATTATAACAAGAATTAGATGAATATAGCAAGAACACAATAGATATTCAATGGAACAGTACACGGTTATAGAGAAAGAGGGTTTTCTGCAAAATGGATAATATCATTCATGCACAAATGCTTCGGTATGGCGGCCGCTAAGCTGCGCTAAGCTTCGCACCTTACAATTAGGTCAACATTCCTTATATAAAGGAATGTGACGTCTGCTGATGTCACTTGATAGTGACATCTAACAGAATTATTACAAACAACTGAAAGTAAGCAAACTACTGAGAATGTTCACAACAACTGAGAACATCTCAGAGTATGCTAAGTACAAGATGAAACTAAAACTACTGAAACTACAAGTACTGATTACAAGAAACATAAAACTACTAAAAGGAAACCATCACAACTACTGAAGAGGTCTTCTTCAGCTGCTGTGACAACATCTGAAACTTGGTCTTCAGTCTTTGTCTTCAGCTTTTGTCTTCAGACTTTGTCTTCAGTTCTTTAGCTTCAGACTTTGTCTTCAGCTATTTCACTTCAGACTTTGTCTTCAGCTCTTTCACTTTAGACTTTGTCTTCAGACCTTGTTATCAGTTGATGTCTTCAGCTGTTGCAGACTACTTTAGTTGTTGTAATGTCTGTGGGACTTAAAGGTTTTTCTGATCAGGCTCATTGGTTCTTTTGGTCCAACAAACTCCCCCTGAACCAATGCAGCCAAAACCTTTAAGCTTATTGAGGTCCCACTTATTCTTGGCAGAAATACTCTCTTGATCAGCTTCAGAGATATCAGATAAGCACAGGCCAGGGAACAGGTTTCAGTAGATGTGAATGTCAAAGGATGGAAGGGAACTCTATCTTGGGGAACTGGACACAGAGCTGTTATCCCAACCATGAAACCTACTTCCCATTGATGAGTCTATAAGACTCTCTGACGTAGGCCTCAAGGAGAACAACTTGTTCCTCCTTAGTGAGTTCTTCTGCTTCTCCTTCGAAGAAGAACTCTGGGCCATAGTACTCTGATAGGTACTTTACTGTCTTTCCATTTTTCAACTCAACAGTTGTTATCTCTCTGTAAGCAAATTCATCTGGGTGAGTCCCTTCTAATAACAACTGGAGTTCATTTTCTTGATCTCTTCAAGCCTCTTGTATAACAACCCCTTCTTGACCATTTTGTTCTCCATTAGAGTTTGAGGGGTCATCTTTGACTTGTAGGCTCTCTTGAAGTCTTCAAGTATCTCCCAGGGTGAGACTACAATGGCCAACATAATAACAACATCTATGGTCTTCCTCACTTGGCCATTGTATCTACTTGGTATGGATTTCTTATGAATTCTAGAACTAACCCTGGGGTCTGGCCAATCCTTACTCTCTCCTTTTGATATTGAAAGGTATGCCTGAGAGCATACAGCCTTTGAGCGTGTTTCTTCATGGCTTGTATAGATGATGACTGAGGAAACTCTTTGTCAACCATCTTCAAAAGTTGCTCATCGTGCTGTTTCTGCTGTTCTTCTTCTTCAATCTTAACTTTCACCATTTGCCTCTGAAAGTCTGGTGTGATCATTTGTTGACTTCTGGGCTCAGGTATTTTTAGAACAGCAGAGATTGGCAGACTGTCTTCTTCATCATCTTCTTCTTCTTCTTCTTCCATCCTCAACACCCTTCTCCTCCTTCTGGGTGCATCATTGGATGTGGTTTGAGGTGGTTTTTGGGGTAAGGGAGTTGGTTTTGAGGGTTGAGTTGGTTTAAGTTTAGGTTTAGGGATTGGTTTGGAGAGTTGTGGGGTTGGTTGTTTTTGAGTGGGAGTTTGGGAAGGCTGATCTAGCATTTTTGTGGTAAGTTTGGCTTTGGAAAGCTTGGCCATATCAGTTCTCTTCCCAGCACCTGCTTCATCTAAGGCTTCGATAATCAACCCCTTATTGAATGCTTCAGAAGCACAGATTCTGGTGGTTATTGCCAGAATACTGTCTCTGGTCCATGATTTAATCTCAATTAATGATCTTCCCAAGTATTTTGCAATAAACCTGATCATTATCTCCAACCTCTCCCTTTCCATCACACTGTAACTGGCCCATCTCTCTTGTATCTCTTTAATCTCCAGCCTTCTGATCTCAGTGTCTAATGTAGCTGTATCAAAGCCCTTTCTGAAGAGTTGGTCTATTATTCTGTCCATTGATCTGCTGTGAGCTTCATCAGCTTCTTTAACCAGATCTTCCAATGATTTCTCTTCATCAGGCTTTTGAGTTTCAGCACTTTTCTTTCTCTTGTATGTGATCAGCTGTTTTTCCTTTTCTAACTCCTTTTCTTTCTCTTGTTGTTTCCATCTTCCACTCTCTTTCTCTTTCTTTCTTTCACTGCCTTAGACTCCCCCTTTTTGGGTGCATTGGGTTCAGGGGTTTGAATGGCAGAAAGCTTCTTTTGCACAGCATCATCAACAAGTGTTTGTAGATTTGAGGAGATCCTCTCATCAATGGCTTTATGCACAATCTCATTGATGATGGGAGTGATGAGAGGTAAGGAATGTTGAAAGGTAGCAACCATCTGCTCAGAGGGGTTCTGTCCCTGAGAGGTGGTGCCAAAAGCAGTGGCTGGTGGCTCAGTTGAGTGTAGTGGCTGAGTGTTTGGTGAACCTTCAGATGAAGGTGCCATCTGTGGGTTTATTGGGGCAGATGGACTTTGATCCTGAGACATTTTGGCAAGCAGTTCTTTGAGTCTGCTCACCTCAGCCTCAAGGATTGTGTTATGGGCTAAGACATCGAAGAAAAAGCCCAGGTCATCATCAGTCTTTGCTGAATCACCTGACCTCCTGATTGAATCAGGATGTACATGCCCTGAGTGTAGATCAGTTGTAGCATGTGCCCCTTGTTCTTGGTTCTGGGGACTTCCTGCCTCAGGACTGAGTCCTTCATCGGCAGTTGCCTCTGGTGAGGTCTTAGAGATGTTACCAACTGCATCCTGTTCATTTGCTGAATCAGTAGAAGTGGCAGCCTCACCAGATGTTCTAACCTCCTCCTCTACACGGGGAGATTGAACATTATAACCCCTGTGCTGTGGGTTATCAGCAGCATTTTGGTCCTCTTCCTCAGCTGTTGAGGTTCTCCCCATTGTAATTGGTTTCTGGGGAGGAGGAGAGGAATGCAGCTGACTCAGCACTTGTGCAACTATAATGGTTGGGCTTTGAGGGGCGGTTGCATTTGGAGATAGGTTTGAAGCAGATTGCACCCGGGGTGACTGGTGCTCTTCAATGGTAACCTTCTCAATTGAGATAGGTTCCAGCATTGTGGTATCCCCAATTATGGTTGCATCAGGATCCTGTTGAGAGGATGCCTGAGCGGCTAGGGCTGGTGGAGTCTTTGACACTACTGGGGGGTTAGAACCAGTAAGTGTTTCCTGTATTGGTGGTACAGGGGCATCCTCAGGGGACTCATCTCCCTGAGTAGCCTTTTTGGGCTTTTTGGTGTTGGGTTTGGTGGGGACTTTGGATCTGGAAGTGGAGGCTGTGGGTTCCCGCTGCTTGGGTTTTAGCAGCCGGGCAGCCCCTTTCAGTGTAGGGTCAGAGTTGTGCCTGGAGTATACTTCAGGCAATACAGCCGGAGCAGGGACTCCAAGGCCAACAAGGCCGTCTGATTTTAGCTGATTTAAAATTATGGCCATGAGAAACCTGGGATATAATATCCATCTGTTTGCCACAGGTTTCAAAGCCAGATCCTTTAGTTCCATGAAAACTATCTCAGAAAAATTTAGATTTTGTCGTTCAAAGATAGAGTATAATACCTGTTGCCATCGGGAGGACATCTGATCCCATGAGGAGGTTTTTGATGCAAGGCAGACATTCACCATGTGGAATATAAGACGTTCAGCATCATGGAAGTGCTTCTTCAGAATGGTGGTAGCACTTAAGTCTCCTTCATACCCGTTATTGATGAAAGACATATCAGTTGTGCCTTTCGGGTATTCTGTGACACAGGTGGCATCATGTAGATTTAGGGTTTGTCGAATGATGTCTGGAGTGATGACCACCTGTTTCTGGTTAACCAACGACTGGAGAGTGATTTGGCTATCATTCTCACCAGTTTGCACAGAGACGTTGGTCCAGAATTGGCTTAGGGAATCGGGGTATATGGTAGGATTCAGAAGAAAAGCGGTTCGGTACTGGGAATCTACCATAAGATCGATGGCATTATCAAATTTGTTCCAAAAGGCTGATTTCGAGAGGTAGGCAACACAGTTGTGTCTGGGTTTGAGTTTCATGGTCGCCATTGTTGAGAGAGTGAAGGACATAAAACAGCTAATGAAAACTTTGAAAGTAGATTTAGGTATTTATAGGGTAAGAAAAGGCTGATATAAAACGACTGAAAGTGTTGGTGCTGTCATCAGTTGTTTGAAAACAACTGAAGACCTAGTATTAACTTTCAGAAGTAACAACTGAAGACTTGGTATTAGTCATCAGTAGTTGTGAAACTACTGAAGACATGGTTTTGGCTTCAGGTGTTGTAAACAACTGAAGATTTGGTGTTAGTCATTAGTAGTTGTAAAACTACTGAAGACATGGTTTTGGCTTCAGGTGTTGTAAACAACTGAAGATTTGGTGTTAGTCATCAGTAGTTGTAAAACTACTGAAGACATGGTTTTGGCTTCAGTTGTATGAAGTGAAACAGTAGTTGTAGAAACAACTGAAGAGAAAAGTTTCTCATCAGCTGTTGTCGTCAATTCTTAGCTCATCAGCTGTTTCATTCTGACCTCAACACTTATCAGACTTTTTGTCTGATTTTCAGACATTTCATTGGTCATCAGTATTTATCTGTCATACTGACATCAGTAGTTGTAACTACATCAGTAGTTGTAACCACATAGTTCTTTTCAACAGATAGAGTACTTCAGTACTTTTTAAGTAATTTAGTCTTCAGTAGTTATGAAAACTACTGAGGATAAAAGAACTTATCAGTACTTATTTGTGACAATAGTATACGAATGCTCATCAGTACTTGTTGACTGAGATCATCAGTAGTTGTCACTTATTCTAGCTGCAGCATACCAAGCCTTAACACTAGGTTTTGGAAAGTTGAACTGTCCAAGGGCTTAGTAAATATGTCTGCAAGCTCATCAGCACTAGGAACAAACTTTGGATCAATCAGACCTTTTTCAAAACAATCCCTAATAAAATGATGTCTGATCTCAATATGTTTGGTCCTAGAGTGCTGGACTCCTTTATTGGTAGACCTCTCACTAAACTATTGAGGATCAGCTGATTCATGGTTTTGAGATTAACATGACCTAGCCTTCTATGCCACAGTTTAGATTCCTGAGGAGAGGCCTTGGAGAACAGGCAAGGATGACCTTTTAAATCAATCTTCTTTGACAAATCCAAGGCATATACTCTTCCTATCCTGTTGGCCTTCAGGAGAGTATGTTCATCCAATACCTTGTCAATCAGCCTCAGAACTTTGGAAGACAGAATCCGGCAATTCTGGCTTGTGAAAAGTGCAACATGCCCTTTATCACACATCTGACTGACACTCAGTAGATTATACTTGAGATTCTCCACATGGTTAACATCATCAAATCTGATTTCTCCATTTGACACAAATCCTTTCCCGATGATGTAACCCTTAGCATCATTTCCAAATGAGACAAATCCCTTCTTTCCTTGAGAGTAGTCATTAAGAAGAGAACTGCTCCCAGTCATATGCATAGATCCTCCACTGTCTACATACCAGATGCTTCTTTGGCATGCTGAAGAACCCTGCATTTATCATAAGAAACTAGTTAGCTTTAGAGACCCAAACCTTTTTGGTTTTGGGTCTGTTTTCATCAACAGATTTAACCATAACTTGTTTCTCATGATTAACAGCTGATGAAGGTGGAGATGGTGCTGAAATGGATTTCTTAGATTTGGGCTTGGATTTCCTTTTCAGTGGTTTGATCACAGGTGCATCTAGTTGGTTAACTCTCCCCAACAAATGCTGAACCATCATAACAAGTTGTGTCTGATTTGTTGCTAAAGCCTTCAGCTCATTTGACACATCAGTACTTGTTTTTGATGAGTTCCTGTGACCCACCATTTCCTCCTTCTTGAAATTCACAGACTTAGTCTGATGTTTATCATGAGGAACACTATCAGCTGTTTTCTGATAAACCCCATCCTTCTTTTTGGATTTTGGTGAGGCCTTGGGTTTATCAGTTTGAGATGACTGTGGTACAAACTTGGTCTCAAACTCATTTTTCATTTTATTAATCTCTTCTTTAATGAGCTTATCTCTTTGAGTTTGGAACCCTTTTTGTACCAGCATTCATCAGATAGATGATTGAATTTACCACATATTTCACATGGCTTATTCTTCATCTTGGATTGATCAACTGCTGAAGTGGAAACTACTGAAGGTGTGATCTTCAGTACTTTCCTCCTTTCAGTACTTGTGTTAAGTACTGAAGGATCGGTAACAACTGAAGACTTGTTCTTCAGCTGTTCTCTATCCGTCCTGAAAGACCGTATGATAGATTCCTCAGCAGTTGTTAATCCTTTTATTTCAGCAGATTTGAAATGCTTTTCAGATGTTGTGACTTGCCCTTCAGTACTTGGAGTACTTTGAGGGACAACATCTGAATTGCTCAGCTTCATGTGTTTATCAGCATTTAAACCATCAGGCAATTGATTTGCTGAGATCTTAACACTGACTTCATCCTCTAATTTTGTATTATCATTTGAGGATGAATCACATGATGATGTGGTTTGGAAATTACTTTCACCTTCAGATTTTACTATTGATTTTGAAGTAAAATCAGTAGGTGGTGCAGTATGATTGTAACCTATTCCAAACTTCACATTTGAAGCTGTTTGCTTGCTGAGAAGCATTTCAAATCCCTTGCAGGATGTTACCCAGCGGTCACACTCAACTTGGGTAGCTGCAAGTGTCTCTTTGAGACTTCTGTGGTTCTCAAGTATGACCTCTACCTTAGCCTTTTCATCATTAAGTTGGCATTTAAGCTTGTAAATCTCATCATCTTTGTCATTAAGAGCAGACTCATACTCAGCTTTTCTTTTGGAAATAGTTTTCTCAAGCTCAAGATTTTGATTGATTAAAGCTACATTTGCCTCTCTAATAGAGACAAAGGCAGCTATGCATGATTCAGAACATAACTTGGCTTTAGCCTCAGAAGATACCTGGGTTACCTGTGAAGATGATGCATTGGAGCAGGAACCCTCAGTAGACTCCAGGGCCATGAGAGCAAGATTCCCAAAAGGATGTTCACCACCATGTTGACCAGCACCAGCAAATAATTGCTCATTGAAACCAGAAAGATCATCTGGTAAGCTGCTCCAGTCAACAACTCCTGGTGTGAAGAAGCTGTGATGAGGTTGAGATTGTGATGGAGATGGTTGAGGCTCAGGTAGGGCTTGAGGTTGTTGTGCTATAGGAACTTGAACTGGATTTGGCTGTGGCATGTAATAGCAGGGATATGGATATGGCATTGGACCCTGAGGGACAAAATATGCAGGAGATTGAGGTTGTGAGTGATGACCAGAACTAGCAGGATGTTGCCCTTTGTTTTGTGAACTATTGCTTGGAAAGGTCACAAAGGGTGCAGAGGAGTTAGATCCAGTTGATCTACACTCTCTTGCAAAGTGCCCAAGCCTGTGGCATTTGTGACACCTCAACTTACTCTTGTCAAAACCAACTTTGGTTTTGCCAGAGAGTCCTGGAAATTTCCTACCAGTTCTCTTGTAGAACTTTTGAGATCTGATATTGATCAAGGCCATTTGGCTCAAAATATCCATCTCTTCTAAATCATCATCAGCAATACCCATCAAATCATCCATGATAAAGCATAAATTATCACTATTACACCCAGAATGACTGTCAACACCAACAAATGCATGATCAGAACTGTTTGAAGAGAAATCTATATGCTCATCATAATGGCTTTCTGATCCAGCATATTCTGACTCATGACCGACCAAGGCAGTGTTCCCTGGTACAAAGTCATCAGTGAGCTTTCCTGATGATGCCAGTTTCCTTTTCTGCTCTATCTCTCTTTCAAATGTAAGCAGTTTCCCATGGAGTTGGGTGAGAGATAGGCTATCCAGATTTGCACTGGAGCGTAGGACAATGGTGTATGTGTCCCATCTCTCAGGCAGTGATCTGAGGAATCTGTTGTTCATCTGGCTGTTAGTATACTCATGCTTGACCATTTTCAGCTCAGAGATCAAGCAGGAGAAACGCTCAAACTGTTGAGTCAGTGTCTCACCCTTCCTATGAGAGAATGTCTCATATTGTTGGGCGAGGATTTCTCTGTTGTTTGCTAAGACCTCATCAGTTCCTCCGAATTGTTCCTTCAAAGCATTCCAGAGGTCATGAGCAGTTTCATGATGCATAAGCCCAGAATAGATTTCATTAGGCAGTGCCATGGCCAGAATTCCATGGGCTTTAGCATCAATCTCAAACAGTTTACGATCTTCATCTGAGTATTGCTCCTTCTTCTTCGGAACCATTTGGTTGGTCTCCGATTGTTCACCATAGGCTTGTGTGGACCGTGAACCACAGATGTCCAACAACCTGAACTGTTAACAGACAGGTGATGGAGCATTCTTCGTTGCCATATGTTATACTCACTCCTAACCAGCATCGGAGGCTTGGTTGAGGAGCCAGTATTGTGAGGGTCATTAGATGGAGTAGTCATTCTCAGATTCAAACCAATTCAATCAAGTTTCAACAGATTTAGCACAAAAACACAACAAACTCAGTATGAACCAAGAAGAAACTCAAATTGAATAACCAGAAGCAGCAGAAGATCAATCTCTATAACCAATTCTTGCAAATATGCTAATTCGATCAAACTTTAGATATCGAAATAGCAGTTTCAATGATCAATTGTTAAACCAATCAATGATTAACCAGCTCTGATACCATTTGACAGGATCAGTGATCTAAGTTTGATCAATTAGAGTTGAATCGCAGCGGAATTAGAACAAGAATTAGACGAATATAGCAAGAACACAATAGATATTCAATGGAACAGTACACGGTTATAGAGAAAGAGGGTTTTCTGCAAAATGATAATATCATTCATGCACAAATGCTTCGGTATGGCGGCCGCTAAGCTGCGCTAAGCTTCGCACCTTACAATTAGGTCAACATTCCTTATATAAAGGAATGCGACGTCTGCTGATGTCACTTGATAGTGACATCTAACAGAATTATTACAAACAACTAAAAGTAAGCAAACTACTGAGAATGTTCACAACAACTGAGAACATCTCAGAGTATGCTAAGTACAAGATGAAACTAAAACTACTGAAACTACAAGTACTGATTACAAGAAACATAAAACTACTAAAAGGAAACCATCACAACTACTGAAGAGGTCTTCTTCAGCTGTTGTGACAACATCTTAAACTTGGTCTTCAGTCTTTGTCTTCAGCTTTTGTCTTCAGACTTTGTCTTCAGTTCTTTAGCTTCAGACTTTGTCTTCAGCTATTTCACTTCAGACTTTGTCTTCAACTCTTTCACTTCAGACTTTGTCTTCAGACCTTGTTATCAGTTGATGTCTTCAGCTGTTGCAGACTACTTCAGTTGTTGTAATGTCTGTGGGACTTAAAGGTTTTTCTGATCAGGCTCATTGGTTCTTTTGGTCCAACAAACTCTATCAATGTTTCTGATGTTTTACTTTTATGTTTTAAGAAAAAGACCCATGTGAATCTAGTGAAATCATCAACAATCACCAAACAGTGTTGCCTTTTTCCAATGCTCATGACATTGGTTGGACCAAAAAGATCCATGTGCAACAGTTTGAGTGGTGTTATGTTTGTGTTAATTGTTTTGGATTTATGTGACACTCTATGTTGTTTTCCTTTGAAACATGATGAACAGTGATTAGAACAATAAAATTCTTTCTTTGGAAGGCCAATGACTAAGTCATTTTTGACCAACTTATTCATGTTCTTCAAGTTAGAGTGAACCATTCTTCTATGCCATAGTTGAGATTCGTCTTCTGATTCTGGAATTCGAAAACCTGGCTTAAGAATGTAACAATAGTTAGTATCAAAGAAAGTAGTATAGTTTTGATCACAAATTTGAGAAACACATAATAAATTGAATTGTAAATTTTCACAGAAGTTAACTTTCTCGAATTTTAGAACACCATTGGTTACCATTCCTTCACCAATGATTTTACCTCCCTTCTTATCCCTACCAAATGTTACATAGGAAGCATTTTTATGTTTAAAGTCATGGAGGAGAGAACAGTTTCTCGTCATGTGCCTGGAACAGCCACTGTCAACATACCACTTGTTATCAGTCCTCCCTGGATGCTCCTACAAAAATAATGAAATCAGTTAGACCGTGAAGCCCAAGCCTTGATGGTCTTGGGCTTGCAATTGTTATCTAATATTGTTATTCTATCATGAATGAGCCTAGATGACTCTAGATTTGTTTTAGATTCCATTAATTCATTATGTTTTGTTTTGGGTGAGGATGATTCTTTTGATGATAAAGATGAAGCACTATCATCTTGATTCACACTCACTTCCTCTTTCACCTCTTCTTTTAATAACTTTTTCTTTGAACTTGAAGCTGATGCTCTTTCTAAAAAGGTTTTCGTATCCTTTGTCCTTGACTGGGGTACATGATTACCTTTTTCAAAGTGATCAAAGAAGGCATCATCTTCTTGCAACACTACCTTTTTATGAGGTGTCTTACTTTGAGATAGTTGTATCTCCTTCTTTTTCTTTGATGAATTATCAGCAGATGTTTTCTTTGTCTTTGCATTCTTCTGCTTTTGTTGCTGATTCTTTTGCTTTGGAATTTTTGATTCATCATTCTCTGAAGATTTTGAATTTGATTCAGAAGTCTCAGGTTTTTGCTTCTTGGGGACCTTTAATTTGTTCTTTTTGTTGAAGATACATTCTTGAGTGGAATGATTATGCTTGTTGCAGATGGCTCAATGCTTGTTGAAGTAACAATCTGAGGTCATATGATTATTCATATTGCAGATGGAGCAATAGCTGCAGAAGTAGCACTCTTCTGTGCTGTGGTTGTGCATATCACACCACTTGCAATACTTATCTTCAGCTTTACGGTCAGAGTCAGCTTCTATCTTTGTCAGATTCTTCATCAGTATCTTTTTTTGCTTCTTCAGTTCTTTCTTAATCTTTGCATCTGAAAGATCCTTTTGTTTACCTTTCTGGTTAGCAGTTGAATCCTCATGTATTTTCTTCTTCTGCGGATGTTATACGGAAGACTGTTTTGTCTTCTTCCGTAGATCTTCTACTGCTGACTTTGGAACATTTTTCCTTTGTTTTTCTACGGATGTGTGAGAACCAGTCTTCTTCTTCTGTAGGTAATCTGCTGAAGTGAGACTATCTTCTTCCTCTGTAGTTCTTTTTGCTGCCTGACTTTTATGTTGTTTGTTGAGTTCATGAATGCCTTCATTTAACTGACCAATCCTTGTGTAAATGGTCTTCAACAGATTTCTTTGTTTTGGTGGATGGGCAACTTGATCACATCAAGGATTTTGGGAGTTATAGAATCAATTACCACACATTTTCCCTTACCCAAACCAGCACTTTCTTGTTTATTAGGCTCATCACTATCATCTAGATCATCACAGCTATCAAGATCAAGTTCTGAGTCATTTTGTTTTGAGAATTCTGATTCAGATGAATTGGTTTCAATGGATTCAAAATCCTTGTCATTTATCACTTCATTATTTTCAACTTTTGACTCAGTTTGGTGCTAGACACAAAATGATTTGTCAAACTATTGGTCATGGACTTAGGTAGGGTGGTGTAATTATCATTAATTGGTGGAGCAACATTATGATATCCCAAACCAGACTTGTTCTTTGATTCAATATGAGAGTTTAATAGTTTCTCATACTACTGTGATGATAGTTGGAATTTCTGAAGTTTTACTTCAGTTGATGCATGATCTGACATGGACTTGGTTAATGAGTTGGTCAAATGCTCAACTTGTGCTTTCAAATTATAATTTTCAGTCATAAGTTTGTCTAAATCCTTTTGTAGTGAATTTATTTTGACTTGATAAAGTTTATGTTCTCTTTCATGAGATTCATTTAAAAGCATAGTTTCTTTGACTTTATCAGCCAATTGTTGAGCATGAGCCCTGTATCTCTCAACCTTATCAACACATAAGGATGAACATAACCTTTCTCTTACCTCTCTGGGCATTGGTGGAACTTTGTTTTCCATATTAGCCATCAAAGCCTGATTTTCTTCTAGTACTTCCTTCTCGTACATGCTCCAGTCACAAGTACCATCCTGCAAGATAATCAAACCAGTTTCTTTAGAATTATTGGTACCTGTTGAAGAACCAGTGGCTGGTGGGGATGAGTTTGTTAGCTGTGGTTGCTTGAAGCTCCTTTGATTTGCTTGTCTTGTATCTGTTGTTGATTGCTGATTGTTGTTGCATTCCCTGGAGAAGTGACCATACAGATTACATTTGTAACACCTCACCTTGGATTTGTTAACGCCAATTTTTATTGTTCTGCCTCCCACTGACAAACCCTTGTTTCTCTTCATGTACATTTAGACTCTATAAGTAATCATGGCCATTTGCCATTGAAGATCCATCTCTTCTACTTCATCTGGATGAAGTTCTTCAAGGTCTTGTGGACAGAAGTAGGCAGGAGTCAAGGTATTTCCCAATTAGGCTTAAAAGCTTTAACTGAAAGCTGCAAAGGCTGCCTTCTGTTCTTCTGATTCCAGAACCACAGTAATTGGTTCTGTTTGATTGTTGGCTTTGTTGGATTTGGAGTCATCTGACTTTCCTTTTGCTTTTTTGTTTTTATTGTTTTGAGAGTTCAACTTGGAGGGCTTGGCAGCATAGAAGCCAGTTTCCTCTTCAATATCACTTTCAACATAAGAGTTATCTTCATCATCATTAGAGATGAAGGCACTTCCAACACCCTTAGTTTCTTTGAATTGGTACGGTGCTATAGGTGCTTTAACACTCTTGTTTCTGGTTTTCTCGTCTAATTCCAAAGCTTCTACCTTTGCAACCAGAGTGTCCAACCCAATTGCCTTTAGGTCGATAGTATTCTTGAACATGGACACAATGTGGGTCCAATTTTCTGGTAATGAATGAAGCATCTTCTTGTTTAACTCCTCGATGCTGTACTTCAGTTCAGAGATATTCATCTCTGTAATAAGTTGCATAAACTTGTGGAGTTGTTGAGGAACAGACTCACCTACAATATGACGAAAAGTCTCATACTGTGAGCGAAGTGTATCCTTTTTTATGCTCCTTATCTTGTCACTTCCTTCACACAAAGTGTGCAGGATTTTCCATAACGAGTTTGATGTTTTATATGATTCACACCTAATCAAGAGATCTTCAGGCAAAGCCATAGTAAGCATACTATATGCTTTGATGTCAATCTTGACTCTCTTGGCATCATCAGCTGACAGATGTTTTAAACTTATAGGTTGATTGTTGTCTTTATAGTCTGGTCCTAAAGCAGGTGGAATATAAGGACCTACAGTAATCGACACCCATAAATTAGAATCTGTATAATTAACATGATTTCTAAATCTGATTTTCCAAGTTTTAAAATCAGATTTATTTTCCAACTTTGGAGGTTGATAAGCGCCAACCACTGAATTGCTCATGTGAATTAACTTGATTAAATAAACACCAATTAAGCAAATCAAACTGATAGATCAAATGATCTAGATCAATGAGCATGTTGCTCTGATACCACCTGTTAATTCAAGGATCGTTGCAGGAATTATCAATTTGATTTTAACAAGTATTGATTGCGGAATTATCAATACATGCTGTTTAACGGATAGTTTATCAAAAGTTGAAATAGATGAACAAAGTAGAACAACTAGAAAAAAAACTAAACGTAATAATGCAATACAAAGATTGTTTTCAATTGCTCTTCATTTACAATCAATCGATTACAATTGATTATAATGCTATATGCTCTTGAGGCTTGATATTGCTATATTGTTAATGTTCTAGTTGATCAATGTTCATCAATCAATATATAATCCTAATTGTGTATAGATATCTTCCTATTTTGTTCATATTTTCTAGCTAATATATCGATATTCTGTTTCTATATGTGCGAATCCTTGCCTTGTTTATCGGCATAGGAGTTCACAATTTACATAGGAAATTGTAAATTACATAAAGAATGTTGTTGATGTGTCGTGGAATATTCTGTTGACTTAATTACTCTTTGTCGTCATTGATTTGATGATATTGCTCTGACATGTTGATTTGTTGACTTTTTGTTACGTACTTGATGATTTGAAGCAATACAAGTTTGTTAATCTTCCGTAGGAATTGGTCTTACATAGGAAGTTCTTCTTCCGTAGCAATTAGTCTTCCGCAGCAACACTTTGTCTTCAGCATTTGTTCTTCAGTGTTTGTGGTTCCGTAGGAGTTCTTATACTTGTTCTTCAGCAGCAAGCTCTCCTTCAGCAACTCCACTTGATCTTTGGTCTTGTTCAGCAGTTGTTGTTCTTCCTAGGAGATCTACAGAAGCACAAACTTCAGTTATACTCCGGAGAACATCTACGGAAGAACACTTATTCATCCGTAGGTTGTTCTAACACTTTGTCAATTTTTCAAAACTGACCAAGTCTGATGTTTCCTGTAATAACATAAACTAACACACACAATAATATGGGTTACCATATAATTCATGTATTACATTTTAACATCAAAAAGAGAATTACAATGATTAATTACAAGAGTTGACAAGTCAACTAAACCTATACATTTGATCTAGTCCTAACAGAAACGTATCTCTTCAATGTCCCAAGTTGACCGAAACAAACTACACGTCATGGTCGATCCTAATCGAGACAATACTTAAGGAAAATGGTCTTTGAGAGGCGATAGACCCGGTCATCGGAGAAACCGTGGAGGAAAAGAAAAATCATACTACAAAAGCTATTATTTTTTCAACATTACAAGAAGATATTCTTTTACAGGTTGCTAAACATAAGGATGCTAAAGATGTTTGGGAGTCGATTCAGGTTCGATACTTAGGAGCGGACTGAGACCAAAAGGCACGATTGCAAACTCTTAGGATCGTGTTGGAAATGCTAAAGATGAAGGAGAACGATACGATTAATGATTTTTCTGGAAAGATAGGAGGTATTGTAGCAAAGTTTAAAAGTCCCGGTTCAAATCTTGAAGAAGATGTCGTTATGAGAAAGCTTCTTAATTCAGCCCCGAAGAAATACTTACCTATCGTTGCTTCCATCGAGCAATACTCGAAGATTGAAAAAATGCCTTTTGAAGAAGCGGTGGGAAGACTCAAAGCATATAAAGAAAGGCTCAAAAGTCATGATGAAAAGCAAGAAGATCGAGGGCAACTTTTTTTGACTAATTGTGAGCATGATGATAGGCAATATGTGTCACAGCCTGATGGAAGCGTGAAATGCTTTGGTGTGACTATTGTCACAAAACACATTGATTACAAAATATACAATCACAACAATTTAACTAAATAACATTCTTTCATTAGTCATATTTTGTAGGATTACATTATACAAAACTGAGTCTAATAACTTAGACTTATACATTAGTAATCCTATTCATAGTACACGTTTTTATCATTTTATTTATTCTTCAGCTAGTAATGGACATGAACATCCATGAAAAGGCTGAAGTCTGATAGATCAATAACACCCATATGCACAACTCCCCTATATAGCCGTGCCATTCACTGAAGATATTGAACGTGTACACGAAATTATAAAACATTATGATTTCCTAAAAAAGCATACTCAAAATAGTCAACATAAAGTTGGTGAGAACATAGGTTTAATAACTTAACAAAATTTTCTTACTGATGCAACATAAATAAGACCACAATCAAACCTACTTACATGCCAAGTGATTCATAACTGTCATACATATAAATCACAGAATCGAATAATATAACATCACGACACTTATTTAGTCAGTGCAGAAACATGTTTCTAAGTAGCGCTACCTATATTATCTGACGGTTTCTTATATGAATTAATGGTTGTGACTTATAGTAGTCAATGACAATAACTTATCAAAATTATTATTCACATTAGCATCAATAGTAACATACACAGTATGCTTTTTCTTCCAAAAATTTATAAAATAAAAAGGGGCTATGTTGCTCACCTTATGTACAGCAACAAGTCAAATATTTCCAAAAAAATAATTATTTGTTAAAAATAAATCTTATTTCTTTAAAATTTTCAGCATTTATATCTTTAATCAAATCAAAATTTTTAAACAGTAGTTACGGTTGTCCAAAAATTACCAAATTTTACAAGCAGTAATGTCCCAAAATTCAGATTATCACATAAACATTTCAACTAGTATTCATTTACAAATAATTTCTCTAGAATTTTTACAAGTTTCACATTAAATGGCAGTAATAGCTACATATCTCCAAAAATTCTAAAAATTATATAAAATGTTCTACTCAATATTTAAAATTTCGTGTAAAATTTTCATGATTTTACCTACTGTTTTTTTTTTTTTTTTATTTTCTCCTTATTATTATTCATTCTAAAGTATGTAACTTTACTACATTATTGGATTAATTCACGAAATTTATTCTATAATTCCAACATACTACTAGGGTCATCATACAATTTTTCAAGATATTTATCGTGTTCAGATCTCCTGTTTAGCATTTTTCTTCTATTTCCTTGAATTATTTATATAAATTAATATATTCTATAAAATTTTTCCATAATTTCCAGATTATTATTTTCAATATTTTTTAACATATTTCTAAATTTTATTCCTACAATCACAGTCATTTAAATATCTAACCTAATTCACCTAATAAATCATGAAATAACAATTATTTCAATACTTTTAAACCCTTTTGTTCTTAAATAAATCTTTTGTTTTCATAAAAATCTCAACTTTCTGTTTTTAAATCTTTTCTTACTGATTTTTGATTGAAAATTAAGTATTTATAAAGTTGATAAATAGTTTTGATGGTTTATAACATAAAGGGTTTGATTTATATGTAAGTTAAATACATATATAACTTTATAAGCTTGTTAATTATAGAATTTGAGTATCTAACCTTGATTAGAAATACAAAAAGGATTTAAAGGATTGTTCTTAGGCTCTTGATGATCCAACTTGGTGTGGTTGTTCTTGAACTTGATGGTTAAAGAAGGTTGATGTTGTTTTGATAATATGATGCTTATGATGGTGAGCTTGGTTGATGTTGGAGCCGATAGAGAGTCAAGAGAGTGGTGGTGGTTATGTTGGTTTGTGTTTATGCTGTGAGCAAGAGGAACCGAAAGGTGATGGTGGTTGTTATGGTGATCTTGGCCGAGAGAAGGAGAATGATATTGTAGATGAGATGGTTTGAATATGATGGTGATGTTGGGGTTTAGTTATTTGGCCGAGAGATAACAAAGATGGGGAATTGGATTGGTAATCATAGCACTAATACTAGGCTTGATGAGGTAGTAAGTTAGGCCTATGTGGTGTCAAGATTAGGATGTGTAGAGTGGCATATTATGATAGGTGTCAACTCCACTTAATCTTGTGGTTTTGGTGCTTGTCCTTCGGCCGAGAGGTCAAGAGAAAAAAAAGAAATAGATTTTTGCTTGCTTGATTACATCTAAACTCTAAGTTATGAGGTGTCTTGCAAAGGGATATGTGTGTCAAATTTTTAAAGATGTTAAGTTTCAAATGATCTAGGTGTCAAGTCTAGTTTATTAATTACTCTTAGTGATTAAGTTTTTTTAGTTAATTAGTTACTAATCTAGGTTAGTTATTGTCCTAATAAACTAATTACTAGTGTTAATGTGAATGTTTTAGTTTAGTGTTTAAGCATTTAGGATTAGTTTGGTTTTGGTTATGATATAAGGTTGTTAGTTTGTTTAGAAATGTTGATTAAGTTTCTAATCTTAATTCATTACATATAATATCATCTATCATTCAAGTAAATAATCACATAATCCTATGATTTGGTATTATACATGTTTGAGTTACTAACTTACAAAATTCACATAAGCTTACATACATGCACACGTAAATGATTATACATACATGCAAGTTTATGGAACATATACACATATTTATACATGCTAAAACATTTAGATAAAATTTTTATCAAATAAAGTCATCTTAGAAATTTTTAATATATATATAATACTAACTTATAATAATTTTTAGTATTTTAATTTGTCTAACCTTAATTTTTGGTCGTCACAATATGGGTGGGGAAAAGGTCGAGGAAGAGGATGCGGTAGAGGGGAAAGAGGACGTGGAAGGAGCTTGGGTCGAGGAGATAAAAACGGGTTTCGGTGCTACGAGTGTGGAGCATTTGGACACTTCGCATAAGAGTGTACAAAATGGAAAGATAAAGAAAAAGAAGCTAACTTGATTCAATTGGAAAACAGACTTTTCTTTAATTAAAAAAAATTGGTTAACATCAAATTAAGGAGGTGAGTGTAACTTAACTAATCTTGATGGCTTCAATATGTCAGAAAAGTCAAAGCTTAAGCAGTGGATCTTAAGCATGGGTTTAATGGTTCAAAATTGTTTGACGGGTCATCATTTGATCTTGTGGTAATTTATAGTTTTGGTTTAGTTTGCAGAAAGTATTTTTATTTTTTATTGTTGAGTTGCGTGTTAGTGGGTACTAGATCATGGTAGTATGCTATAATTTGTATGGTGTAGTTGTGAAAGGTTTATCCTTAAAGGATGATGCAACCAAAGCATCCAAAGAGCTCTCAGCATGCATGCATGAAGTACAGAGTAAAGTCACTTTAGAAGTTTACACCATTCAAAGGAAATAAGCTAAGTGTAAAATCATCCGAAGCCAAATGACAAAGTCTTCCTAAGGCAAAGACGGATTTCTTCCGAAGACAGAGAAGACATGCTTTCTTTGATCACCGTTTGACAAAAGCTGAACAACTTTCCGTTGCAACTCTGAAGAGTCACCAACTTATATGAGTTGGTGAAAAGGTCCATGCTTTTGTCAACTGTAGATTATGGTCGTTGGTCTGTAACTTTCTACTTCTGTACCTTTTATCCTTTTTGTAATAGATTAGGATGTGAGCTATGGCATGTCATAGTCATTAGTCAAAAGGCAATTTGCCTTTTGACTCTTCATTGATCTTGTTATCTAGATTAGTGTATCCAGCTGGCCTTCAAAGTATGGCCGGCTGTATGATATAGTATAAGGTATCTCAAGTACTTGTATCTTTATGAAAGCTTTGTAACACTTGTAAGAACTTAAGAGCAATATACATCATTCTTGAAAACCATATTTGAGTGTTCTTGCTCTTGTTCTTTTACTTGTGTTCTTTGTATCATCTAACCGGTTCCCTATTTGATTTGCTAAGTGTTTCATATCTCTCCACCTTGTGAAACTATTTCATTAACCACCCTTCACCGGTCCTGCAATTGGTATCAGAGCTTTTCAGGCTCTTGATTCTAAGATCTCTTCATCTTTGATCACCTCAGTTTCACAGAACACTTAACAACTCAAATGGCAGCTCTTGCTAAAGATGATATGGAAACCATACTATAATAAAGTATCCATTGATCACTCCTGATGACTTTGATACTTGGTGGCAACATATGGAAGGGTTCATCAAGTCTCAAGACAGCAGGATGTGGAGATCTAATGTCGAAGGACCTCACATCCCAAGCACCTCTTCAGCCATTGCTGGAGGTGGGATGATACCAAAGGAAATGGCTGACTGCTCTAAAGAAGACTGGATGAAGATTGATGTAGATCAGAAAGCCATGACCGACCTACAAACTAACTCCATATACAGAGGCTTCAAGAAGTGCAAGACTGCTAAGCAGCTCTGGGATGCACTGAAGCTCATGTTTGAGCGGTCTAAGGAAGACAAAGAGAACAAGAAAGACCTCATGAAGCAGCAGTTTGAGAACTTCACCTACAAGACAGGTGAAACCATGACTTAACAGTACTTTAGGTATGTTGAGACTGTGGACACTTTGACTAATGTTAGAGTAAAATTTGAGAATAGGGACATAATGAGACAGTTTATGTTCTCTCTTCCCAGACAATGGACTCACTATTGTGTGGCCATCAAGAGAACTAAGAACCTCTCTACCTTTACTCTCACAGAGCTGTATGGTATCCTAAGTGGCTACCAGATGGAGATGATCATGCAAATTCCATCAAGCAGCTCTTGTAAAAATCAGTAGAGTTTAGCCCTTCATGTGGTTGAAAGGGATAGCATAGAACCACAACATCATCTTATATACTTCCCTGAAAACAAACAAAAGGATCCTTTCATCACCTTCCCCAAGACATCATGGGAGAGCTACATCCAAGGAAACCTATTCCAAGAGACAAGCTTTGCACAAGCCTTTGTGTCTACTAATGAAAGTTGTGGTAACTTTCTTTTCACCCTTAAAGACTTGGACTGTATCCATCCAGTTGATCTGGAGTACATGGAGATAGTCCAGTAGATGGCTCTTCTCACTCACAGAGCCAAGAAGTTCTACAAGAGGATAGGGAGAAAGTTTCCCAGCAATGTGGCTAGTGGAAAGTTGGACTGGACAAGAGCAAAGTGAAGTGTTACAATTATAACCAAATGGGCCACTTTGTTAGAGAATGCTAGGCACCAAGGAAAAATGGTGGCCAAGCACAGCCTAGGCCGAACTACACTGATACAACCCCAAGAATCGAGAAGCCAAGCCAACCTAAACAACATGTTGTTGTTGCTGTTAAAGAAGGAGGCTTTGACTGGAGCTTTCAGGTGGAAGATGCTTCTCCAAACCAAGCACTGATGGCTGATCATGAAGAAGCTAAGGTATTGGAACATCTTTGTACTCCTGAATGCATTGCAAAAGTTAACATGTATAGGTCCTATAATTTGGAAGTAAGATCTGACCTTGAGTCCTTGAACATTTTAAAAGCTGATTTTAAAAGAGCTGAAAATAATTATAAACTTGAAATAGAAGATTTAGAGAAAACTATTTCAACTCTTAATCATGAGGATACAAATTACAGGACTCAGATAAAGGATCTCATTACTAAATTGACTAATTGCCGGGCTGAGCTTGTGATCAGCAAAGCCAAGGCAGAAAATATGTTCTTGAAGAGGAAACCTTCAAGAACATAATATCCTTATCCTTGCATGCAAAAGTTTGTTATCAGAATGGGCAGGGACTAGGATCAAGTGAGATAGCTCCTCGATACATACTCCTATCTATTAGATATCCATGGTGTGGAACTTGTCAAGATGAGATGTCCTCCATTGATCCTATCCAAGAGAAGGATGAAGATAAAGAGAAGATGAACCTGAAATTAGTGACAAGGGTTATCCTAAGAAGGGACACCATTCTCCTGGAGAGAAGAATGAATCAAGGATGACCAAGTATGCAAGGAAGAACTTGATCAGGGCTACTAAAAGAAAATCCAAGAAAGCCCAAGAGATCAAGGCCACTTTCAACTCCAAGCAAAAGCAAGTTTTTATCTCTGCTGGATTGGAAGTGGCAAAGGCTGAAGACACAACTATGGATTCTAGTACCAAGAATCCTCATTCATGTCCAAATCATCCTGATCAAGAGAGGAAGGCTTATAAGGTGTGCACCACTACTACACAGCTTGAACCATCTAGTTCCAAGAGCAAACCTCATCCCAAGAAGCCTGCTTCATCATCTGAAAAGGTGAAGAAGGAAGTGGAAAGTGATCAAGCTCATCCATCCACTCAAAAGAAGACTCTTAGAAGTATTCCAACTGAATGCATCATGTGTGGTAGTTCTTCTCACATCGCCAAAGATTGCATCTACAATCCTAAAAGTACTATCCACATGAACAAGAAGAAAACTTCTGAGAAGAAGAAGAAGAAAATAGCTTCGGAAGGAAAATCCCTTCCTTAAGCTCTAAAGTGAATAGAAGATAAGTGAAAACTTACATTCAGAAGAAAATTTGGTCTTGGAAGAAAGGAATGCTTTCGAAGCACTGAAGTCTGCTGCAGTGGATGCAAAAGCTTCCAAAGGTTCAGTCTCCAAAACTTCTAAAGTCATCAAAACTTCCGAAGTATTGAAGGCCAACTCTAGTGTTCCAAAGATGGTGTGGAAGATGAAGGAAGGCCATGTGACTGAAAGTTCTTCATCAACAAAAACAAATGATCCTCAGAACTTGCATATAAGATCAATTACTATTTCATTATCTTCTTTTCACTTTGACAAGCCCAAGACCAACAAGGCTTGGGTTTACAAATGTAATTAACCATCTCTTTATATGTAGGAATAGCTCAAGACCAAAGGGAATGTATGGATCATTGACAGTGGCTATTCTAGGCACATGACAGGCAATGGCTCTTTGCTTCAAAACTTTGAAAGAATTGATGGAGGGCCAGTTGATTTTGGAGGAGAATCTGGTGTTTATATTACTGGAAGGGGCAGGGTCACAAATAGTAAGCTCAGCATTGAGAAGGTAAACTTTATTAAGGAGCTTGGGTACAATCTTTTAAGTGTATCCTAATTTTGTGATCAAAGACCTAACATGCTCTTCACTAAGCATGAATGCATTGTTCTCAAGCCTGGGGTGGTCATTCCTCAAGAGCATATCCTGCTCAGAGCCCCTAGGAGAGGAAACATGTACAAGATGGACTTGCAAGAAACATCCCTTTCAGGAGAAGTTTCTTGCTTTCTATCTAAAGCCAATAGTGATGAGTCTTTTCTTTGGAATAAAAGAATGTGCCATGTAAACTTTAAAAACATGAATAAATTAATTAAGAATGACTTGGTAACTGGAATGCCAAAGAAGGAGTTTACAAGTGATGATCATTGTGTTGCATGTCTGAAAGGGAAGCAACACAAGGTATCTCACAAGCTAGAGGAAATGAACTCCATCACTACACCCTACACTTATTACATATGGATCTCTTTGGCCCCACCAATGTAATGAGTTTAGGAAGGACCTCTTATTGCTTGGTGATCACAGATGACATTACAAGATACACTTAGGTCTTCTTTCTTAGAACTAAGGAAGAGACCCCTGAGATCTTAAAGAGTTCATTCTGAAAATTGAGAATCAATGTGATCATAGGGTCAAGATCATAAGATATGATCAAGGAACTGAATTTAAAAACCAAATCCTTGATATATTTTGTGATGAAAAAGGTATTACAAGACAATATAGTGCTCCCAGGACTCTTCAGTAAAATGGTGTTGCTGAGAGGAGAAACAAGACACTTATTGAAGCTACAAGAACCATGTTGTCTGACTCCAAACTGCCCATCACCTTCTGGGTAGAGGTAGTTAACACTGCCTGCTATATGCAAAATAGAGTTTTAGTAGTCAAGACTCATGGTAAGACTCCTTATGAACTGTGGCATAAAAGGAGACCTTTTATTGGTTTTCTCAGGTCATTTGGATGTCCTTGCACCATCTTGAATACCAAGGATCAAATAGCCAAATTAGATGATGGACATTTCATTAGATACTCCTCCCAAACTAAGGCTTATAGAGTATACAATCTCAGAATCAGAGTAGTTGAGGAGTCAGCCAATGTGACCTTCAATAAGCACACACCCAGTGTGAAAGGTTCTAATCCTGATTGGCTGTTTGATGTTGATTTAATTATTAAATGTTTTAACAAATCTTATGAGAATGTTTCAAGATCTACAGGTACATTATTAGCAAGAGATTCTGATCCAAGATTTGAGCTGAGAAGACCAAGTGTACAAACTACTTCAGCTCCAGTGGTAACTAGCCTTGCAGTTGGAAATCCTGTCAACACAATCATGATAAATTTTTCAACTAACAGATCTGAGGTGACTATAAATTCCAGCATAGAGGCTTAGAAATTAGATGAAGGCATTTCCAATGTAGGAGGAGATGGAGATAGTGATAGTGATCAGGAGTTTCTTGATGCTAATAATCATTCCATGGAAGACAACATCAATGATGTAACACACTCATTGGATCAAGTCTCACTTGATAAGTGTGTGGATGTGTTGGATGACTCTCAAGCACCAAATCTAAATTTCACTAATTTAGATCTGTCTAAACAACTTGCTGTGATTCCTCAACTGAGAATCCATAAGTCCCATCCCACCACAAACATCATTAGAGATGTTAAGACTGGGGTAAGAACAAGAGAACAAACCCATGACAAAAATGTTTGGCTTCACTCTTGTTTCTTGTCCCAGATAGATCCTAACAAGATTGAAGAGACTTTAAAAGATGGAAGTTGGATTGAAGCAATGCAGGAGGAGCTGCTTAAATTCAAGAGACAAAAGGTTTGGAATCTATGTCCTCTTCCTCAAGGGAAGACTACCAATGATAGAGAACTTGTCATCAAGAACAAGGCAAGACTAGTTGTTCAAGGATACACATAAGAAGAAGGGATTGATTACACTGATGTTTTTGCTCCTGTAGCAAGACTTGAAGTTGTTAGGATATTCCTTGCTTTAACTGCATCCAAGGATTTCAAGGTCTACCAAATTGATGTCAAGTGTGCTTTGTTATATGGGGTGATTGATGAGGAGGTGTATGTCAAAAAACCACCTGGCTCTGTAGACCTAACTCATCCTGATTATGTCTGCAAGCTTGGAAAAGCACTTTATGGGTTGCATCAGGCTCCAAGGAAGTGTGCAGGACCGTTAAAGGGTACTTAACCTTGCACTTAGTTAACATACTTAGGAGGATCTTAAGTTCACTTAACAATTCAAATAGGGAACTGTGAACTTTTATTGAAGATACAAGACAAACACAAGTAAACACAAGAACAAGAACACAAGATAAAATTTTTCAAGGAAGTTGTATATTGCTTCTCTAGTTCTATTACAAGTGTTGTACAAGTATATCTTTGAATACAAGAACCGGAGACTACTTATACTACATCCTACAACCGTCAATACGCAAAAGATTGTTAGAAGTGACTAATCTAGACAACAAGATCAGCCTAAAGTCAAAAGGTAGATTGCCTTTTGACTAGTGACTATGACATGCCATAGCTCACTAACTTTCCTATTATAAAAAGCCAAAAAGAAACAAAAACAGAAACTTGCAGACAAAGACCTTATCTACTTTATCATAAAGCATGGAAGTTTCACCAAATGATGATAGTTGATGAACCACCAGAGCATGTAGTGGACAGTAAGTTGCTTTATGATAAAGTTGATGGAAAAGGTATCTTTTCTCTTTCTTCAAAAGAAAATCAGTTTGTCTTTAAATAGCTTCGGAAGACTTTGTCTTGAGAGCTTCGGAAGACTTCATCTTTTACCTTCAGAAGAGTTGAGTCTTTGGCTTCAGAAGACTTTACACTTAGAGTATTTTTCTAAGTTAAGTGTAAAGCTTCCGCAACAGTTTCTTCTAAACTTTGGCTTCGGAAGATTTTACACTTAGCATTTTTCTTGAGCGTGTAAAACTTCCGAAGCTGGTTCTTCTTTGTTCCAAAGTGCATGTTGGAAGACTTGGTTGTTTTGGTATCCTTTGGTTGCATCAGCCTCTTAACTTCAGAGGTTCCTACAAACTCCCCCTAGGCTGATGCTACCAAAACAGAGAGGTTCTTCAGACTGGGATAGTCCACATGAGGATCTTCAGAATTCCTTTCTTCATCAGTAGATCTAGATTCTTCAGACTCATGAAGTACCTTCTCATGTCATAGAGATCGTGCAGAGGGAGTTCAAGCATGTCACTTGTGAAGTAGACATGTTGTTCTCCCTGATCTCTAGTGACATACCATCTGTCTGGATATTCAGCAAATGTCTATGATAGAATTTGTCTTCTAACAGAGAGGGGCTCTACTATGATAGGAGTTGGTTGAGAGTCCCCTTCATGGACTTCCTTAGGATATTCTGACTTATCCTGAGGTTGGGAGGTTGATGCCTTTCTTCTTTTCTTCTTAGTTGATGATCTTCTTCTGGCCATCCTTTTTCTCCTCCCTGATGATTTTAACTAAGAGGGTTGGTCTTCAGTATCAAGTTCTTCGATGGATTCCCTCTCAGTTGGGATCTCCTCTCTCCCAGTTTCAGAAGGAGAGGGAGGAGAACCCTGTTGTGGGTTAGAAGATGAAGTTGGCTGTTGTGCAGCTTTAGGTGTAGGTGGTGTTGTCTCTGTAGGTTCAAGCTTTACCTTAACTTCAGGTTGAGCTTGACTTGATGATGAATGAAGGTCCATAAGCTCTCCCCTTTTTATCTTCTGCTTGATCACCCTTATGTGCTCATCCATTATGGATAGAGACATGGGACCAAGCCTCCTTTCGAAGAACCCATACAGCTTCAAGAAGCTCATCATCCTCTGCCTATCTGCAGACTTTTTCTGACTTTTCTGGATGATGGCTTTTGATTTTGTAGCTTCTTCCCTTTGCCTCTTCCTTGCAGCTTGCCTTTCTTTTTAGGCTTGCTCTTCCAGCTGCTTATTGTATTTAAATAATATATAATCATAAGGCAAGGGAAGGAGTGCAGGTGCCTGATAGAGACCTGTGGCACTTAGGTAGTTGATCATTTTTAATCTTTCTTCTTCATTAACTACCTGAGGTTGTTCAGTAGCCACAGTCTCTAACTCAGGACTTTCTTGAACTGGGGAGAGGACGGGAATGTTCTTGTAAAGCCTTTTTCTTCTTACTTCTTCTTTGTGTTTGAGGGTCAAGGCTGCATCCTCTACTTCCTTCCTCTCTTTTGAAAATTCAATATCGGCCAGTTCATTTAACTCCTCTAAGGGGAGAGAGATGAGTTCATCTATGTTGAAGTTTCTGGTCCTCAGATAGTTGAGCCTGGCTGCCCTTAATTCATCTTCTTAAGTGTTTGGTATAGGAGCAGCCAGAATTGCAGCTTGCATGAATCCTGAGGAACCACTTGAACTCTCTCCTCTCAGCTTCCTCTTCCTCTCTCTCTTTTCTTCTTCAATCTCTTTAGGAGTCATCTTCCTTTTGCCTTTATCAATTGTAGATCTTGATGACTCAGCCTGAGGAGAGCTTTGGCCTTCATTGCTTGATTCAACAGTCAAGCTCTGGCCAGAGAGAGGTTGTGAAGCACCATCACCAGCTGGTGCCTCATTGAGGGTATGGGGGATGGAGGAGATCTTGTCTCAAGGTTCACAGTCTCAGCCTCTAGGCCTTCTGTCAAGGCTTTCCCTTCAAAGCTAATCTTGGGGTCTACCTCAACATCCAATTGACTAAAGGCTTCAACTGCTAGCCTATGTCTATATGATGTTGTTCTCCTTTTGAATTCTACCAGCACCCATTCTTGAATTTGATTGGCTAGTCTGACAGCTTGTCTGTTATTGCTTGGGTTGACAAGTGCCAGATCTACCAAATTTATACCCTCATAGAAACTCAGGTTTGAAATGTTTAAGATTTCTAGTTGACCCTGAGCTTTAGAGAGTACAAGAGCTTTCCTATCACTGTCATACCCCCAACCCCTGATTGGGTTCTCAGAAGGGGCAGACATTGCTCTTGGTATCCCTTCCTCAAACAGATGGTGAATTTGCAAGTCAAAATTTCTGTCTTGAGGAGGTTGCTGAGCATGGACAACTGCAAGATAGGATGGTGAGTCTTGTATGTCCATACTCAAGGAAGAACTCCCAGGTTCTATGGCTGTTAGGACTTCCTCCTCCTTTTTGGTAGCATCACCCTCATGCATAGGTGAGCTGGGGAAGTGATCCATAACATCCACAGGTTCTTGTGGACCTGGATGAGTTTGTCCTATAGGTCTCTTAGCTAACTGGCCCTTGAGATCGGTGATATCAAGTTGCTGGTCATGGACCCTCCTTTGCAAGATAGTCACCTGTGATTCAAGGTGAGCTATCTTTGAAACTAGTTAGGTGCAGATGTCTTCGAGTTGGGGCACCCTGAGTTTCAGACTCCTCTCATCTTCAGTTGAAGAATCATTGGGGATGAAGGAGGTGAACCGAGGTCCGCTCCCTCACCACCAGCATGGGGTTCTTGGCTGCTGGATTTCCCCTACCCCATGACAATGTCAAGAGGCTGGGTTACCCTGGTTGAGGTCTTAAAGATGTAATCACTGGCAACAATGAGAGCCTCTTCCACATGGGTCTCCTGGACAATCACAGGAAGATCCACCTCAGTTTGGGGTGTCTGATGTGGGCTAGACATAGGTGAAGCAGGAGTACTCATCTCCCCTTGAGTGTGGTTAGAAAGGGGAGATTCATGGTATTCACTGAATCCCAAATCTTCATTAGAAGTCAAAGCTGGGAATGGGTTGGTTAAGATCAAGAGGCTGGGGATGGTAGCTTTCCCCTGAAGGTTGATCACTAGAGTGTTGAGACTCAAAGTGATGGCTTAAGGCTGTTTATGGAGTTGTGAGCTCATCAGGTTGAGCATGAGGAACCTCATCACTGATATTTTGAAGAATGGGAGTGGTTTTCTCCTCAAGAAGTGGGAGCTCGAGTGTCTACCTCCTCCTATGTGGGTTATGATATGGGGGCCTGCACATGCTCAATAGCAAGTGCAGGGGTTCGTTTGGATTTTCTAGTGTAGATGAGGGTAATTGTTGGCCTTGATGGTGGTTGAGAGGTGGAGGGTGTTGGTTCATCACTAGATGGGGCTGCTAGGATGTCACCTTGAGCAATGAGCTCAAAAATTTTCGGGACAAGGGCTGTTTCTACCCCTGAGAACCCAACAGTTGGCTTTTTCAATATCTTGAAAATGCCGCGCCTCATGTGTGCAAGTTTAAGAACATTACCTATTCCCCTCAAATGTGGTCCCAATTCATAGTTGAGAATGTGTTGAACATACCGGGGGGAACATGTAATATTCTAAGGAATCCAAATTCGCTAGTAAATTTGTAAATACAAACTGAGAGTACCTGAATTTGTCCCCTTGAACCATCCCATGGACAATGAAGGAGAGGTCTTTTAGAATCTGGTCCCATCCTCTATGTTTGTTGGATAAGCTGTGGATGATGACATGGAGGAGGTATTTCTATTGGAATGAGACCTTCCCCTTCCTGAAGGTCTTGATTGAAAAGTCACCTTCATATCCCATCTACTCAAAGTATTGGTTGACAGCAACTTTTGGAAAGGACAGCTCACCTCCTTCATCATCCATCTGCAAATGGGTGTTTATAATGGCTGGAGTGATGAAAACCGTCCTCCCCTGCACTGTGGCAGACAACACCTTCTCCCCGTCCATGGTGACCTCTTGACAGGTCCGCCAGAACTCAAGCAACTGATCCTCATAGAGAGGAGGATCAATTGTAAGGGAGGTGAAGTAGTGAGACAGAGAAAGATACCTACAAACGTCTGAGAAGCTTGGATCCTTCTCTGAGTTTAACAGGGCAACTTGATTATGTTGCCTGTGTAGGTGCATGGTGAAATCCGGGTTGTTACGACGATCAAGATTGGCCATTTGAAGAAGCTTTCTAGTGAAGGAAGGAAGAAGAAGATGAAATTGGGGGTAATTTTAGGGTAAGGAACAATGAGAGTAGAGAGATGAAATAGAACCGTTTGGAAAGATATACTCTGGATTTGAGACAAAGTTATGACAAAAAGATAAACTTTGAAATCCGCAAGTGGGTCCTACTTATGAAAAAGGCACCCAAAAAGTTAGTTTTCTTGGAAGTAGTAAAAGCTTCTGAAGGCAATTTTGGTTTTGGAAGCTTTGCAATCAAAGCTTCTGAAGGCAATTTTGCTTCGAAAGATATTTCAAAGAGTTTTGAAAATTTTGGCTTCAGAAGAAATAAATGAGTCTTCCGAAACTAAATTGCTTTCGGAAGAATTTTGTTTCTAAAATGCATTTAAGTACTTATACCAAAATTTAAGCTTCGGATGATACTTCAAGAATTTCTTCCGAAGGTAAATCTCAGATAAGCTGTTTAAATGATTTAAAGACATAAATTTCTTCCGAAGGCAACTTTTGCTTCTTTCGAAGGTAAATTTTCATCATTCTAAGAGATATCATTTTAAAAGTTTGTTTTTCTTCCAAAGAGAACTGGGCTTATGAAGTGATCTAATAGACAACCTAGGACACACAGTTTTAGGAAATAAAATTGATTAAATTATTAAGAAAAATCTATTCAAAGTTAATCATCCCAATAGCTGATACAAGATACTTAAATCTTTGTTCATCAAAAGCTTTTATGAACAAATCAACATATTGTTCATTTGTGTTAACTTTGATTAGTTTTATCAAACCCTTTTCAAAATTATCTCTAATCAAATGATACCTGATATTGATGTGTTTGGTCCTTGAGTGCTGCACAGAATTCTCTGTGTCTAGCATCTAATTCTGAATCCAAAGCACTTGAGCACAGTAGCTGGTAGCAGCAATGTATTCAGCTTCAGCAGTTGATGCAGACACACAAGATTGGTTCTTGCATTGCCAAGAGACTACCCTTCCACCCAGGAACTGACACCCCCCAAATGTGGACTTTGCAGTCATGTTGCAACCACCATAGTCACCATCTGTGTAAGCATACAGATTGAAGTCTGAATTCTTTGGATACCAAAAGCCTAGATTTGGAGCACCTTTGAGATATCTAAGAATCTTTTTGACAGTGATTAGGTGTGACATCTTGGGGTTGGCTTGATATCTTGCACATATGCATGTGGCAAACATGATATCAGGCCTGCTCGCAGTAAGATACATAAGTGACCCAATCATAGCCCTGTAGAGATGTTCATCAACATACTCCCCCTCAAGATCAGGATGAAGGGAGTGGTTTCTGGCTATGGATGTCTTTGCAACCTTACAGTCAGTCATCTTGAATCTTATAAGTATGTCCTGTACATACTTTGGCTGACTAATGAAGATGCCATCTTCAACCTGCTTCACTTGAATTCCCAGAAAGAAATTGAGTTCCCCCATGGCACTTATTTCAAATCTATTCTTCATCAACATCTCAAAGTCTTTGTAGAGCTTTAGATTAGTTGAACCAAAGATGATGTCATCTACATATATTTAAACTAGCAATGTGTCATTCCCTGTCTCTTTGATGAAGAGAGTCCCATCAATAGTACCTCTTTTGTATCTATGTTGATAGAGGTATGTTGATAGTGTCTCATACTACTTTCTTGGAGCTTGATGCAGTCCATAAAGGGCTTTATCAAGCTTGCAGACATAATCAGGATGATCTGGGTCTGCAAAGCCAGGTGGTTGTTTAATATAAACTTCTTCATCAATCACCCTATAGAGAAAGGCACACTTCATATCAAGCTGGTAGACCTTGAAATCCTTGGATGCAGCATAAGCCAGAAATATTCTTACGGCTTCAAGTCTTGCAACTGGAGTAATGACATCAGTGTAATCAATCCCTTCTTCTTGAGTGTATCCTTGGACAACTAGTCTAGTCTTGTTCTTGATGATGATCCCTCTATCATCTTTCTTGTTCCTGAATACCCATTTGGTACCTATGACAGACTTCCCTTGAGGAAGAGGGCACAAGTTCCAAACCTTCTGTCTTTTGATTTGAAGTAACTCTTCTTGCATAGCTTCAATCCAGCTTCCATCCTTCAAAGCCTCATCAACCTTCTTCGGCTCTATCTGGGATAAGAAACAAGAATTTAGACAAACATAGCTATCATGAGTTTGTCCTCTTGTTCTTACCCCTGAGTCAACATTTCCAATGATGTTTGTGGTGGGATGTGACTTGTGGATCCAAAGTTGAGGGATCACATCAAGTTGGTTAGACAGATCTAAATTTGAGAAATTCTGATCTGGCAATAAGGTGTCTCCCACCACATCAGCACACTTATCAAGAGAAACTTGATCCAATGAGTGTGTGACATCACTCATGTTGTCTTCAATGGAGTGGTTATTAGCATCAAGAAATTTTTGATCATTGTAACCACCTCCAGTTCCTCCTCCTGCATTTGAAGTTCCTTCTCCTGAATTCTGAGCCTCTGAGCTAGAATTTAAAGGCAATTCATTTGAATCAACAGTATTTGTCATGCTAGTGCTGATGGGAGCTTCAATTGCAGGGTTAGTCACCACTGGAGCTGAAGTAGTCTTCTTGTTTGGTCTTCTCAGCTCAAATCTTGGATCAGGATCTTCTGTTTACCTATTATCTGTAGATCCTGAAACATTCTCACAAGATTTGTTAAAACATTTGGTAACTAAGTCAAGATCAAACAGCCAATCTGGACCAGAACCTTTTACACAGGGTGTGTGTTCATTAAAGGTCACATTGGCTGACTCCTTAATGATTTTAGTTCTGAGATTGTATACTCTATAAGCCTTAGCTTGAGAAGAGTACCCAATAAAGTGTCCATCATCTGATTTCTCAACAAACTTGGCTATTTGATCTTTGGTATTCAAGATGGTGCAAGGACATCCAAATGTTCTAAGAAAACCAATGAATGGTCTCCTTTTGTGCCACAGTTCATAAGGAGTCTTACCATGTGTCTTAACTACCAAAACTCTGTTCTGCACATAGCAGGCTGTGTTGACAGCCTCTGCCCAGAAGGTGATGGGCAGTTTAGAGTCAAACAACATGGTTCTTGCAGCTTCAATAAGTATCCTGTTTCTCCTCTCAGCAATACCATTTTGCTGAGGAGTCCTGGGAGCACTGTATTGTCTTGTAATATGAGATGTTGGAATCTCATTCCCTTGAACATGAACATCCAGATTGGTTTCATTCAAGTTAGAAAGCTGATGCAATAGGTTTGAAGAATGTGGATTGAAATTGGGAACTTAAGTCGGTGAGTTGATGAAGTAATCAAGATTACTGGTACCAATTACATCACCAGAGATAGATGACGTTCCAGACTCAGGTTGAACAATTTCTATACCATCATTAGGAATAGGTTGCGAAACTTCTTGATTTTCTGAAACGGAATGATCTTCATCTTGTTGAGAGAGATCATCATTATTATCTAATAGAATTATTAAATCTTTGACAAAAGAGAAAATGGATAATCTGGGCTTGAGTCATCCATATCATCAGAATCTGAATCATCACTGAAAGAACCTAGATCTCCTTGAGGTTTCTTCTCACCTGTAGAATCAAACAAGTTAGATTGATTAAACAAGTTAGATTGAAAAGAGTTTGATAATGAATCTAAATCAAATAACTAGGCTGGACCATTTGAAACTGATGGAAAAGAATTTTCAAGGAACTTAACATTGAATGTTTCAAGAATAACATTTGTTCTAGAGTTATAAACTCGATAGGCTTTTGAAACCGATGAATATCCAATGAAAAATTCTTCATCAGATTTTGAATCAAATTTTCCTAGATGATCACTTGAATTTAAAATCAAAACTGGACAACCAAAAGATTTAAGAAAATCTATGTTTGGTTTACTGCCAAACATCAACTCATAAGGAGTTTTCAGTTTGTCTTTCACAATTAAAGTACGATTCTGTACGAAACACGCAGTAGATATGGCTTCATCCCAGAAAGTAATAGGAATTTTGGCATCCGCTAACATGGATCGTGCAGCCTCAATCAAAGTTCTGTTCTTCCTTTCAGCAACTCCATTTTGTTGTGGAGTTCTAGGAGCAATGAACTGATGAGCAATTCCTTTTTCAGCATAGAACATGTCAATATTAGCATTTTAATTCCGTTCCATTATCACTTCTTAATATTTTTACTTTTTGTTCTAATTGGTTTTCATCTTTTGTGATGAATTCTTTTAATAATTCAGCAGTTTCATATTTAGCATTCAAAAAGAAAACCCATGAAAATCTTGTGAAGTCATCAATGATAACTAAATAGTAAGATTTTCTTCCGATACTCTTCACGTTGGTTGGTCCAAAAAGGTCCATATGCAACATCTAAAGGGGTTTGTAATTTGAGTTTATCTGCTTGGGCTTATAAGACGCTCTATGCTGCTTCCCCTTTAAACATGCTGAGCAGTGATCAGTAGTGGCTAACTTCTTTGTTGGAAGGCCAATAACATCATTTCCCGCTACAAGCTTGTTCATATTCTTGAAGTTGGAATGCCCGAGACGTTTATGCCAAAGCTGACTTTCGTCATTTGATGCTTGAGCAATAAGGCAAGTTGTTTCTGTAGATGGATCAACTTGAGACATATCCAGCTTGTACACATCTCGATCCCTAACAGCTTTAACAACCACCTAGTCTTTGCTAATCTGAAAACCTGGCTTCAAAATATAGCAATAAGAATCATCAAAAAGTACAGAATATGATTTATCACAAATTTAGGAAACACTTAACAAATTAAAGTTCAACTGTGAGCAGAAGTTGACTTTATCAAAGCTTATTATCCTATTGGATACTGTTCCCTCGCCTATGATTTTTCCTCCTGCATCACCACCGAAGGCGACTTGTGTACCATCCTTTAACTTAAATTCTTTAAGTAAGGCATGATTGCCCGTCATATGCCGACTACACCCGCTATCCACATACCATGTGTTGATTGGTCTTCTCGGGCGCACCTGCATTTCAAGAACAATTAAGTTGAATTATCAACCCAAGCCGAGATGGTCTTGGGCTTGCCAAACTTATCAACAATAGTAAATTGTTTAAAATGAAGTTTGTTCACATCCGGCTTGTTTTTGAAAAAAAATTATTTCCAAAATTTTTGAAAATTCATACCATTGAATTGACAAATTTTTGAAAAAAAATTATTTCCAAAATTTTTATTGTTCATTCTCACTGACCTTGGAACGAATTGATCGTGAATGAATTGTATTGGTCTCACAGAGTCATTTCTTTTGAAAGATCTCAAGCCTAAGGAAGGTTGATTAGTTAATCTTTGAAAACTGACAGTTTGATTTCTTTTAAACTAAGGATTAACATAACCTTTGCTCAATTGTGTATTAGTAAATCCTTTCCTTGGCGAACTCTTTCTAAAGTAACAGTTTTCTGTATTGTGAGTCCTTTCATCACAAAAGGTACAGTACTTATTAAAATAACAATCTGCTGTTGAGTGATTTCTCATATCACTTATATGACAGTACTTGTTGAAAAAGCATTCAGCAGTCTTATGATTATACATGTCACAGATTTCACAGTACCTTTGTGGTGTGTTAAACAGATGTTTATTAACTTTTGATGTTGACGCAACGTTTGATCCTTGTTTAGATTTAGGCGTCGAAAATTTAATCTTTTGTTTTGGATTTGACAAATTTTGTTTTTGATTTGGCAATTTATTCTTTTGTATATTTGGTTTTGACTTTTGTACATGAACTGTATTCTTAGAATCCTTAGAAACAAATCGTTTAACGTCAGCAGAAGTCTTCGAATCTGAACCTGTTTTCAGATCAGAGTTTGATTGGTTCTTAGGAGTTTGTTTAACTTCTTGAATTAAGTTCATATTCAAATTACCAGTAGACACAAATTTAATTGGTTTAAATTGACTTGCTTGATTTGTTGTTTTTGTCTAATTTTGTTGACTCTTATTTTGATCAGTTTTAGCTTTAGTCAATTTTCTTCTTCTTCTTTGGTTCCTTGATTTTGTAGAATTTGATTTTATCTGAGATTGAACATCTTCAGGTAAAGATTCTTTTTTAGTTTCTTTCTCTTTTTGATCTTTTTGGTCATAAGAGCTTGAATCTTCAAATGTTTCTTCTTTTTGTTTTGCCTTATATTTGTTTTTAATGATTACTTCCTCCAACACAGATTCTTTTGAAACAAATTTTTTTTTACTTTTCGGTTGTGGTTCATATGATTTAACTTTTATTGGATGTCCGTTTTTATCTTTTCTGTATCCTTTTCTTCAAAGATTTCAACATTGATTTTCTCTTCTTCATTATCAGAAATCTTGTTGTTTTTGTTTTGGTAAGCTTTAAGTTTTGCTTTATTTTCAGGAGAATGATCATGCGTATTGAAGTTCTCTGGTAAAGTATTAGTTATAGATTCAGGCATTGGTTCGTGTGTGAAACCTAAGCCTGCTTTTTTTGTCCTTTCGTTCACTTACCAGATGTTCTACAATTGTTTTGGAACTTTTTACTTTAGCAAGATCAACTTGTGTAGCAGCATGTGCTATTTTCTCCTCTTTCAAGTTCTTAGTCATTTCTTCAAGTTGTTTGGAAACAATTTCTAGTTCTTTCAAGGTTTTGTTCCATGAAGTTTGAAGAGAAATGATCTTTTCATCTGATATTTTGTGATCCTTTTTAAGTTTATTATGCATTAATTCCTCTTGCTTAAGCTTTTCACAGATTTTATAAGAGTAAGTTTGGTAATATTCTACATGTTCAAAGCAAGATTTGGTGCATAGTTTTTCTCTTACTTCAGCTGGTATTTCAAGATATTTAGGTGAAGAAGTCTCAAATTTAGAAGATGAATTTTCATCCTTTGGTTGATCTGACTTTGCCATCAATGCAACTTCTTCTGAAGCCTCTTTAGGATCAGATTTATCACTCCAATCGTATTCTTCTTCTTCAGTCTCAGAATAATATTTAGCCTTTGGATCACTATCTTTTGACCAATCTTCTCCTTGAACTTTTGCAATAAGAGATAAACTAGAGGTTAAGTCAGCTGTAAACTGCTCTGCATATGCACTCCAGTCGTATCCATCCTTGATGCTCACTACTAAAGCTTTCTTGGGTTCTTCAGAAGCTTTTGAGTCATCTTTAAGTTCAGGTATTGGTAAGCTTTGGTATGGCTTTTGGAATGTCTTCTGAGATGATTGTTGAAACCTCTGATTGCTTGAACTCGATTGACTATTTCCTCCTTGTTTCTGGGAGCTTTGCATTCCCTTGAAAAGTGACCATAGCTATTGCAGTTGAAACACCTTGACTTAGACTTGTCAAATCCAACAGTCTTGTTAGCACTTGGCTTGTAGTTCCTGTTGACATAAGAGTGTTTCTGAGTTCTGTACGCAATCATCACCATCTGCCAGTTTAGATCCATTTCCTCTACATCATCTGGGTCCATTTTAAATAAGTCCTGCAAAACAAAATCTAATTGAGTTAAATGACTACCTTGATAAGCTTGAAAACTAGCCATAAAAGCAGTAAAAGCAGATTTGGTCTCTTCATCCTGTAATAGGATGTTAATGACATCTTTAACTTTGCTAGGTTTAGCAGAGTTAGAAGATGGAGTCTCAGTATGAGTGTTAGAAGTTTGAGCTTTAGGAGGAGACTGAGGTTGAGGCTGTGTTGCATAAGCAGGAGCACTTGTATATGTAGAATCTGTAAAGAATCATGCTCCAACAAACAAATCACCCTCTTCTTCTGGTAAATTCTCATTCTTTGCCATAAAGGCATTCTCCATAGTGCTAGCTGGAGATGCAACATACTTGTATTGAGACATGATGCTTCTCTATCATTGTTTCTTGAGCTTTCATCAATCTCCACTGACTCAATTTTTGCAATCAACAGATCAAGATCCGTAGGATATTTTTCAGTGTGCTTCAACAATGTCATAGTTTGTTTCCATGAGGATGGAAGAGCATTGAGAAGCCTAAAGTTTAGATCTTTGAGATCATTTTTTATGCTAGCAGTAGACATCTCAGTTGTAAGTTGCACAAATCTATTCATCATTTGGTTTATAGTTTCACCAGATAAATGCTTAAACAGCTCTAACTACCTCTTCAGTTTCTGTTTCTTGAGATCTTGAATCTCCTTACCGCCTTCACATATTATCTTCAAAGATTTATACATGGTATATCCCGTTTGATATCCATCAAGTCTAGTTAAGACTTCAAGTGGTAATCCTTTACACATCAAAGAATATGCTTTAATGTCATTCTTTACTTTCCTTAGATCATCACCTTGTAACCCATCTTCAGGATATGGTTCTGGAGAGTCTTTAGTGTAAACAAACCCTCTATCAGGACCATCTGAAGTTATAGGAATATGAGGTCCTCTTTCTATTGACTTCCACAAGTCAGTGTCAATAGAATTAAGGTGATGTTTCAATCTAAGAGACCAGCTCTTAAAATCAGCTCTGTTCTTCAACTTAGGAACTCTGTTCTCTGAAACTTCTGACTTCACCATTTTATATTTTTGATTTTAGAAAAAGATTTGTTTTTTTTTGTTGTTTTTTTTAAGTTTTATAATTTGAAAAATAAATTGAAAATATTTTTGAATTTTTAAATTTTAAAAAAATTTCTAAGTGTTGAGGTGATGCGCCTAAATAGTGATGAAGCGCCCAACAGTTGTGAAACTTCTTTGACTTTGAAACGTCAAAGGGATTGCCTTAGAAAAGTTCTCAAAAATGCCCAACTTGAAATGCACCTGAACAGTTGTAAAACATCCAAACAGTTGTTAGACGCCTGGGAGAAGAAACGCCCAAACAGTTCAAATACGCCTACACAGTTGTAATGCGCCTAGAATTCTTTGTGATCAAACAGTTGTGATGCGCCTCCACAGTGGTAAAACGCCTAGACCAAAAACGCCTTAACAGTTGTGAAACGCCTGAACAGTTGTCAAGCGCCCAAACACTTAGGCAATTTTCAGTAGTGGTTTGACCTAATGCGCTAAATTCAACAGATTCAAACGAACTCAGATCTGCTGAAAATCTTCAAAACTTATTGAATTGCTCGGAAAACTTCCAATTAGAGTGTAATTTGATCAATTAACAGTCCTTCATCTTCAATTTCACCAAACAACAACAACAATTCAGTTTTCTGATCGAATTTCAGTTCGAAAATGAAGAACAGGTTCGAACACTAATTTGAACAAATTCACTGATTTTGAAAGAATTGAGCTGCAAATTATGATTCAATTCATGTTTCTAATGGTGAAACACAACTAAAATCAACAATTGTTTGATTGATATGCTTATCAATCACAAATTCAAGTGATTCAAAAGTTTGACAGTTTGAAGAACTCAAATCACTGAACCAACTGCTCTGATACCATTTGATAGGATCAAAATGGATCGATCTGTGATGATATTGTGATACAATTCAATCAAAACAAACACAAGTAATCAATTCAATGCAAACAAATTAGAAAAATTCATAGTTTTTCATTGATAGAATGCATAGAAAGTACAAGTGTAGAGAGAAAAACAGTTACAATTCGTTCTAACTGATTGTCTCTATCAGTCTCTAAAGTCTACCTACATAATACCTTATCTATCCTATTTATACTATCAAAGAAAACAGAAAGGAACATATATTTACACAATAAGTCCCTACATTAGGACAAAACTATACAAAGACTAATAAAGACTAAATGTTAATCTTCGAGAGGCATCTACAAAAGAGAAGGAGTCAAGGAAGGTTTCACATTTGGACCTTATCACATGGTCCAAGTCACAAGGAAAGGAAAACTTTTTTTCGAAGCTAAGTTGCTTTCGGAAGAAAATCATTCTTTTGAAGGAAAAGTAGCTTCGGAAGACAAGCCAAACAACAAACAAAGGAACAAAAGGAATCCTTTGAAATCTTCTAAAAAGAAAGTAGTCTCGAAAGAAGGTCTTGCTACTGAATCCTCTTCAGGATCATCTACACTGGTCAACCATAGGATGGTATGGAAAAACAAAACAGATGCTGCAGCCAGTACCTCTTCCTCACAAAGACAAATTGAACCCACTTGCCTATACTTTGGTTTAATTAAATCATCTACATTGGAAGAACCCAAGACCAACAAGGCTTGGGTTTCCAATAGTAACTAATCATCTCACCTTATGTGCAGGGACATCCACATGACAAGAATGGAAATATATAGATTCTGGACAGCGGATGCTCCAGGCACATGACAGGGAACAAATCTCTTCTTTAACAATTTGAACATTTTGATAGAGGTCTTGTTCAGTTTGGAGGTGAAGCCGGAGGATACATTTCTGGTAGAGGTAGTGTATCCAATGGTAAGTTAAATATTGACAAAGTAAACTTTGTCAAACAGCTTGAACACAATATGTTAAGTGTTTCTCAATTCTGTGACCAAAAGCACCAAATGCTTTTCAAAGAACATGAGTGCATTATCCTCAAACCCGGGATGACAATTCCTCAAGAATCGGTGCTTCTTAGATCTCCTAGGAGAGGGGATATGTACAAGCTGGATATGAACAATGCTTCCCCACTGGGTGAAGTTTCATGCTTTCTTTCCAAAGCCAATGGTGATGAGTCAATTCTTTGGCATAAAAGAATATGCTATGTTAATTTTAAAACCATGAATAATTTGGTTAAAAATAATTTGGTACATGGTGTGCCTAAAAAGGAGTTTTTCTGTAAAGACAACTGTATTGCTTGCCTAAAAGGAAAACAATATAAGGTCACTCACAAATCTAAGGAAGTTAACTCTATCACCACTCCATTACACCTATTGCACATGGATCTTTTAGGTCCCACAAGTATAATAAGCATTGGAAGGAAATCATACTGCCTTGTGATTGTTGATGATTTTACAAGATTCAATTGGGTATTCTTTTTAAGAAGTAAAGATGAAACAGCTGAAACTTGAAAATCTTTTATTCTTAAAATTGAAAATCAAAAGGATCACAAGGTGAAAATCATTAGAAGTGATCAAGAGACTGAGTTTAAGAATCAAGTTCTTGACTCATTCTGTAACTCTAAAGGGATTGCCAGACTATATAGTGCTCCTAGAACTCCTCAACAGAATGGTGTTGATAAGAGGATGAACAAGACACTTATTGAGGCCGCAAGAACAATGTTAGCTGATTCAAAGCTGCCTCTAACTTTTTGGGCAGAGGCAGTCAACACTGCATGTTATGTGCAAAACAGAGTTCTTATTGTTAAGCCTCATAGGAAGACCCCTTATGAGCTATGGAACAAGAGGCCACCATTCATTGGCTTTCTTAGGTCCTTTGGTAGCAGGTGTACTATACTCAACACAAAGGACAATTTAGCAAAATTTGCTGAAAAGTCGGATGAGGCTATCTTTGTTGGATATTCCTCCCCCTCTATTGCTTATAGAGTATATAATATCAAAACTCAACAGTTTGAGGAATCATCCAACATTATTGTTAATGAGCACACTCCTTGTGTTAGAGGGAATGGACCTAAATACATTTTTGATTTAGAATTGTTTCCAAACTATTCTAAACCATCCTGTGAGAATGTTTCAGCTGGAACAGGAACTCAAAGTGACCCATATGAAGATCAACTGTTTGAGCTACCCAGACCTATTTCTAGTTCTCCAAGAAGAAATGAAGAACAAGCTCCTACTGCTGAAAGTCCTGAAAGCATGAGTATCTCAGGAAACAAAGAAGCTTCAACAAATTGTCAACTCACTGACCCTCATAACCCAGAAGTTGACAATTCAAGCAGTCAACACCAAGCTAATGAAGACAGTGACATGGAGGAACAGGAAACTATTGATGCTGCTTCATAGCATACTGACATTGATGATGTCACTCATTCATTCAATCAGTCCTCATTGAATAAATGTGAGACATCAGCTGGAGAAGGTGTTTGAAGTTCTGAGCAAAACTTTTCAAACCTAGACCTATCTATGCAATTAGATGTGATTCCTAGGCTCAAGATACACAACACTCATCCAGCTGAAAACATCATTGGGGATGTATCAGAAGGTGTGAGAACAAGAAGTCACACCCACAATGGGAATGTATGCTTGTACTCATGCTTTCTTTCTCAAATGGAACCAAATATGGTGGAAGAAGCCCTTAATGACAATAATTTTATTGAAGCTATACAAGAGGAATTGCTTCAATTCAAGAGGCAAAAGGTATGGAACCTATGCCCTTTGCCACCTGGTCAAGTCCCTATTAGCACCAAGTGGGTGTTCAGAAACAAAAGAGATAATAGAGGTTTGATCATCAAGAAAAAATCAAGACTTGTTCAAGGATACACACAGGAAGAAGGCATAGATTACACTGATGTCTTTGCACCTGTTGCAAGACTTGAAGCTGTGTGGATCTTCCTTGCTTTTGCAGCATCCAAGAACTTCACAGTCTATCAACTTGATGTCAAATGTGCATTTTTGTATGGGAATATAGACAGAGAAGTCTATGTGTGTCAGCCACCTGGATTTGAAGACCCACAGCATCCCAACTATGTGTGCAAACTAGATAAAGCTCTTTATGGGCTGCATCAAGCACCTAGGTTATGGTATGAGACTTTGTCTTAGTTTCTCCTCAAAAACGGCCACACCAGAGGCACCATAGACAAGACATTATTCATAAACAAATCTGGGAAGGACATGCTGCTTGTTCAAGTCTATGTCGATGACATCATATTTGGTTCCTCAAATGACCAAATGTGCAAAGACTTTGAAAGCATCATGAGAAAGAAATTTGAGATGAACTCCATGGGAAAGATGGATTTCTTTCTTAGGATTCAAGTGAAGCAGATGGAAGAAGGATTCTTTATCAATCGGTCTAAGTATGTCAAGGACATCTTAGAAAGATTTCAGATGAAAGATTGTAAGACAGCCAAGACACCTATACCCAGAAATCACAATCTATGTCCTGATTCTGAGGGGGAGGATACTGATCAGCATCAGTACAGGGCAATTATTGGATCTTTGATGTATCTCACGGCCAGTAGACCTGATATCATGTTTGCAACTTGCATCTGTGCAAGATATCAGGCTGCTCCTAAGGTGTCTCACCTAATTGTCGTCAAAAGGATTCTTAGATACCTCAAAGGAGCTCCCAAACTGGGTCTCTGGTGTCCTAAGAATAAGAATTTCAATCTTTATGGGTACTCTGATAGTGATTATGGTGGCTGTAACATTAACAAGAAATCCACATCAGGAGGATGTCAATTTCTTGGTGGAAGGATTATTTCCTGGCAATGCAAGAAGCAATCATGTGTCTCTACATCAACTTCTGAAGCTGAATACATTGCTGCTGCAAGCTGCTATGCTCAAATGCTATGGATTCAAAATCAGATGTTAGATTATGGATTCAACTTCAGGAATACTCCTATCCATATAGACAACATGAATGCTATTTCAATTACAGAAAATCATGTCAAGCACTCCAAGACAAAGCACATTGACATCAGGTATCATTTCATTTGAGATATACATGAGAAACACTTGATTAAACTAGTAAAAGTTAATTCATATGAACAATATGCTGACTTGTTCACCAAAGCCTTTGATAAACAAAGATTTAAATACTTAATCACAGCTATTGAGATGATTAATATTGACTAGTTTATTTCTTTCGAAAACCTTATTAAAATGTGTCTTGTTTATGTTGTCTAATTACAATCTAAGCCCTGTTACTAAAGTTTTTCTTCTAAGAGGAAATTCTTTCAAAAAGAAATTTACACTCGGAAGAGATCTTTATATCTTCCGAAGGTAAATTCGTTCACTTTAGTACTCTCTTCCGAAGGTTATTAACTTAGTCTCGGAAGAATTTTTTTACTCGGAAGCAACTTTCCCTTCAAAAGAAAACTTTTACTGTGTAACGGAAACCTTTGGGCCCCACTTTGTAAAGATTAAAATCTTTTCGGAATATTTTAAATTATCTACCTTGCCGCCGTACTCAAGTACACTCCCAAACTGTCTTTTCACCTTATATGCATGGTCTTTTACCCCCTATTTAAAGCTTCCGACTCTCTTTCTTTACCCTTTTTACCACCACTGAAACCTAATACTCCCATTATCGTCTTCACTCTCTCTCAAATTCCTTCAATCCAACCATACTTTCTTACAATAGCTCTCAATCCTTAACATAATCAAGTTGCCATCCTTGATTCTTCTAAGGATGCTGACTTTGCCCCCATCATCGATTTTTGTTTCACTCCACATACTTTACTGCCCTCACCATAAACCCCACCATATACTCTAATCACATGACCAAATTTGGGCAAACGGTCGTTGTGAAACTCTAAACGATGAGAGGGTCATCAGGTTGAGAATCAGCAGACAAGAGATCATCATTTCTGAATCTACCATCAGGAAGCATCTAGAGCTTCATGACGAAGGTGCCCCAACTAAATTCCCTAAATCTGAGTTAGTAAACACATACACTCAGATGGGATATGGTGGTGATGTGCACAAGTCCACTGTCTACAAGTTTAATTTCTCTTACATCTGGAAATTCTTGTTGTACATTGTTCTACACTGCCTATCCAACAAATCATAGGGTTGGGATCAAATCATATGATCTGGGATGCCTAGTCCATGGAATGGTAAAAGGCCTCCGCTTCAACTATTCAAGGTTTGTGCTGAACAATTTGCGAGGAAATCTTACCCGGGATTCATTTTTCATGTATTCCCGGTTCATTCAGCATATCATAAACTGTGAGCTGGACCAGAGCAGACACTCTCATGGTCCCACTCATGAGGCCGGGAATCTTCAAGACCTTGAAGAAGGTGTCCACCAATTTCACGGGGAGATTCACTGATCTTCTCCCAGGTATCATTGAGCCAAAGGCTCCTGGTGACATCCCTGCAAGCCCAGCAGGCGATGAACCCACAACAGACCTCCCCACTCAAATACCAACTACTTCTTCCCACCCAATAAAATTTACTACACCAGATGCCCCAAGTGAACCCCTGATCAATCTACTCTGATTGTTCAGGTCCCCTCTGTTAACACCAAAAAGGCTCGAGTGGAACTCAGGGCTCCCACTCAGCCAGAGGTCACACCTTCCTCCACCATTGACCTTAATATCAGCATTGAGTCTCCTTAGTCACAACCTGATGAGCCCTAAACCCAAGGTCCCGGGTCATTAGAATTAACCTCTCTATCCTTCACTGACCTTTTACTACAACCTGATGAGGATATCATGTTCCGTTAGGGCCATGATGTTGATCTACAATACCTCTCTCAAGATTAACTGAGCCCCAGGGAACCTCTAATATCTAGCCAACATCAGTTCAGCCAAACTGAGGTGAGTCCAACTGGTGTGGAGGTGACTCATGTAGGCTCAGCCGCCAATACTGAGAGTGTCCTACTGGCCTTTCAGGAAAGAGGTGACATCAGTGAGACTGAGTCTACGGCAACCTTGCCAATTGATGTTTCTGGAAAGGACATCAGTAGGGAAGGGTATCCAGGGCACCGAGAAACCATAACTGGTGGTGATGATGAACATGCTAGGCATGTTATCTTATCTCCCTATGATTCTTCAAAAGAAGATGAGGGTAGGCTGCAACTCATTATCGAAGACCTGATTTCTAAAGTCTCGAACCTTGAATCAAAGGTTAAGACTTTAGAGGACAGGTCTGCCACTCAGCAACTTGAGATTGAATATCTCAAGGCTAAACTAGCTGAGACACAGATTGAGAAGTCTGTCAGGCACGTACCTATTCAGGTTTCTTTAAGTTCTTCCTCCAGCTCTTCTACTTCTCAAGATGATGCTGCCAAAAAGGGGGAGAATGTATAGAAACAACATCATGAGGAACCCACTTACCCTAGAGCAACAACTTCTCCTGATGCCTTATCTATCTTTAACCCCAACCGCATCACCCTACAACAGTCTTACGTCAACCAACTCCCATTACCTTTCAAGTGGACCAAAGGATGCTCATAGATTCCAATAGGTTTCTAACCAAATTTCTATTTAGCTCCTCTATTGAACAGACCTCCCCTGATCTAGCTATCACCTACTTTGGAGCTGAAGAGCTTCAAAGGCTGAATGCACCACCTACCTTTAAAGAGGAAGTTGGTCAACCTAAGGTCTCTACTGAAACCAAGATTAACTTCGAAGGGGATGTACAGACTGATGGCCTAGCAACTTATTTGGATGGGACAGGTGATGCAGTTCCAGTTACTTCCGAGGCAGAAATCCAAGCTGCCGAAGGAATAATTGGAATGTCTTCTTTGTCCAGTGATCTGTTCATCACAGAGGCAATCCTTGAACTAGCCTCTAAGATCAACAGAGAGGACTTCCTTAAAACCCCTCTCTTACAAGAACCACTACTTCAAACACCCTCACTCCAACCTGAATCTTCTAAACATGAGTTCCTAAAGGCTAAATCTTCCTCTGATCCTAAAGGGAAAAGAAAGATTACTGCTAAGGAGCTACTAGAAGAGGAAAGATTGGAGAAGCTAAAGAAGAAAGGCAGACTTGATACTGGAAAGTTGTTGGCTGCAAGTAGCAAAGCAGCAACAGCTGCCCACGCAAGTCTCAACAATAAAAGGAGGGTGGAAATTATTGACAGGCTCATCAGCCTGGGAGTAGCTAACGAAGAAACTCTTCTACTCCTAACTGATTAGCTTGTGAAACTAGAAAAGGCAACCTTGCTGAATAAAGAAAAGGAAGAAGCAGCAAGGTTGGCCAAAGAGGAGGAAAGAAGGAAGAAGAAGGATGAAGCCATGGAAAGGGAGAGAATGGAGAAAATAGCCTTTCTCTAAAATAGAGGCTATTCTCAAGAGGAGCTGGCACCTCACAAAAATGACATGATCTTGTTTCTTTTTCACAAAGAACAAGATCTAATCAACAAAGAGAGAAAGAAGGCTGCTAGGGAGAAGTTGAGGGAAAAGAGAAAGAAAGAGGTAGAGGGAGAACTTGCGGCTACCAAAAAGGAGGGAGACAAGGATTAGATGAAATCCTATCTCCGAGCTCACGGCTTCTCCGGCAGGCAAGTGGGTCCCATGTCGATCAAGACCCTAAAGCGACATGTCAGCGACATCAAAGCTGACATTCACTTAGGAAGAAGGCAGGAGGTTGCTCAAACTCCTAGTGTTCAGAGGATGGCACATAAACCAACACCCAAACCACTACCCAAAACACAACCTACACCTTCTCCCTTCCCCATCAAAACAGAACCTTTCACCCCTGAACCTTCTCCATCAACCTTACCTATACCATCACCCACTGCTTCCCACCAACCACCATCACCACCTATCATACGACCCAAAACAAAACCAAGAACCCTCTCAAAAACCAAACCATCCTCTAATCCATCAAAACCTCTGACCTTGGAACAATTCAAGGAGATAAAGAAGAAGCTCACAAATTGCATAACACTAAGCGACATCTCTTGTGAGGAAGAGTCCATCTAGCTAACCTTCATTGATGGCTCTTCTAGTTCCCTCATAAGAGATGCATTCCTTGATCTTCCTAGAAGAACAATAGACCAAGCTCTTCAACTTCTTGAACAAATTCAGATACTCTCAATGAAGTAGAGAAGAAGTTAAGGAGAACGCTGGTGACTCTGCTGGACACTAGGAAAGGGGACAAACTACCAATAAAACCCCTCAATCCTAGAAAGCAAATTGTCCAGTGGTGGTTCGATAAAGATTCCTACAGCTTTGCTATGGAAAGGGAGAATGGTGAAGTTAGCAAGACTGACACTTCATCTCTGCTACATTCCAGTAGATTTGACATTGCTGAGTTAGCAGAGAAGCCATTCTCTAATCCCTCCAACTCTGAGATAGCTGCTTACATCAGAAATCATTTAAGCATCCTTCATCTAGCCAAGCTCACAAAAAAGGCCAAGATTGAAGAAGAGTTGAAAAGGAGAGCACAGGATGCTGAAGAAGGCACAACCACAAAAGGTAAGACCTTTCTACAGATGGTTGAGGGCTCCACTTTAGATCCTATAGTTAGATGGGAATATGACTACCTTCCCCATCAACTAACTCTCTTCAGAGGGATGCACCAAAGAGTACATGTCATTCAGAGCAATCGACTAGATTTATTATCTACGGATGACCTGTACAAACTCTTTACCACCACATCAGGGAAAAACAAAGAGACAGATAGATATCTGCTTTCCATGGTTTTGAAGGCTTTGAAGAGCAAGAGGAAGTGAAGTTTTGGTAGCATAAGCCTAGGGGGAGTTTGTTGGATCATATGAGGCTGGTGCAACCAAAACAACACTTAGAAAAATTTTGTGTACATGTTGAAGAAGTCTTTCGAAGACAAAACAACTCTTCCGCAGCTATGTCAAAGATCTTTTGAAGCATTATGTCTGAAGAGCTTCCGGAGGAAAACTAAGTCTTTTGAGACTAAGTAGTTTTCCTTTCGAAGTATATGAAGAACTTCTGAAGGATAAAACAAAGACTTCCGAAGACCAAGCAGTTTCCTTCTGAAGTATTCATACTTAGAAGATCCAAGATAAAGTCTTTCGAAGAATAAAGTCATAAAGACTTATAGAAGATTTGGAAGAAGCTGTTTCTTCCGAAGTATAAATGGCCTCGGAAGAACTTATTCTTCCGAAGCCATTTAGCTTCGGAAGAATCAACTATGAACCGGTGGACAAAAGTATGGTTTGTCTGACAGACTCTGATACACTGCATGGTGCTTTTCCTAACCCATGTAGTTGACCATACTTTAATTCACTGTTCACCTTTTCAACTTAGTACAGATACCATCCTTAGTTAGTGGCAAAAGGTAAGTCATGGACCTGTCATGACTACCTTATCTAGGATATTATTTTATCTTAAATATTTTACTTCTGGCAATATAGTATTTGTCTAGTAGTAGATTCCAGCTGGTTTTTCAAGTATAACCGGCTGTAGATAGTAGTATATATAGTTTCTTATTGTAACTTATGTAGCATGAGCTTAAGAGTCTTGTAATACTGAGTTGAGAAGTAATATATACAAGTATCTTGAAAACCATTCTCTTGTTCATTAACTTCGTATATTATTATCAACTTTAGTTTGAGATTCTGTGTTTCATCATTCAAGTGAGACTTAGTGAGTTTTGTTTTTAGAGTCAAAACCGATCCTGCAGATCTTGAGTCCTTAAACATTTTAAAACCTGATTGCAAAATAGCTGAAAATGATTACAAACTTAAAATAGAAGACTTCAAGTTGTATTCGGAAGAAAATTATGTCTTCAAATCAAATAACTACTTATAAAAAATTTACCTTTGGAAGAAATTCTGAGATATCTTTCGAAGCTTAAATATGCTTCTAAGTACTTACATGTATTTGAAGGAAAATTTTCTTCCAAAAGTAATTAAGTCATGGAAGATTTTGAGAAAGCAATTTTAACTCTTAAGCATGAACATACCAACTACAGGACTCAGATAAAAGATCTCATCACTAAGTTAACTAAATGCCAGGCTGAGCTTGTGATTAGCAAAGCCAGGGCAGAAGTGTTCTTGAAGAAGAGACCTTCAAGAACATGATATCCTCATCCTAGCATGCAAAAGTTTGTTATTAGAATAAGCAGGGACTGGGATCTACTGAGATAGCTCCTCCACACACTCTATTGTCTGTAAGATCTCCAAGGTGTGAAACTTGTGAAGATAAGCTTCCTTTCATAGACCCCATTGATGAAGAGGAGATAGTGAAGGATGATTCTAAGAAGAGTGAAGAAGATCATCCTAAAAAGGGTCACTATTCTCCTGAGGAGAGAAAAGAATTTGGGATGATCAAGTCTAAGAGGAAGAACTTGATCAGGAATGCAAAGAGAAAATCAAAGAAGGCTCAAGAGATCAAGGCCACTTTCAACTCTAAGCAGAAACAAGTGTTTATCTTTGCAGGATTTGAAGTGATGAAGGCTAAAGTCTCAACTATGAACTCTAGTACCAGGAGTTCTAGTTCTTGTCCAACTCATTCCAGCAAAGAGAAGAAGGCTGATCAGCTGTGTATCACTGCTACACAGCCTGAACCATCCAGTTCCAAGAGCAATGCACACCCTAAGAAGCTTGCTGCATCACCTATGAAGATGAAGATGGAGGTGGAAAGTGATCAAGTTCAGTCTTTCTCTCAAAAGAAGACTCTCAGAAGGAAGCAAATGGATTGCATCATGTGTGGTAGTACTTCTCATCTTCCTAAGGATTGCATCTACAATCCTAAAAGTACGATTCACATGACCAAAGAGAAAACTTCTAAGAAGAAATAGCTTCAGAAGAAAATCCTTTCCTTTCGGAAGCTCCAAGGTGAAAAAGAAGACAAGTGAAAACTTTCCTTCGGAAGAAATTTGGTCTCGGAAGAAAGGAATGTTTCCGAAGTACTAAAGCCTGCTGCAGTGAAAGCGAGATATTGCAAAGGTCCAGTCTCCAAAACTTCCGAAGTTTGTCAAAACTTCCAAGGTGTTGAAGGTCAAGTCCAATCTTTCAAAGATGGTGTGGAAGATGATGAAATACCAAGTGACTTAAAGTTCTTCATCAACAACAGCTAATGATCCTTAAAGCTTGAACATAGGATCAGTTACTATTACATTGTCTTCAAATCACTTTGATAAGCCCAAGACCAAGGCTTGGGTTTTCCAAATGGGACAAATAAAGCCTGAAATATTCAAGACTATAGGAAGCCAATTGCTGGCTTCTCAGGGGTAGAAACAACCCTTGTTCCAAAAATGTTAAAGCTCATTGCTCAAGGTGACAACCTAGCAGCACCAGCTCGTGTTGAACCCACACCTTCTACTTCCCAACCACCAATACAGCCAAAAATAACCATCACCTACCAAAAAATCCAAACGAACCTCTGTACATGCTACTCAGTTTATGCAGGCCCCTATATCATCACCCATACAGGAGGAAGTGGACACTAGAGCTCCCACTTCTCCTAAGGAGCAAACCACTCCCATCTCACCAATGATCAGTGCTGAGGTTCCTCATGCTCAGCCTGATGAGCTCACAACCCCCACAGCCTTAAGCCTTCACTCAGAGTCTCAAAACTCTAGTGAACAACCTTCAAGGGAAAGTTACCATCTCCAGCATCTTGATCTAAACCAACCAATCTCAAACCTTGAATTCTATGATGATGAAGACATGGGCTTCAGTGAGTATCATGAGTCTCTCTTCTCCACCCCTACTCAAGGAGAGATGAGTACTTTTGTTTCTCCCATGTCTAGCCCACATCATCCACCTACTACTGAGGTGGATCTCCCTAAACTTGTTCAGGAGGTCCATATGGAAGAGGCTCTCACTTTAGTAAATGATTACATCATTCAGACCTCAACCATGGCAACCCAGCCTCTTGACACTTCTCTTGAAGTTGTCATGATACAGGGGAAATCCAGCAGCCAAGAACAAAGTGCTAGTGATGAGGAAGAAGACCTTGGTCCTATTCTCTCATCCCCCTATGATTCTTCTAATGAAGATGAGGGGAGTCTGAAACTAAAGGTGCAAAATCTGACAAAAACATGCACCTATTTAGTCTCAAAGATAAGTCACCTGGAATCTTAGGTGACTGTCTTACAAAGGAGGGTCAATGACCAGCAATTTGAGATCACCGATCTCAAGGGAAAGTTAGCTGAGCGACCACTCAGGAGTACTCAACCAGGTCCACAAGAACCTATGGATGTGCTAGACCCAACCCTAAGCTCACTTATGCAAAAGGTGATACTACCAAAAAGGGGGGAAAAGTCCAAACAATCATAGAACCTGGGAGTTCTTCACAGAGTATGGACTTTGAGGATTCACCACCCTCACTTGCAATGGTCCATACTCAGCAAACTCCTCAAAATCTACATGGGTGTGGAGTTACTTGCCCAAGTCTACATGAATGTGGACTCACATATACAAAGTTTGTTTGAGGAGGGTATTCCTAGAGCTATGCCTACCCCACTCATCACTCTGAGAATCCAATCATAGGATGGAGGTATGACACTGATAGAAGAGCTCTTGTTATCTCTAGATCTCAGGGTCAACAGGAAATTTTCAACTTTTTCAACCTGAGCTTCTATGAGAGAATCCATCTGATTGATCTTCCACTTGTCAACCCAACTCAAAATAGACAAGCTGTAATATTAGCATATAGGATTCAAGAAAGGGTGTTTGAAGAATACAAGCTGAGGTCAAGACTATACAGATAGAGGCTAGCAGGTAAGACTTTTGGTCAACTGGATATTGAGGTGGACCCTAAGATTAGCTTCAAAGGGGAAGCCCTGACTGAAGGCCCAGAAGTTGAACCTGTGAACCTTGAGATAGGAACTTCTTCAGCAGCCATTACCCTCAGTGAGGCACCAGCTGGTGAAGGTGCTTCACAACCTCTCTCTGGCCAAAGCTTGACTGTTGAATCAAGCAATGAAGGCCAAAGCTCTCTCCACCCTAAGTCACCAAGGCCTGTGAGTGACAAAGGAAAAGGAAACTGACTTTTGAGGAGATTGAGGATGAGGGAAGAAAGAGGAAGAGGAAGCTAAGGGGAGAAAGTTCAAGAGGGTCTTCAGGCTTCATGGAAGATGCCATCAGGGCTGCCCCCAGGCCAAATACTCAGGATGATGAGTTGAGGGCAGCCAGGATAAACTACTTGGGGACCAGAAACTACAATGTGGATGAACTACTCTCTCCCCTTAGATGAACTGAATGAACTGGTTGACAAGGAATTGTCCAAGTAGAGGAGGAGGCAGAGGATGCAGCATTGATCCATAAGAACAAAGAAGAAAGGAGATAGAAAAGGCTCTACAAGCATGCTCCTACCCTCTCCCCAGTTCAAGAAAGTCAAGAGCCATATTCCAAAAGAGCCATAAGAAGTATGCTGACAGACAAAGGATGATGAGCTTCTTGAATCTGTATGGATTCTTTGAAAGGAGGCTTGGTATAATGTCTCTATCCACTATAGATGAGCATATTAGACTAATCAAGCAGAAGATTAAAAAGGGAGAGCTTATTGACTTGCATTCTCCACCAAGTCTAGCTCAACCTGAGGTTGTCAAGGTTGAACCCCTTGAGACAACACAACCTAGACCTAGGGCTGAATCTCAGCTAACTTCATCTTCTGATCCATAGCAGGGTCCTTTTCAATCTCCTTCTGAACCTGTGAGAGAAGAGAACCCAACTAAGAGACACACAGTAAAACAACCTGATGTTAAAGACCTTAAGGAGCAGAAGGAAGTGAAGTTTTGGTAGCATCAACATAGGGGGAGTTTGTTGGATCATAAGAGGCTGGTGCAACTAAAACAACACTTAGATCATTTTGAAGTACAATTAAAGAAGCCTTCCAAAGACAAAGCTGCTCTTCCGAAGACAAATTAAAGATCTTTCGAAGCTTAAGTATGAAGAAGTTTTGAAGGAAAACTAAGTCTTTCGAGACTAAGTAGTTTTCCTTTCGAAGTATATGAAGAACTTCCAAAGGTAGAACCAAGTCTTCCAAGACCAAGTAGTTCTCCTTTCGAAGCATTCAGACTTAGAAGATCCAAGACAAAGTCTTTCGAAGAATGAAGTCATGAAGACTTGTAGAAGACTCGGAAGAAGTTGATTCTTCTGAAGTATAAATGGCCTCGAAAGAACTTATTCTTCTGAAGCCATTTGCCTTCGAAAGAATCAACTATGAATTAGTGGACATAAGTATGGATTGTCTAACATCTGTTGCCAACTCTGATATACTGTATGGCGCTTTCCCACGCCCATATAGTTGACCATACTTTAATCCACTGTTCACCTTTATCAGTTAGTACAGTTACCATACTTAGTTGATGACAAAAGGTAAGTCATGGACCTGTCATGACTACCTAATCTAGGATAGTATTTTGTCTTAGATACTTTACTTCTAGCAATGTAGTATTTGTGTAGTGGTAAATTCCAGCTGGTTTTCCAAGTATAACCGGCTGTAGAATGTAGTATAAAGTATCTTAGGTCCTTATATTTCTTTTTATGCTTTGTAACACTTATAAAAGAACTTGAGAGCAATATACAACACTCTTGAAAACCATATTAGTCTGTTCTTGTTCTTAGTTCTGTCTTATTTACATGCGTTTTTAGTATCATTGACACAAACTCGGTTCCCAATTTGATCTGTTAAGTGTTCTAACACTCTCCTCATTGTGAGATTGATGTATTGACCATCCTTTAAATGGTCCTGCATGTATGCATATACAGATAGTGACTATGGTGGCTGAAATATGACTACAAAGTCTACATTTGGGGGATGTCAATTTCTTGGTGGAAGGATTGTCTCATGGCAATACAAGAAACAATCCTATGTATCTGCATCAACTGCTGAAGTTGAAAACATTGCTGCTGCAAGCTGCTGTGCTCAAGTGCTTTGGATTCAAAATCAGATCCTAGACTATGTATTCAACTTCAAGGAGACTCCCATCCACATAGACAATAACAGTGCTATCTTTATTACAGAGAATCCTATGTAGCACTCAAAGACAAAGCATATCAATATCAAGTATCATTTAACTAGAGATAATTTTGAAAAGGGATAGATAAAACTAGTCAAAGTTAACATAAATGAAAAATATGCTGATCTGTTCACAAAAGCTTTTGATGAGCAGAGATTTAAGTATCTTGTATCAGCTATTGGGATGATTAACTTTGAGTAGATTTTCTTTAAACTAAACTTAAGATTATTTTTAATAATATGTGTGTCTTAAGTTGTCTATATCATCACCATATATGCCCAGTTTACTTTGGAAGAAACTTTTCAAAATGATATCCCTTAAAGTTTTGAGAATTTTAATAAACTTTCTTTTGAAAGAAATCAAGTTGTCTTCAAAAGAAAATTATGTCTTTAAAACAAATAACTACTTCTGAGAAATTAACCTTCGGAAGAAATCCTGATATATCTTTCGAAACTTATTTTTCTCACCGAATACTATGTGTATTGAATGACCATTTCCTTCCGAAAGAAATTAAGTCTCGGAACTTTTATTCTCTCTTATGAATAAGATATCTAGTATTTGATATCTTCCGAAGCAAAATTTATGTAGGAAGTAAAATTACGCTAAGTAATTTTCTTCCGAAGCAAATTCTTAGAATACTAAGGAACATCTTTCGAAGCCAAATTTGGCTTCGGAAGTTTCTCTAAAACCTTCCAAAGACAAAATTACCTTCGGAAGATTTAGACTTCCAAGAAAACTACCTTTTTGGGCGTTTTTTTTAGAGGTGGGACCGACATTCGGATTTCAAAGTTTATACTTTTGTATTAACTTTGCCTCAAAATCCATACCATATATATTCGTACAACGGTTCCCCCTCTTCAACTATTCTCCTTCACCCACAAAGATTTAAACCCTAAATTCTCCCACAAACCGACCTTATTCTTACCTTCCTTTATCTCAAAGCTACTCAAATGGCCAACCCTGATCCATGAAACCAACATGATTTCTCCATGCAACTACACAAATAATATAATCAGGTTGCTCTGTTAGTGTCTGAGAAAGATCCTAGCTTCTCAGACGTTTTTCGTTTCTTGGCTTTATCCAACTACTTTACCTCCCTCACCATAAATCCTCCACTATATGAGATCAGCTTTTAGAGTTTTGGAGGACCTGCTAAGAGGTCATTATGGATGGGGAGAAGGCATTGTCTACCACAGTGCAGAGCAGGATAGTTTTTATCACTCCAGCCACCATTCGTACTCATCTAAGGATGGATGATGAAGAAGGCGAACTGTCCTTCCCAAAATCTGCTATGAACCGGTCCTTTAGGCAGATGGGCTATGATGGTGATTACTCTGTAAGAACCTTCAAGAAAAGGAAGGTTTCCTCCCAATAGAAGTCCCTCCTCCATGTTGTCGTTCACTGTCTATCAAACAAACATGGAGGTTGGGATCAAATTCCTGAAGACCTTTCCTATATAGTCCATGGATTGGTACAAGGGGTCAAGTTCAGGTACTCACAATTTGTTTATAGTAATATACTTGCAAACTTGGACTCCTTAGAATACTATATGTTCCCTAGATATGTCCAGTATATTCTTAACTGTGAACTGGGCTCACAGTTAAGGGGAACAGGTAATGTTCTAAAATTGAGACAGATGAAACTCAACATCTTCAAGACAATAAGAAAGCCAACTGTTGGCTTCTTAGGGGTAGAAACAGCCCTAGTCCCAAAAATGTAAGAGCTCATTGCTCAAGGTGACAACTTAGCAACACAAGCTAATGTTGAACCCACACCTTCCACATCTGCACCATCCACACAGCCACAAATCACCATCACCTACCAAAGAAAATCCAAACAAACCCTTGCATATGCTACTCAGGTTGTGCAGGCCCCAAATCACCAACCATGCAGGAAGAAGTGGACACTAGAGCTCCCACTTCTCCTGAGGAGCACACCACTCCCATTCTTTCTATGAGCTCATAACCCCAGCCTTAAGCCTTCACTCGGAGTCTCAAAACTCTAGTGATCAACCTTCAGGGGAAAGTTACCATCCTAGCCACTTGATCGCAACCAACCCATACCCAACCTTGCATTCTATGATGATGCAGACATGGGATTCAGTGAGTACCATGTGTCTCTCTTCTCCACCCCTGCTAAAGGAGAGATGAGTGCTCCTGACTCACCCATGTCTAGCCTACATCATCCACCCACAACTGAGGTGAATCTCCCTGAACCAGTTTAGGAGGTTCATATGGAAGAGGCTCTTACTTTTGCTAGTGATTACAACATTCAGACCACAACCAAGGCAACCCAACCCATTAACACTTCTTTTGAAGTTGTCAGTGTGCAGGGGAAAACCAGCAGCCAAGAACCTGAAGCTGGTGATGAGGAAGAAGACCTTGGTCCTATTCTCTCATCCCCCAACGATTCTTCAAATGAAGATAAGGGACTTCTGAAACTAAAGGTGCAACAACTGACTAAAACCTGCACCTATTTACTCTCAAATGTCAGTCACCTGGAATCTCAGGTGACTACCTTACAAAAGAGGGTCAATGACCAGCAATTTGAGATCACCAGTCTCAAGGGCAAATTAACTAAGAGACGCATCCAAAGGACTCAACCAGGCCCACAAGAACCTATGGATGTGGTGGACCTAACTCCTAGCTGCCTTGTGCAAGAAGGTGATGCTACCAAAAAGGAGGAGAAAGTCTTACTTACAATCATAGAACCAGGGAGTTCCTCTCAGAGTATGGACATAGAGGATTCACCACCCTCACTTGCAGTTGTCCATGCTTAACAACCTCTTTAAGTTCACATTGATGTGGACTCACTCATACAAAGTCTATTTGAGAAGGGTATACCAAGGGATATGCCTGCTCCATCTCACCCTTCTGAGAACCCAATAGTAGGATGGAGATATGATGATCAAAGGAGAGCCCTGGTAATCTCTAGGTCTCAGGAACAATAAGAGATCTTCAACCTCCATAATCCGAGATACTATGAGAGCACCTATCTAGTTAACCTTCCACTTGCCAACCCAAGTCAAAACAGGCAAGCTGCAAGGTTGGCTGATAGGATTCAATAAAGGGTGATTAAAGAGTTCAAGCTAAGAACAAGACTATATAGACAAAGGCTAGCAGGCAAGATTGTTGGTCAACTGGATGTTGAGGTGGACCCTAAGATTAGCTTTGAAGGGGAAACCTTGGATGAAGGCCCAGCAGTTGAGCCTGTGAACCTTGAGACAGGAACTACTTCAGCACTCTCAACACCCACTAGCCTTAGTGAGGCACGAGTTGGTGAAGGTGTCTCACAGTCTCTCTCTAGCCAGAGCTTAAGTGAAGAACCAAGCAATAAAGGCCAAAGATCTCTCCAACCAAAGTCACACAAGCCTATAAGTGACAAAGGTAAAAGGAAGATGACTCCTGAGGAGATTAAGGAGGATAAGAGAGAGAGAGGAAGAGGAAGGCAAGGGGAGAGAGTTCAAGCAGGACCCCTGGCTTCATGGAAGCTATAATCAAGGCTGCCCCCAGGACAAACACTTAAGATGATGAGTTAAAGGCAGCCAGATTGAATTATTTAGGGTCTAGGAACTATAATATTAATGAACTCATCTCTCTGCCTTGGAGGAGTTAAATGAACTGGCAAACACTAAGTTGTCAAAGGAGAGGAAGGAGGCAGAGGATGCAAAACTGCTCCTTAGGATTAAGGAAGAAATAAGGAAGAAAAGACTCTACAATATGCTCCAACCTTCTCCCTAGTTCAAGAAATCCCTGAGACAAAGGCTGTGGCAAATAAGCAACAACCTCAGGTAGACAAAGAAGCAAAAAGACAAAATATGATTAACTACCTGAGTGCCACAGGCCTCTATCAGGCATCTGCACTTCTTCCCTTGCCATACGAGTACATTAAATTTGAATACCTCAAGTAGCTTGAGTAACAAGTACAAAAAGAACAAAAAGCTGCTAAGAGGAAGATGAGAGAAGAAGCTGCAAAGTCAAGAGCCATCATCCAAAAGAATCTAAAGAAGTCTGTTGATAGGCAGAGGATGATGAGCTTCTTGAAGCTGTATGGATTCTTCGAAAGGAGGCTTGGTCCAATGTCCCTATCTACCATGGATGAGCACATTAGGGTGATTAAGTAGAAGATTAAAAAGGGTGAGCTCATTGACTTGCCTTCACCACTAAGTCAGGCTGCACCTAAAGTTGAGGTCAAGGTTGAACCACAAGAGATAACACAACCTGGACCTAGTGCTAGACCACAACCAACTTCATCTTCTGATCCACAAAAGGTTCCTGATCCTTCTCCTTCTAAACCTGTAAGGGAAGAGGACCCAATTAAGGGAGACAATCAAGAATAATCTAGTGCTGCAGGCCAGTCTCCTCAGTTAAAATATAGAAAGAGGAAAAGGATGGCCATTAGACGGGACAAGAAGAAGAAGAAGTCCAAGGCATCCATCTCTACACCTCAGGATGGGTAAGAACAACCTGAGGGTGATCAAGAAGAGGTTACTCATCCAACTCCCATTCAAGTAGAGCCTCTCTTGCTGCTGGGAGACCCATCTTATCCTGGATCATTGTTGTTAATCCGGATAGATGGTATGTCTTTAGAGATCAAGGAGATCAAGATGTTTACTTCTGGCAAGACATACTTGATCTTTCTCTACATGATCTCTATGATATGAGGAGATACTATGAGATTTTGAGAGATCCTGATCAAATAATAAAGAAATTAATGGTCTTGATCCTAATGAGGACTGTCTACAGATGAGTAATATCTTCTATTTTGGTAGCATCAGCCTAGGGAGAGTCTGAAAGGTTTATACTTAAAGGCTGATGCAACCAAAGCATCTAAAGAGCTCTCATCATGCATGCATGAAGTACAGAGTAAAGTTACTTTGGGAGTTTTACACCACTCAAAGGAAATAAGCTAAGTGTAAAATCATCCGAAGCCAAATAACAAAGTCTTCCGAAGCCAAAGACTGATTTCTTCCAAAGATAGAAAAGACATGCTTTCTTTGATCACCTTTTCACAAAAGTTGAACAACTTTCCACTGCCACTCTAAAGACTCGCCAACTTATATGAGGTGGTGAAAAGGTCCATGCTTTTGTCAATTGTAGATTATGGTCATTGGTCTATAACTATCTACTTCTCTACCTTTTATCCTTTTGTAATAGATTAGGATATGAGCTGTGACATGTCATAGTCACTAGTCAAAAGGCAATCTGCCTTTTGACTCTATATTGATCTTGTTGTCTAGATTAGTGTATCTAGCTGGCCTTCAAAGTATGGCCGGCTATAGGATGTAGTATAAAATATCTCAAGTACTTGTATCTTTATGAATGTTTTGTAACACTTGTAAGAACTTGAGAGTAATATACGCCATTCTTGAAACCCATATTTGAGTGTTCTTGTTCTTGATCTTTTACTTGTGTTCTTTGTATCATCTAACTGATTCCCTATTTGATTTGCTAAGTTTTTCATATCTCTCCACCTTGTGAAACTGTTGCATTGACCACCCTTCACCGGTCCTGCAAGTTGGTTTAGTTCTTTTACCCATGTTGCATGTTTATTTAGTGTTGGAGTCTTTATTTAATGTTCGCAAGTGATGAATTAATCAAGAGTTCTTATGCAACAAATTCCTAGAAGTTTCTTTTCTTTCTTTCTGTTCGTAGTACTCACTCAAAAGAAAAGGTTCTTGAAGAATGTATTATGTGTATTTTTGGGGTTGAAACTAACATACACTCCTCGAAACTAAATTCATCTTCTTGGGTGTCTCAAGAGTAATTTGTTTGCTTCATCCACAGGCTTTGCAACCTGTTTGAAATCAAATTTGCAGCGTTTGCGTAGTTTCTTTTCTCCCTTGAGGTCACAACCATGAAATAGACCGTAGTCTGTTATGTTCAGTCCTGCATCTTGTTGAATGGAACCCGCACTTTGATTTCTTGTTGCTGTTGTGGAAGATGGCTCTACTTTAATGTTCATCGAGTCCCTTGCGCACGCTCTTACTTGAACTTATCTAAACTTATAATAGTACCTTAAGACATCAAGATACATAATCCTTAAATTCAAAGGTTTGAATGATCATGATATTCCAATTAGGTACCTCAGTAGTTACATTCAGTGCCTTAAAGTAAGAATTCAAGTATTATGTCTTGAATTCTTCATAAGTTTTACCCTTTGCAACAATCGCTTCTTTCTATCTCCTCATTCGTCCCCATTCATTCTTCAATCAACCAAATCTTATTTTTATCCTTGCAACTTACACCAGGGATAGGAAACATTGGTGATATTTGGCATTTGTCACCATCAATTTTGATTCTAAACCCATGTAATATCAATTGATTCATGCTTACACTACAAGAATCTAAAGTTATCATGACAAGACCTATGGCGACGACAATGTCTAGTCGCTATAGGTCACCATAAGGCGACGCATGTCTTCGCCATAGGTCAATCAGGTTTTTACATACCTAATACCTAAGGCGATAACAAGTTGTTGCCTTAGGGGGGAATGTATACCGACAACAAAATGTTATCATCAACGGTGACCGCCATAGATAAATTTTCTACCATTTTGATTTATTTTAAACAATAATGATATATTTGATAATTTTATGCCTCCTCTGGTGACGAAATGTCATAGCCATAGGTTAACCTTTTTCTCATTTTTTTCTCTAAAATAGTTTGAAGAAAAAGAAACTGCCTTTGTGAAACATGTATGGCGACGATAGTCGCCATAGGTTGATAAATAATAATAACTATTATTATTATTTAGTGATTATTATTATTATTAATTTATGTACATATTTTTTTATTATTTTTAGAAGTATTATTATTCTAAGGAAAGTTAATAATATTATAAAAATATGATATTTAAATAATTATAATTATAGACATATAATGTGAATCGAAATTAAGGTCAAATATGTTCTATTATGATAGTTGGGGTCAATTACATACTTCAAAAGTTAACTATGATCCAATTATGATCATCGATGTTAAATTACACGTGTTGATAGTAAATTATGGGAAAACTATCCTTATTAGCAGTAAGTTAAGTTCGTTTATGCTTAATTATCATTAGTGGGTGTCAAACAATGTCAAATGTTAGTTATAATCCAATTATGATCATTAGTATTCAATTATTTTCAATTTGGATCAATACATCTAACAATATTGACAATGATTGTTTGTTATGATAATTAGGATTTACTAGGTCAAAACAGTATTATTATCCCTATAGTATGTTTATAAATTATAACAATAAACATATCTAATAACAATAATAATAAAATCGGGTAAAATAACATCGTTTATCATAATAATTACATTAATCATAATTTTTAAGAATATATTCATTAATAATAATAATATTAAAATGTTATTTGTTAAATGTATAATAATTATAACAAAAATAGTAAAATTACGTAATACTAGCAGTAGTAGTAACGTATTAGTAGCAGTAGTAATGATAATAATAATGGGGTGTAGGTATATCAAGAACTCCATCATCTACAGGAGAATTTTGACCATCACTCTCTCTCTCCATGCTCCTCTTCACCGTTCCGCCATTTCATATTTCCAAGGTTCCCTTTTGAAATTTCCAAACGCAGACAAAAACTCCGTTTCAAGAAGCTTAAAGCCAAATCAGAGAATAAAGTATGGATTCCATCTGTTTGAAGTCTATTCTCCACTGAAGTAAGAAAATCGATTCATGACTAGATAGATCATTCAATTCTTTTTTGTATATTGTTTGTGCAATTGCGCTCTTATAATGGTTTTCAGTTTTATGGTTTGGGCTTTTGTTGCCCGGTGGCTGTAGGCTGACGATTGGTGTTTCTTTGTTCCAGGTATGCCTTCATTTTTTGCTTCTTTCCTATTCATAAGGGTTTGTGTCGGTTTAAGTGTGGTTTGTTGGCTACGTCTCCCGTTGTTGCGATTTTCGTTTTCGGTATTCTATTGTGGTTCTTCAAATTGGATTTTTTTTTTTTTAATTTTTGAGTGTTTGATTTTCTCTGCATGTGTTTTTCTTGGTTATTGTAGGGGTTTAGTTTGGATATTCGACTTATTAACTTCTCATAGGTTAACAAGTCAAAAAAATTGTTTAACAAACCCAAAAGTATTTTTTAAACGAATTTTTCATATGGGGTAAAAAAAAATTTAAAAATTAAAGAGTTGGTTACTTATCGATTTTTAAAAACTTTTTTTAATCCAATTTTCTATTATAATTATTTACTGCCTCATGTCAGCTCCTATCGTTTTTAAAGACATGTCTTTTTTTTTAATTTTATAACATTTTAATTTATAAGTTAATCCAAAGACTTTTTTAAAAACCCTTTAGTAATAAATTAATAAGTTTTTTTTATTAAAATTATTTTTTTTTTCAATCAAAATAAGCAATCCCAAATATCGCCAAAAGTCCCACTGTGTTATTTGGTGTTATCATTTGTGTTTTTGGTTTTGATTTCTCAGCTATAGTTTTTGAGAGAATACTCTTTATGACATGTTATATTCTCTAATAATTTTGGTTCTATCTATTTATACAGTTAATTTCAGGAAGTACAAAGTTATTTGATAGCGCAACAAGAATTGAGGCTGATGATGACGATGATGAGTTCTACAACATTTAGGATGGTAAGAAGTATTTGCGTGTTCTATGGGAAATAAAGTTTATGACTTGGTTTTCTTTTTCTTAAGTGTACCTGGGAAAACTATAATGGTTGCTAAGGTAAAGCTCCCAGTGATTACAGGTAATCATCAAGCTGTAGAAAGATTGAATTTAATGTGCAAGTCTTATGGGCTCTTTTGTAATACTTCTCTTTTTATGTTGGCATTGAATTATGATGATAGCATATGGAATATTTTATTTAACAAACACTATTATGCGTATCGAATATTCTTATTGCAATGTGCTATGTTTCAATTATTAGCGAGTGTTATAGCTAAGGGTGAAGTAAATGAGTTATAATAGCTCTAATCACGCAGGTCGGTTCTTTTTGCATCTTTAGGGGATATACCATTGTATTTAAAACACTATTTATATGGTTGTGTAAGATTTAAGGGTTGTGGCATTTTTATATACGTTTTGTTTTCTAGGAAATAGACAAGTTGGGAAAAATGTGTTGGACTTTGGAAGGACTTTTGTGGTGATGCCCAAAGGAACTAACACAACAACTATTGCTTGGTTACATGGCATTGGTGAGAAACACTCAGTGTGATTATTAAGTTTTGAGTTTTGAAAAACACTAAAAAGGTTTGTGTCAATTTTGGATATGAAAAAATGCTATGTTTGAATTAGTTCTACACCATTTTGACTTTGTTAATGTAGTGTTGTTCATACATTATTACTAAGTGGTAAATCATCATGGTATCATGCTTTTGCATTTGTACTGATTCTTTTTTTGTTTGGTGAAAAATAGTGACTTAAAGTATACAAAAATTCTGTTGTTATCTACTAAATGGAGGTTCCAATTATGCCAGAAACTTCAAATGAACTGTATATATAAGTGTATAACTAATAGTCTTACAATCAATGCGGGTGTGGGCTTAATCCTTCTCTTGGCCCAACTACCACTTTGGTGACCTATAAGGGAAAGCCTCTTATAAGCCACTAAAAGTTGTTTCGAAACATAATAGTGTATACATACAATACAATTGACAATTAATTGTGACAGCTGCCACTTGCCACTGGTTAAGATTTGGCATGTCCGATGAAACCATGTTACAATTAACAAGCTCATTAATCTAAACAACCTATAATTCGAACTTCCTACAATAATAGTACAAATAAAAATATAAATTTAGTTTATATTTCAATAGTTTTTGAATGCTAACGATTAAGTTTTTTTGTTTACTTTGCTCCCATTATTTCATTAGAGACCATCAACTAAATTTTAGTCATCCTTATTATTATAAACTTGGACGGTTTATATAAAGTTTCAACTGCATGTTTTTTTTATCATCAAATAATGAAGATTTGGTTGAATTGCATGCAGGAAGAGTAATAGGATTATGGCTAAAGGAGTTGTAGTACGTTGCATGAGAAAGGTGGCGATATGGGAGAAATGTTATGATGATGAACATGAAATACAATCATTTGAACATAAGATAAAACCAGATGATATAAAACTCAAGGAACATGAAGAAAGTTGTTGGATCCTAGATCCTCGTACATGATTATATTATCAGAAAGGTCACTAATTAGTAATGGAAGATGTTCGTGATAGTGTTGTTAGATTCAATTACAATTATTGGTTCACGAACAATGATGATGAAGGTGATCGAGTTTGATTTGCATGATAATGTATCTTATTACAACATATTGTTAATTTGAGATGTACGTTTTATTAGAAGTTAATAGGGTATGATAAAAGATGACAACTGAAATATACAGTTTTGACTCTTTGTCAACATTATGGATGTAACTTCTGATAACATAGTAGTTTACCTTGTGGGGATGGTTACCGATACAAATTTCTTTGTGTTTGTTCAACATACCATTGTTCTTCATAATAAGTTTTTGTATTTCATTTTATTATAAAGTGTTTTATAACTATAGTTCTTCATAAGAATTGGAATTTGCAACAACTAACATAAACAATGTTTCTTTTATAAATGAGAATTTAGATGAGGATATCTATATGATTTTTTTGAGGGTTTCCATATAAAAGTGAGAGTATTTTAGTTAAGTACTTGTATGGATTAAAACAAACACGTAGGAAAAAGGTTTCAACTTATAAGATGGTGTTTTTCAAAGTATAAATGACTATATTTGTTAAAGATGTGAATTTAATGTTCATTGTTTTACTTCTTTATGTGAATGACATAATTATAGCATGAAATAGTAAGAATGAACCAATAAGGTTACAAGGATTTGAGAATTCTAAAAATTGTTCTAGGATTAAAGGTTTAAAGGTTAGATCTTGATGTTTCTTTGTATAATAGCACAAGCAAACCGTACTTTACCAAGATATTATCTGTTTTGTCTTTGATTTCTTGTTCATCCAGAAACTCACGATTTTATTTTCATCCGATGAGTTGCTCGTCCAGACAAAACGCATCTCGGTTGAGAATGTTTCTACCCCTTTGTTGGAAAGGTTTCGTTCTCCCATTCAACCGATGCGAGATTTACATCTTCACCTCCCTTACGGAGCCTAGAGTCATCGCTGACACACCGGTTCGACCCCTAGCTTTGATACCATTTTGTAACAGCTCAAGTAACCGCATCAAGATTTTGTTTGTTTTCCCCCGATGGACTGCTAATCTAGGAACTCAGGGTTTTGTTTTCACCCAAATAATTGCTTGCCAGACAAAACACGTCTTCGTTGAAAATGTTTTCACCTCATTATAAAGAATATTTTTTGTTGGGGGGAGATGAAACCTTCCTTATAAAGAAATAGAAACATTCTATACCAAAACACGTTTTGTCTAGGCGAGCAACTCGCCGGGTATAAATAAAATCATTAGTTCTTAGATGGGCAACCCATTAGAGGCAAAACGTATATCTTATTATTATTTGTTTGGGCTGTTACGCTTTGCCTTGAAGTAAACATTGTATAGAATTGTTATATGAGTGTGATATCCTTGGCTATAAACCACCTTGACACTCCTATAAAACAAAATTTTATAATAGCTGATAACTTTGATTCATCTTTTAATAACTTGGAGCTAAATATTATCAGAAAGTATCAAAAGTTAATTAAGAAAGTAATATACGTAGCATTGACTCAGCTTGATATTGCTTACACCTAATATGATCTTAGTTAATTCATGCATTGTCCAAATTCCCATCTTCGAGTTGCTTTGCGGTTGCTTAGATACTTAAAAAGGGTTCAGGGAAAGGTATTCTAACTTGTAACATGTTACATTACATGGAAGGTGTTTGGCAAGCAAAAGGCGTGTCATTTTCTATAAATGTTTCTCATTTCTTGGAAGAGCAGAAAGGCAATAAATAACCACTAGATCATTGGTACAAGTTGAGCATAGAGATGCTTGTATTGCCACTTGTGAGTTGATGTGAAATTTACGAATCAAACATTAGTTACCTATCAAACTTGTTTTGTGACAATAATTTAACCATTTGAATTGCTACTGATCTTGTTTTCTATGATCAAACAAATAACTTTGACATAATTGATTTTTATTTTCTAAAAGAAAAAGATAATGGCTAGTGCCCTCAGAGTGTTTAATATTAATACCGAATAATAAAATGCTGATGATTTTACTAAAGGTGTAAGTGGAAAATATTATCAGTTACTATGTTAAGGTTAAGTGCTCTTTTTATCGGTTAAATTGAGCAGGATGTTAAAACATGACAATTCAATTGGCAAATTATTGATATAATCATTTTTGGCATGTTTAGTGTTCTCAGGGTTGTTGGAAGTGCTCTGATGTTAAGGGGTTTTTTGTTCAGCTAATACTAAAAAGTTGAACGCCTTTGTTGTAGTTTCTTTTATTTAAGAAGGAGAAAACAGTTAATTGGTGTAAACTTGGAGGACCGGAATGTAGTATGCTAATCTATGAAAAAATGAAGAGAGACAGTGGATGGAAAAAGATAGTATGATCTTAACTTTTTCTTATTGGAATATCTAAAAGAATTTCAGTAGATTACATGTACATGATTTATGTCAGAAACAAAATCTGTCTTTTAATCAAGAAAGTTCTATATTCCAACACCATTTTTTTATTTTACTTCATTTTTAACACATAAAAAGCATCAACAAAATTCTGTATTCCAATCCATCACTTTGTTTAATAACAAGTTTATTAATCAAATCCATACCTATATCTCCGTAGTGAAAAGAAACTTTTTCACACCCCTAAAATATACTCCTAAATCCATAATCTTCTTTGTAGGATTCGAACACACACCAATTTAATGAGGATGATATATACTATACCAAGATATTATCGATATTATACGAAAACATCTTGGTGTGTAAATAAAATATAATGTCATGATGAAGACTTGAGGTATACATAGTTTTATGTCATATGACTCATATCAAAAGGGACATCATATTAGTTTCTCTTGGATATATAAACCCTCCTTATTATATTCTTATATTCGTTGGGTTTAATTCATTCAAAAGAACGTTAAAAAAACATAGAACAAAAATTATGTGTTGCTTTTCATGTGCCAAATTCTTGGCTTTATGGAATTGAAATAACGTAATGAAATTCGTTCTTTATGTCCAACATTCCCTTCATATTTGTCTATATAAAAGAAGGTTCGATCAAACCTTTTGGTCCATCATTAGTTTGTAGCATACGCAAATAAACAAGTTTTCTCTTTGGTTTCCACCCTTTCTAACCATGACTAGAGGTGTACTGGCAAGGACCATAAAGACTTTATTCCTAAGGTTGGGCTCGATCTTAGTTGTTATTTTGATTGTTTTGGTTCTAAATTGTTATAACGATCATCTCCTTTCTCTTATAGTTGATACATAGTGGTTTTTGGATGCTAACAATTAGTATTTTTGGTTTACTTTGCTCTGTTCATTCCTTAGAAATCGCAAACTAGTTTTTCAGTCATCTTTATCTTTTTAAAATTTGACGGTTTGTAATTAAAATTACATTTGATCACGAGGAAAGTGTTTTATATTACCAAATAATAATATTTTGGTTGTATCACATGCAGGAGTGGCAATACCATTACTCCCGAACGAGTTGTGGCAAGTTGCATGAACAACGTGGCTAGATGGGATGAATGTGATGATGATGAACATGAAGTGCAATCAACTGAACTTAAGATACAACGAGAATATATAAAACACAAGGAACATGATGGAAGTTATTGGATCCCACATCCTCGTACAGGAATATATTATCAGAAAGGTCACGAATGGGTGATGACAGATGTTCCTAATAATGCTCCTAGATTCAATTACAACTATTGGTTTAGGAACAATGTTGATGATGATTATCAAGTTTGATTTTAATAATCATACATCTTAGTACAACATACTACTAATTTAAGATGCACTTTTCATTATATTATGGTATTAGGCGTTTTTTAGGATATAATAAAAGAATGACAACTGTATAGTAAACGAACTCTAGACATTATGGATGTAAATTTTATAAAGTCATACATTGTGAGGTTGGTTCATGGTATAGTTTTCCACGTATTTTGTTCATCATACCATTTTTGTTCATAATGAGTTTTCTAATTATATTTTTATAAAAAGGTGTTTTATAACCTAGATGTTCATAAGAATAGGAATTTGTATGAAATAACATAAACAATGCTTATTATACGAGGATGTAGATGATGATGTCTATATGATCTGGGTTTCTCAAAAAGTGATAATAGAGCTCTTAATTTTCTTAAGTTATTGTATAGATTAAAATCAGCACGTAGAAAATGAGTGCGAAGCTGATACAGTTGAACTGTTAATAGCTTTTTCAAAAGTATAAATGACTATACTTTATTTATTAAAAACAAGAATTCTATGTTCATTGTTTTACTTGTTTACTTGAATGGCATAACACATGAAACAGCGAGAATGAAATTAATAAGGCTAAAGTGGTGTTAAGTTTCTATATAAATTAATTACTAATTCTAAAATCGTTTTTCATCTTTATATTTTGATTTGTAGAAGTTCCTTTATGATTTTGAGTCTCTATAAGCAGTAAATAAACAGTGTTGTTCTTGATTAATCAAAAAACCTTTTTGCAAATCTATTAGTAAAATAGAGACGCGGAGGTTAGAATATGATTCTCACAGAATAACCGATAATCAGGATAATCACAAACTAACGAACACTTTGAATAAAGGTTGATTATTTTGTATGATTGAATAAATGTGCATTCATATGCTTATATTTAGGAAATTTATTGTATTTGTTACTAATGTCATTGGTTACGAATTTGTATAGTTTTTTAACTTAAATCTTTAGGTTTTGTAATCATGGTATGATGTTTACGAGTTGAGGATAATTGTATTGTTGTCCGCATTATGTAAATCGACGTGGTCACCATGTTTTTATCATGTTAACTTCCCACTTGTTTGTGAAATCAGATAACCTTGACCAAGGTCTTATTCAATATTGACTTTAAAATAAATGTATCATTGGGTTTTCATTGGATAAATTCATGTGGTTACATATGTCTATCGTTCTAGCTTTCCGAAGAGTTGGATGATTAGATAGCCTTGATGGGTGTGAGAACCCCGGTTTTGGGCCTAGAAATTTTTTCACGTACCCTTAGACCATAAGGCAGTGAAACTTTGGCCTACATCAATACACACCCCAAATGGGTTTTGGCCCATCAAACCCTAAATAGGCCATTGGGCCATAAAACTTAATGGGCTTTGACCCACGAAACACATATGGGCCAATGGGCCATCATATGATTATGAGGTATGATGAACCGACCATAATGAGCCTTGGGCCCGAAACCTTAGAAGACGAAGGTTTACTAAATGAACCTTTGTTAATAAATTAAGCACGTAGAACCCTAACGAATATCAAAAATTTCAAACCCATTAACATCAAATCACTTAAACAAAAATAAATAAGTGAACCCATAACGTTTAATACAACATAAGATCATCAATAAAATTTAACAAGCGTAACTAAATAAATCATAAAGTATAAGATACTTAAGTCAAAAATAAATAGTAAACTCATAAGTTTAAAAGCAAAAGTAATAGGTGTGTATATTAAGAAAAGCATGAGTAATAGGTGTTTAAAGGATAAGTGCCGCTTTAGTTGGACATTAGGATACTTAGCCACCACCTTATCCATCTCATAATTTATGATCAATTAATTTAATATGTTTTATTTGGATATTTAGACATTCAACATATAAATATTTATTAATAATGTAATGCCACTTAGAGAATTGTCTTGGGTGATGTATCAACTTATGTTTAAATTTATTTATTTCCGCTGCATTGTGATAATATCAGTTAGTCACGGCCAAACCCGGTCAACCGGGTGTGACAATGGGAGTCTAATCTATATTCATGTATCATATGTAGAATTAACTCATCTTAAGCTTTTGGTAATTATTATTGTGTTACAAAGTGGATTCGAAGTTCGAGTGATATCTTTTTTTTATTGTTATATTCATCTTTTCATTCTATTATGTTTGGTTGAATTGTGTATCTTTTTAGATTTGTTTCAATATTCCCAAATCTCTCTATATTGATGAGTTAGAATGTGCAGGATCGGTGTTTATCTCACAACACAAGATATTCTCACAAACTCACTTAATATCACTAGGGTTGATGAAACAGAATCTCTACTAAGTTAATAAGTAATATAATAAGTTAATGAAAGCACAAGAACACAAGAATAGTTTTTCAATATACTTGTATATATTACTTCTCAACTCAGTATTACAAGAGTCTTACAAGCATGGTTACTAGGTCACATGGAGAAACTATATATACTACTATGTACAGCTGGTTATACTTGGAAAACCAGCTAGAATTTACAACTAGACAAATACTACATTGCTAGAAGTAAAGCATCTAAGATAAAATAATACCATAGATTAGGTAGACATGACATGTCCATGACTTACCTTCTGTCACCAACTAAGAATGGAAACTATACTAAGTTAAGAATGGTGAACACTGGATTAAAGTATGGTCAACTACATGGGCATGGAAAAGTGCCATGCAGTTTATCAGAGTTGCAGCGGGCTGTCAGACAGACCATACTTATGTTCACTGGTTCATAGTTGGTTCTTCCGAAGGTAAATGGCTTCGGAATAATAAATTCTTTCGAGGTCATTTTGGCTTCGGAAGAAACAACTTCTTCTGAACTTCTGCAAGTCTTCAGGACTTTATTCTTCGAAAGACTTTATCTTTGGAACTTCTAAGTTGTATACTTTGAAAGGAGAACAACTTGATGTCTGAAGATTGAGTTCTTCCTTTGGAAGTTCTTCATACTTTGAGCTTTGGAAGATCTTTGACTTAGCTTAGGAAGAGCAGCTTTGTCTTCGGAACATCTTTGACTTCGCTTCGGAGGAGCAGCTTTGTCTTCGAAAGATCTTTGACTTTGCTTCGGAAGACCACTTCATTTAGCACTTCAAAATTCTTCTAAGTGTTGTTTTGGTTGCAACAGCCTCATATGATCCAACAAACTCCCCCTAGACTGATGCTATCAAAACTTCACTTCTTCCTACTCCTCAAGGTCTTCAACACCAGGGAAAGCAAGTATTTGTCTATCTCTTTGTTTTTCCCTGATGTGGCGGTGAGGAGTTTGTACAAGTCATCCGTTGATAGTAGATCTAATTTGTTTCTCTTGATGACATGTACCCTTTGTTATGTCCCTCTGAAGAGAGTTAGTTGATGGGAATTATAATCATATTCCCATCTTACTATAGGTTCAGAAGTCTGTCCCTTAACCATCTGCAGGAATGTTCTTCCTTTTCTGGTTGCTCCTTCTTCTTCTTCCTTTGCTCTCTTTTCCAACTCTTCTTCAGCTTTGGCTCTCTTTGTAAGCTCATTAACATAAAGACTACTCAAATGATTCCTTATGTGAGCAGCAATCTGAGAGTTAGAGGGAATGGAGAATGGTCTCTCTACTAACTCAGTAATGTCAAATCTGCTAGAGTGTAGCAGAGCTGATGTGTCAAGTTTAGTTACTTGACCATTCTCCCTTTGCACAACAAAGGTGTGTGTATCTTTATTGAACCTCCACTAGACAAATTGGCTTCCAGGATTGAGGGGATTAGTTGGAAGCTTGTCCCCTTTTTTTGTGTCCAGCAGAGTCACCAGTCTCCTTCTTAACTTCTTCTCTTCTTCTTTAAGTGTATCAGAATTGGTGGCAAGAAGTTGGAGAGCTTGGTTCAGTGTTCTCCTTGGCAGATCAAGGAATGCATCTCTTATGAGGGAACAGGAAGAGCCATCAATGTATTTCAGCTTTATATACTCTTACTCATAAGAGATGTCACTCAGGGTTGTGCAGTTGGTGAGCTTCCTTTTGATCTCCTTGAATTCTTCTAAGGACAGGGGCTTAGATGGTTCAGAAGATGATTTGGATAGTGATTGGGTTCGAGGTTGTGTTTTGGGTTTTAGGATAGATAGTGGTGGTGGTTGTTGAGAAGCAGGGGGTGAAGGTATAGGAATGGCTGGTGATGTGGGTTCAGGGGTGTAAGGTTCAGTTGTTGGCTTAGTTTTGACAGGGAAGGGAAAAGGTGTGGGCATAGGTTGTGGTTTGGGTACTGGTTTGGGTTTGGGAGTTGGTTTGGGTGCCATCCTCTGAACATTTTGCCTTAGAGATACCTCCTGCCTTCTTCCTAAGCGAATGTCAGCATTGATGTCGCTGACATATCATTGTTGGGTCTTTTGAGACATAGGACCCACCTGCCTACCAGTGAATCCGTGGGGTTTAAGGTAGACTTTCATCCATTCCTTATCACCCTGATTCTTGGTAGCTGCAAGTTTTGCCTCTTCCTCCATCTTCTTCCTCTCTTTCAACTTCTCCCTGGCTGCCTTCTTTCTCTCTTTGTTGATCTGATCTTGTTCTTTGTGAAAAAGGAACAAGATCATATCATAGTCATGAGGGTCTAGCTCCTTCTGAGAATAGTCTCTAGTACAGAGAAATGCTATCCTCTCCTTCCTCTCCTCTGCCTTTGCCTCTTTTATCTTTCTCCTCTTCTCCTCCTCTATGGCCAACCTTGTTGCCTCCTCTTTTTCCTTTTGCAGCAAGGTTGCCTTCTCCAGCTTCACAAGCTCATCAAGCAGGAGTAGAAGTATTTCTTCATTGTCTACTCCTAGGCTGATGAGCCTGTCTATGACAACCACTCTCCTCTGATTATTGATACTTTCTTGGGCGGCTGCTGTTTCTTGCAGCCAGTAGCTTCTCAGTATCAAGTCTTCCTTTCTTTTTCAGCTTCTCCAACCTTTCCTCGTTTAGAAGCTCTTCAGCAGTGAGCTTCATCTTCCCTTTAGGATCAAAGGAAGGTTCAGCCTTTGGAGACTCAGGCTTAGAGGATTCAGGTTGCGGAGAGGGGGTTTGAACTTGTGGTGCATGGGAGATTAGAGTTGTAAGAAAGTCCTCACTGTTGACCTCCAAAGCCAGGCCATTCTGTGATAAGTAGGTCATCGGACAAGGAAGATAGTTCAATTATTCCTTCCACTGCTTGGATTTCTACTTTAGAAGTAATTGGAACTGCACCACCTGTCCCTCTTAAGTTGGTTGTTGGGCAATCAATCTGTATCTCCCCTTCGAAGTTAATCTCAGGTTCAATAGAGACCTTAGCTTGACCAACTTCCTCCTAAGAGGTAGGTGGTACACTCAGCCTTTGAAGCTCTTCAGCTCCAAAATAGGCAATAGCAACATCAGGGGAGGGTTGTTCAAGTGAGGAGCTTATTAGAAACTTGGTTAAAAATCTGTTAAGGCCAATAAGCATCCTTAGGTCCATTTGAATGGTAATAGGAGGTGGTTGAGGAAAGATGGTTGCAGGATGTTGCTATGTAGGATAGAATGAAGAAATGGCATCAAGGAAAGTAATGACATGGTTGGGTTCCACTTGTCTTTGTTTCTAAATATTCTCCCCCTTTTTGGTAGCATCATCTTGAGAAGTAGATAAGCTGGAGAAAGAACTTAAAGAAACTTGAGTTGGTACATACCTAACAGACTTCTCATTCTGTTTCTCAGCTAGTTGAGCCTTGAGATTTTCGATCTCAAGTTGCTGAGTGGCAGACCTATCTTCTAAAGTCTTAACCTTTAATTCAAGGTTTAAGACTTTAGAAAGTAGGTCTCTGATAGTGAGTTGCAGACTACCCTTATCTTCTTTTGAAGAATCATTGGGAGATAAGATAACAAACCTAGTATGTTCATCATCACCACCAGTAGTGGTTTCTTGGCGCCCTGGATACCCTTGTATACTGATGTCTCTTTCAAAGGCATCAATTGACAAGGTTGCCGTAGATTTAGTCTCATTGATGTTACCACTGTCCTGAGAGGCTAGTAAAACACTCTCTGTAGTGGCAGCTGAATCTACATGAGTCACCTCCACTTTGGTTGGACTCACCTCAGTTTGGCTTAGATGATGTGGGCTAGACATCAGAGATTCCCTAAGGCTCAGATGATCTTGAGAGTGTTGAGGTAGATCAACATCATGGCCCTGATGGAACATCATATCCTCATCAGGTTGGGTTAAAAGGTCAAGAAAGAATAGGGATGTTATATCTAATGACCCGGGATGTTGGTCAGCACCTAATGGCTTAGTTACAATAGCAGTTGAGCCAATGATGTGGCTATCCCTTTTTGGTTGCTCAGAAGAGTATTGAGACTTACCCTGAGGGCTTAAGGCTTTGGTTGTGGGCTCATCAGGTTAAGACTGAGGAGACTCAACACTGAAATTGAGGTCAATTGAGGAGGATAGTTGGATCTCTGGCTGAATGGAAGCCCTTGATTCCACTCTAGCCTTTTTGGTTTGAATAGAGGGGACTTGATCAATCAGAGTAAATTGATCATCGTTTGGGGTGTCTTTTGTAGGTAATTTTGATTGGGTGGGAAGAAGTAGATGACATTGTAGTGGTGGTGTCTGGTGTGGGTTCATCACCTGCTGGGCTTGCAGGGATGTCTCCAGGAGCCATTGGCTCAAGCATACCTGGATGGAGATCAGTGAATCTTCTAATGAAGTTGGTGGACACCTTCTTCAGGGTTTTGAAGATGCCAGGCTTCATGTGAAGGACCAGTAGAATATGGGCAAATTATAGTTTGTCCTGATCCAACTCATAGTTGATGAAGTGCTGAATGAACCTAGGATACATATAGAATGAACCCTTTTTCAGATTGCTTCTTAAGTTGTTCAGCACAAACCACGAGTAGTTGAATTTGAGGCCTTTTACCAACCCATGGACTAGGCAGCTCAAATCATATGGGATTTGATCCCATCCCCCTAACTTGTTGGATAGGCTATGCAGGACGATGTGCCGCAAGAACTTCCAATTATAGGAGAAATTAAATTTATAGACCGTAGACTTGCTCACATCTTCGCCATATCCCATCTGAGTGTAGGTATCCTCCAACTCAGAATTGGGGAATTCAGTGGGGGTGCCTTTATCATGGAGTCCAGATGCTCCCTGATGGTTGTCTCACTTATGGTGATCTCCTGCCCGTAGATCCTCGATGATGACCCTTTCATCGTTGAGCGTTTCACTTCGACCATTGGCCCAGAATTCAGCCAAATGGTTTGACTAGATGGTGGGGTTAACAGTGAGGGCAGTGAAGTATGTCGATTGTGACAGAAATTGGACAATAGGGGCAAAATCGGCATCATTTGAAGAATCAAGGATGGCGACTTGGTTGTGTTGGGGATTCAAAGCCATTGTTCAGAAGGTACTGTTTGATTGAAGGAATTTGAGAGTGAATGAAGAAGATAATGGAATTTTGAGGCTTTTGCAGTGGTAAAAAAAGTAAAGAAAGAGAGTCGGAAATTTTAAATGGGGTTAAAAATCCAAACGGATAGGGTGAAAAGATGGGTGAAAGAGCTATGTAGGTTTCCATTGGACATACGCGACAAGATAAACCATTTAAAATATTCCAACAATCATCAATAAAATCTTACTTTTTACAGAGTGGGGCCCAAAAACATCCGTTACACAGTAAAATTTTCCTTCGAGAGTAAGGATACTTTCGAGAGAAAACACTTGGGTTTCTCAATATTGTCTTTCAAAGCCAATTTTTTACTTCCGAAGGCAAGCCATGTCTTTAATGACAAATTTGTTTCAAGAGTAAAATATTCTTTCGAGAAAAGAAGTTAGTAAGCTTCGAAAGTGGATTTGATCTATTATCAAATGTCCTTCCGAGGCTAAAAATTCTTCGGAAGAGAATACTTATGCAGAGGAATTTTCCTTCGGAAGATGAATAAAGATCTCTTCCAAGGGTAAATTTCTCTTTGGAAGAATTGATACTTAGAAATTTTGAAGAAAAGCTTTTTGTAACAAGGCTTAGATTGTATTTAGACAACATAGACAAGGCATATTTTAAAAGGTTTTCAAAAGAAAAGGACTAGTCAATGTTAATCATCCCAATAGCTGTGATTAAATATTTAAATCTTTGTTCATCAAAGGCTTTTGTGAACAAGTCAACATATTGTTCATTTGAATTGACTTTGACTAGCTTGATTAGATTTTTCTCTTGAATATCTCAAATGAAATGATACCTGATGTCAATGTGTTTTGTCTTGGAGTGCTTGACTGGATTTTCTGTGATAGAAATGACACTCTTGTTGTCTATATGGATGGAAATCTCCTTGAAGTTGAAACCATAATCCAGCATATGATTTTGAATCCAAAGCAGTTGGCATAACAGCTTGTCGCAGCAATATACTCAGCTTCAGCAGTTGATGTGGATACACATGATTGCTTCTTGCATTGCCAGGAGATGATCCTTCCACCAAGAGATTGACATCCTCCTGATGTGGATTTCTTGTTGATATTACAGCCACCATAATTACTGTCAGTGTAACCATAGAGGTTAAAATCCTTATTCTTAGGATACCAAAGACCTAGTTTGGGAGCTCCTTTGAGGTATCTAAGGATCCTTTTGGCAGCAATTAGGTGAGATGCCTTTGGAGCAGCCTGATATCTTGCACAGATGCAAGTTGCAAACATGATATCAGGTCTACTTGCAGTAAGATACATTAGAGATCCAATAATTGCCCTATACTGATGCTGATCAGTATCCTCCCCCTTAGAATCATGACAAAGATTATGATTTCTAGGTATAGGTGTCTTGGCTGGCTTACAATCTTTCATCTCAAATATTTCTAAGACGTCCTTGACATACTTAAATTGATTGATGAAGAACCATTCTTCCATTTGCTTCACTTGAATTCCAAGGAAGAAGTCTATCTTTTCCCATAGAACTCATTTCAAACTTCTTCCTTTTGATACGTTCAAAGTCTTTGTACATTTGGTCATTTAAGAAACCAAATATGATGTCATCAACATAGACTTGTACAAGTCACATGTCCTTCCTAGACTTTTTTATGAACAATGTCTTGTCTATTATGCCTCTGGTAAAGCCATTCTTGATGCAACCCATAAAGAGCTTTATCAAGTTTGCATATATAGTTGGGGTGCTATGGGTCTTCAAATCCAGATGGCTGACACACATAGACTTCTCTGTAGATATCCCCATACAGAAATACACATTTGACATCAAGTTGATATATTGTGAAGTTCTTGGATGCTGTAAAAGCAAGAAAGATTCGCATAGCCTCAAGTCTTGCAACATGTGCAAAGACATCTATGTAATCTATGCCTTCCTCCTGTGTGTATCCTTGAAAAACAAGTCTTGCTTTGTTCTTGATTTTCAAACCTCTATCATCTCTTTTGTGTCTGAGCACCCACTTAGTGCCAATGGGGACTTGGCCAGGTGGTAATGGACACAAGTTCCATACCTTTTGCCTCTTGAATTGAAGCAACTTCTCTTGCATTGCTTCAATCCAGTTGTTGTCCTTGAGGGCTTCTTCCACCTTCTTTGGTTCCATCTGAGAGAGAAAGCATGAGTACAAGCAGACATTCCTATTATGGGTCTGACTTCTTGTTTTCACACCTTCTGAGACATACCTAATGATGTTTTCAGCTGGATAAGTGTTGTGTATCCTGAGCCTAGGAATCACATCTAGTTACATAGATAGATCCAGGTTTGAGAAGTTTTGCTCAGAATTTTGAACACCATGACCAGCTGATGTCTCACACTCATTCAATGATGACTAATTCAATGAATGTGTGACAACATCAATGGTATTTTGTTGAGAAGTAGCATCAACAGTTGCCAGTTCCTCCATATCACTGTCTTCATCAGCTTGGTGTTGAGTACTTGAGTTGTCAGCTATTGAGTTATGAGGCTCAGTAGGCTGACAACTTGTTGAAGCTCCATTGTTTCCTAAGATATTCAAGCTTTCAGGACTTTCAGTTGAAGGAGCTTGATCCTCATTTCTTCTTGGAGAACTTGCAATAGGTCTTGGTAACTCAAACATTTGATCTTTATAGGGGTCACTTTGAGTTCTTGTTCCAGCTGAAACATTCTCATGAGATGGTTTAGAGCAATTCTAAATTGAAGATATAATCAGGACCATTGCCCTTAACACAAGGAGTGTGCTCATTGACAATAATGTTTGATGATTCCTTAAATTGTTGATTTTTGATATGAGGAATATCCAACAAAGATAGCATCATCCGACTTTCAGCAAATTATGCTAAATTGTCCTTTGTGTTAACTATGGTGCACCTACTGTCAAAGGACCTAAGAAAGCCAATGAATAGTGGCCTCTTTTTCCATAGCTCATATGGGGTCTTTCTATGGGGCTTAACAATGAGAACCCTGTTCTGCACATAACACATAGTACTGACTACCTCTGCCCAGAAAGTTAGAGGTAGTTTTGAATCAACTAACATAGTTCTTGCAGCCTCAATAAGTGTCATGTTCCTCCTCTCAGCAACACCATTCTGTTGAGGAGTTCTACTTGCACTATATTGTCTAGCAATCCCTTTTGAGTTACAGAATGAGTCAAGAACTTGATTCTTAAACTCAGTCCCTTGATCACTTCTAATGATTTTTACCTTGTGATCTATTTGATTTTCAATTTTAAGAATAAAAGATTTTAGAGTTTCAATAGTTTCATCTTTAGTTCTTACAAAGAAAACCCAAGTAAATCTTGTAAAATCATCAACAATCACAAGGCAATATGATTTCCTTCCAATGCTTATTATACTTGTGGGACCAAAAAGATCCATGTGCAATAAGTGTAATGGGGTGGTGATGGTGTTAACCTCTTTGGATTTGTGAGAAACCTTGTGTTGCTTTCCTTTCAGGCAGGCAACACAATTATCTTTACAGATAAACTCCTTTTTGGGCACACCATTACCAAATTATTTTTAACCAATTTATTCATGGTTTTAAAATTAATATGGCATATTCTTTTATGCTAAAGAGTTGACTCATCACCATTTGCTTTGGAAAGAAAGCATGATACTTCACCCAGTGGGGAAGCATTGTTCATATCCAACTTGTACATATCCCCTCTTTTGAGAGATCTAAGAAGCACCAATTCCTGAGGAATTGTCATCCCAGGTTTGAGGATGAAGCACTCATGTTCTGTGAAAAGCATTTGGTACTTTTGATCACAAAATTGAGAAACACTTAAGAGATTGTGTTCAAGCTGTTTAACAAAGTTTACTTTGTCAACTTTTAACTTACCATTGGATATACTACCTCTACTAGAAATGTATCCTCGAGCTTCACCTCCAAACTAAACAGGACCTCCATCAAAGTGTTAAAACTTTTATAAAAGAGATTTGTTTCCTGTCATGTGCCTGGAGCATTCACTATCCATAATCCAAACATTTCCGTTCTTGTCATGTGGATGTCCCTATACATAAGGTGAAATGATTAGTTACTATTAGAAACCCAAGCCATGTTGGTCTTGGGCTCTTCTAATGTAGATGATATAATTGAACCAAAATGTATGCATGGGGGTTCAATTCTGGTTTGTGAAGAAGAGGATTGGGTTGCAGCATCTTTTCTGATCTTTCATTCCATCCTATGATTGATCAGTGTTGATAAGCCTGAAGAGGCTTGTGCAGCATAACTTGCTTTCGAGGCTTCTTTCTTCTCGGAAGAATTTGTCACCATCTTTTCTTCCGAAGCAGTCTTCTTCTCAACGGTTTTAAAGGATTCTTTTTGTTCCTTTGTTTGTTCTTTGGCTTGTCTTCCGAAGCTATTTTCCTTTCAGAAGAAAGAGTTTCTTCCGAAAGCAACTTGGCTTTAGAAACAAGATTTCCTTTCCTTAACACTTGGACCATATGGTAAGGTCCAAATATGAAACCATCCTTGACTCCTCCTTTCTTAACATTAGATGCATAATATGTGCTTACTGGATTGTATTAACAATCTTTAGCCATGTGATTATACAGACCACAGATTATGCATTCAATGTTAATTTTGATGCGGCATGTTGACTGTTGTTTCTTGCACTTCTTTTCTTCTACATCAGCCTCCCCCTTCAATTATTGGTCCTTCATCTGGATAGGAGTGCTGGTACTACAATCTTTTCCTAAATCAGGATTTCCAACCACTTGAAATCCAGTTGATATGAATACACCCTTTTGCCTTGGGTCTATCTTCAACTTAGTCTCACCCACCTTCTTGGCAGTTTTTCTTGCTGCCCTGATTTTGTTCTTTCTAGCTTTAGTAGTTAAGGGTTGATCATCAGCTGTGGGGATGAAGTTTTCTATCTTATCCTTCCCTATGGTGGTTCCTATTATTGCATCATTCTTCTGCTCTTTGGGTAATGGATCAGCAGTTGGAACCTCTTGCTCATCAGTACCACATCTTGGTTGTCTAATAGACACAAAGGAGTGTGGTGGAGCAATTTCATTGGTTCCCATCCCACTTTTGTTTTGATAATACACCTTTGAGTGGGAGGACGATGCAATGATGGTGTTGAAGTTATGCTCTTCAACGGCATACTTCTTGGCTTTAGCCTCAGCTATCACTAGCTGGGCTTGAGCCTCGGTCAACTTGGAGATTAAATCTTTTATTTGAGCTCTGTAGTTTGAATGTTCATGTTTTAAATAGGACACAGTTTTCTCTAACTCTTCTATTTTGAGTTTGTAGTCAGATTCCGCTCTCTTAAAATCAGATTTTAGTATATTTAAAGACTCAATATTAGATTTAATTTCCATGTTGTAGTCCTGCTACAACTTGACCTTAGCAATACAGGCTGGAGTACAGAGATGCTCATATACCTTAGTGTCTTCAGTTCCAGCCATGAGAGCTTGATCAGGAGTGACATCTTGCACCATGAAGCTCCAATCAACTTCTTGAGCAACAATTGCAGTCTGTTGTTCAGTGGGTTTGGCTGCAGCCTTTGGGGATGTTGGAAGGCTTGAGTTGCTCCAGGATTGGATCAAGGAGCTTTGCATTCCCTTGCAAAGTGACCAAGCTAGTTAAAGTTGTAACACTTGGCCTTTGTTTTGTCAAACCCAAATTTGCTATTGGTTGGGTTCTGAGGGAACTGCCTTCCAGTTCTTTAGAACTTCTTTGCTCTGTAGGTCAGGAGAGCCATTTATTGGACAATGTCCATGTAGTCTACATCATCTGAGCTGAAACACTCCAGATCATCAAAATAGAATTGAAAATCTCTAGAGTGCTCATTCCCTGAAACAAAAGCACAACTATCCTGGAAAGGATTTTGTTGAGCCTGTTGAGACCTGGGTGTCTCAGGGAATGTGATGTATGGCCTAGAGGAAGATAATGGTTGTTGGGGGTAGTTCATGTGCAACTGGGGCTGGGGAGTTATTGAACCTTTAACAACATGTAGAGCATTGTTAACAGGAAGGTTTGAGGGTCTATTCATCTGATGGCTTTTCTGAGTTTCCATCTCCATACGATATCCATCAAGGATTCCATATAGTTTAGTCATAGTGAGAGTGTTAATATTCTCAGTTCTCTTGATTGAGATACAATAGAAAGTCCACTCATGAGGAAGTGCACTCATGAACTTTCTTACTATGTCTCTCTTCTCAAGAACCACTCCTATAGACTGAAGAGAGGTGATCAAGTCCATGTATCTGAAGTATTCTTGGCTCAAGGTCTTACCAACAATATATGTGAAGTTCTCAAACTTTTGCTACAACACATCTTTCTTGGACTCCTTGGATTCAGCAAAACCAGAGTACATCAGCTTCAAAGCATCAAAGAGTTCTTTGGCATACTCGTATTGCTTAAAGCCTACCATTATAGAGTTTGATATAGCCGTAAGCAAAACACTCATGGCTTTGCAGTCAATTTCCATCTTTTTGAAGTCTTCATCAGAGTAGTCTTCAACGGCCTTCTCAATCATGGCACCAGTACCAGCTGGGGATTCCACCTTTGGTTGGTACAGACCATGAGTAGCTGATCTCCACATACGGCTGTCTTGATACTTGATAAAGCCTTCAACACGTTTGCACCAGGTTCCAAAGTCATCCGGAGTGATTATAGGAGCCTTGGTCATGGTTCCCATCTCAGACTCAGAAAATTTTTGGTTAAGAGCCATTTGAGTGAAGTGAGTGAGTGTAAAGAAAACAAAGGTGATTTGGGATGGTAGGATCTCCCAATCAAGAGCCTAAAAAGCTCTGATACCAATTGCAGGATCGGTGTTTGTCTCACAACACAAGATATTCTCACCAACTCACTTAATATCACTCGGGTTGATGAAGCAGAATCTTTCCTAAGTTCACAAGTAATATAATAAGTTAATAAAAGCACAAGAACATAAGAATGGTTTTTCAAGATACTTGTATATATTACTTCTCAACTCAGTATTACAAGAGTCTTACAAGCATGGTTACTAAGTTACATGGAAAAACTATATATACTACTATCTACAGCCGGTTATACTTGGAAAACTAGCTAGAATTTACAACTAGACAAATGCTACAATTGTTAAAAGTAAAGCATCTAAGATAAAATAATATTCTAGATTAGGTAGACATGACATGTCCATGACTTACCTATTGTCACCAACTAAGAATGGCAACTATACTGAGTTGAGAATGGTGAACAGTGGATTAAAGTATGGTCAACTACATGGGTGTGGGAAAGCGCTATGTAGTTTATCAGAGTTGTAGCGGGCTGTTAGACAGACCATACTTATGTCTACTGGTTCATAGTTAGTTCTTCCGAAGGTAAATGGCTTCATAAGAATAAATTCTTCCGAGGTCATTTTGGCTTCGGAAGAAACAACTTCTTCCGAACTTCTGCAAGTCTTCAGGACTTTATTCTTCGGAAGACTTTGTCTTTGGATCTTTAAAGTTGTATACTTCAGAAGGAGAACAACTTGGTCTCGGAAGACTGAGTTCTTCCTTCGGAAGTTTTTCATACTTTGAGCTTCGGAAGATCTTTGACTTAGCTTCAGAAGAGCAGCATTTTCTTCGGAAGATCTTTGACTTAGCTTCGGAAGAGCAGCTTTATCTTCAGAAGATCTTTGACTTAGCTTCAGAAGAGTAACTTTGTCTTCTGAAGACCACTTCATTTAGCACTTCAAAATTCTTCTAAGTGTTGTTTTTGTTGCACCAACCTCATATGATCCAACAGATAGTTATAAAAATTTAATATATCGTATCCACATATCAATATTTGGATCTCACTATTAGAAAAACGAGACTAATGAAAAAATATTACATTATCTAACCTTATAGCAATGACTTGTCAACGCCATAGAGGTTATTAAAAATAATGAATTAAAATTATGTTAACCTTACACCAATGTCTTGTCATCGCCATAGGAGTTATAAAATTTTAACTTCTTTTTTGTTTTTTATAAATAATTTTCTATATTTAATATATATAAATCTAATTGTTCAAAATAACATAAACATTAAACCCAATTGTTAATATTATCATAAAGATCAAGCCAAATTATTAAAATTACCAATACATTAAACCAAATTGTTTAAAATCAAAGTCAGATATGCCATTACACTTACTATATCAAAGTTTTAATATATTAAACTTTAAAGTACAAATTAGATATATTAAGTGTATTAAAATCGATTCAAATTATTTGAACACTTACTATACATACTTATTTGTCATTATTTTGTGGTGAAATACTATCTGCTCTTGTCCCTAAACGGAGCACAACATTAACTCCATTAAGAGACGCGTGATTTGTGGATAGTACTATTTGAAAAATTTCCGCACACAATGGGCCCTTTGTTTAAGGAACCCCCACTCCCTCCTGAGATTTAATAATCATTGTGTCACAAATTAGTACAATTTAACCATGCATAGAAGGGCACAATTAAACCAAACAATTTAATGGTAACGGGTTAGGGCATATTTTAGCACTCGGGAGAGTAAGTTCGGGTTTGTCTTGATTGTGATAAATTCTATAGTGCACCTTAGATATTATATTATTGTTACTATTATAGTCATTAACACTTTTATTGAATATTATATCTACCGTGAAAGGTAACGTGTCTTAAACTCATGAGCTCACCAATATTATGTTGACGTATTTTGGGTGTGTATTTTAGAAAAGCATGAGTAATAGGTGTGTAAAGGATAGGTGCTGCCTTAGTTGGACATTAGAAGACTTAGCCACCACTCTATCCATCTCATCATTTATGAGCAATTAATTTAATATGTTTTATTTGGATATTTAGACAATTAACATATGAATATTTATTAATGATGTAATGTCACTTAGAGAATTGCCTTGAGTGATGTATCAACTTATGTTTAAATTTATTTATTTTCGCTGCATTGTGATAATATCAGTTAGTCACGGCCAAACCCGATCAACGGGGTGTGACAATGGGAGTCTAATCTATATTCATGAATCATGTGTAGAATTAACTCACCTTAAGCTTTTGGTAACTATTATTGTGTTACAAAGTGGATTCGAAGTTCGAGTGATATTCCTTTTTGATTGTTATGTTCATCTTTTCATTCTATTGTGTTTGGTTGAATTGTGTATCTTTTTAGATTTATTTCAATATTCTTAAATTTCTCTATATTGACGAGTTAGATAGATATAAAAATTTAATATATTGTATCCACATATCAAAATTTGGATCTCACTATTAGAAAAATGAGACTAATGAAAAAATATTACATTATCTAACCTTATAGCAATAACTTGTTAACGCCACAGAGGTTATTAAAAATAATGAATTAAAATTTAGTTAACCTTACAGCGATATCTTGTCATCGTCATAGGAGTTATAAAATTTTAACTTCTTTTATGTTTTTTTATAATTTTCTATATTGAATATATATGAAAAATAAATCTAATTGTTCAAAATAACATAAACATTAAACCCAATTATTAATATTATAAAAAGATCAAGCCAAATTATTAAAATTACCAATACATTAAACCAAATTGTTTAAAATCAAAGTCAGATATGCCATTACACTTACTATATCAAAGTTTTAATGTATTAAACTTTAAAGTACATATTAGATATATTAAGTGTATTAAAATCGATCCAAATCATTTGAACACTTAATATACTTAATATATTTTACATTTAGTTTGAATGGGTCAAATGACCCAACTCTATTTTTATACGTTTAATATATCAAAGTTTTAATTTATTAAAATAGATTCTATCAGACTTTGCTATATTAAACGTATTAAATTGGGTTCGGGTCTTTGAACCCATTTAAACTAAAAGTATGAAGTATTAATTATTCATGGGAGTGGGAGAAGAATTCTCTCCACTCCAACCATGAAATTCTTTCTAGGTAAAAACAAATTTTTTTAACTATATTTTGCCTCCACAACAACCTTGCTTGGTGGTTCAAAATGAAAGTTTAGATATTTGCTTAAATGGTCTATACAAAATGAAAATTCGGCTTTCTTATAATCTATACAAATATTTAAAAAAAAATTAATAGTGATATAGACTCATGAAGACTAGATTCTATATTTTGGTGGATCGATTGCGCAGGCACTTGAAATGCAATATACTAGCAAAAAGTATGGGTTAAGAGCTGCTATTGAGGCTCTTCATTCGAATTTTTTCATATCTTAGTTTAAATAGATTGAAATGACTTGAACCTACTTTAATAGACTAACTCTTTAATATATTTAGAGTATCAAAGTAGGTTTGGGTCAATTGACCCATTGCAACAAAAAATATGATATATTAAGTATTCTAATTGTTTAAATGACATGCGCTAATTGTAATGCAGTTAATATATCCTAGTTTTAGTTAAATAGGTCAAAATGATCGAACACGTTTTAATAGACTAAAACTTTGATATATTAAGTGGACTAAAGCGGGTTTGGGTCATTTGACCAATTTAAGTACTATATATGCTTTTTGAATTTGAAAATTATTACTATAGCAAAATCTTCAAAATGGGACGAGGAGAATTGAAAGTAACTCTGTTGATTTAACTGTTGATGTGAGGGGGCATATGGGATGTTGATCGTGGTAGTTAGAAAGTGTGTCGAGTACATACCAAACCCATCATAACAACTAGTAAACAACAATAAAACAACCGATTGAACGTCAAGCTCCAAGACCAACAACTTCAACATCGACAATAAATGTATGAACTATTCTGGAAAATGCAAGAAAGCTCTGATAGTAAACACCAAGATGCGAAAAGAGAACGGTGACAAAAAGAAAGATGTGATGACGGTGGTGATGAATGTTGATTAGCTCCGTTTCGTATGTTGTGCGTGAAATTTTATTAAACTTTATTGTGATGCCTATGGTAATTGAAACAATTTGGGTTGATTGGTATTTGAACAATTTGGTTTGATGTTTATGACAAGTGTCAAAATCAGAGGCAAAATCATCACTGTCTATAAAATTTTGGTACCAACGGATTGTTTTCTTTTTCAAAATTCATTCACCAGAAAGGTGTACAAGAAAGATATAAATATGCAAAGCTACACGATAATCATTCCTAGAATTGAGCTCTAAACATGGAAGGAGATAAATATATAAAAATAAGAGATAAGACCAAAAATAATAGTCACATGTTCAGGAGCTAAAATTGGCGCCAATTTACACTCCCCCTCAAGTTGGAGCGTGTAGGTTACAAACGCCTAACTTGCCAAGGAGAAAGATCAATTGTTGCGAACCCAAAGCCTTGGTGAATAAGTCGGCGATCTGTAGTTTAGTGTCAATACTTTTCGGTTGAATTTCCTTTGACTCAACCCGTTCTCTAACAAAGAAACAATCCATCTCTACATGCTTTGTACGCTCATGATAGACCGGGTTGTTGGCAATATGTCTAGCTGCTTGATTGTCACAAAAAAGTGGTGTCGGTTGACTTTGATGGAGACCGAGTTCGCTTAGTAACCAACGCATCCATAACACTTCATTTACGGTGGTCGCTATGGCACGGTATTCTGCCTCGGCCGAGGAACGAGAGACCACAGATTGTTTCTTGGATTTCCATGAAACGGGTGCACCCCCCAAGAGAAGCAAATAACCTGTTCTTGACCTTCTTGAATATGGACATCCAAGCCAATCCGAATCACTATATGCAATGAGGTCCGATCCACCTTCTTTTGGTAACAAGATTCCTTGTCCCGGGGTGCCTTTTAAATACCTTAGAATTCTTGTGGCTGCTTCCATGTGACTTTGTCGCGGGTCGGATACGAATTGACTTAACACATTTACGGAGTAGACAATGTCCGGTCCGGTCCGGTGGCTTGCAAATAAAGTAGCCTCCCTACAAGCCGTCTATATTGGCTAGCATCCACTCTCGGCTCTTCATCACCCTTTCCCAACTTCAAGTTTTGTTCCATAGGAAATGCACTCGGCCGAGAACCTAGGACCCCACAATCTTCTAGTATGTCAAGCGTGTATTTGCGTTGGCTAAGAACCAAGCCTTCCTTTGTCCGCGCCACTTCAATCCCTAGAAATATTTCAGATTTCCTAGGTCTTTGATGCTAAATCTTTTATCGAGGTAGTCTTTCGTTTCCTTGATCTTTGGTGGATTGTTTCCCACAACAATAACATCATCGACATATATAAGAGCTGCTACAAAAATGGCTCCCTCTTTGTAAATGAAAAGAGAATGGTCGGCCTTGGATTGCTTGAAGCCAACCACTAAGAGGGCCGAAGTGAATTTTTGGTACCAGTTTTGAGAAGCTTGTTTGAGACCGTATAGTGACTTTCTCAATCTACAAACTTTGTTTTTGTTTCCTTTATCGAAACCTTGTGGGATATTCATGTATACCTCTTCATTGAGATCTCCGTGTGGAAATGCCTTGTTCACGTCTAGCTGATGGATAACCCAATCTTTCTTTACTACCACGGCTAGGAGGGCACGAACTGTAACGAGTTTGGCGACGGGAGCAAAGGTGTCATGAAAGTCTACTCCTTCCAACTGCGTGAATCCTTTAGCTACCAGCCTCGCCTTGTACCTTTCCACTTCTCCATTGGGTTTAAATTTCACTTTATAGACCCATTTAGAGTCTATGGCCCTCTTTCCCTCTGGTAAAGTCTCGAGAGTCCATGTTCCATTTTCTTCTAAAGCTCGTATTTCCTCCTGCATGGCTTTTCTCCAGTTTTCATCCTGTACTGCTTGTTTGAAAAACTTTGGCTCATCAGTCGAGCTAATGGCCGCCAAGAAGGCCTTATGAGCGTTAGAAAATTGTTTATAAGTTCAACTCCTCATAAAATTTCGGCTATTTCAGTTTGAAGATTTTCTTGTGTATTAGATCCACTATTAATAGTAGAATCACGTGATTTCATGTTGGGATGTGCTACTTGAGTTCAACATTTCTGGCCCACCTTCATGTGATTCGTTGCTTCTTGTTTGGGCTTTTGTTATCTCAGTGGTTTCGTTGTTTGGGCTTTTGTTATCTCAGTGGTTTCGTCGGTAGCTATATAATACCAAGGGGGAAAACTAAAAAGTTTGTTATTTTCTTCTTTGTCAATAGGCTTAGAGTTACCATAGGGAAATATACCTTCAGCAAAGGTTACATTCCTTGACACCACTATTTTATCATGAACCATGTCATATATTTTGTACCCCTTCGTTCCAGGTGGGTAACCCAAGAATACTCCCGGTTTCCCTTTTGGTTCAAATTTATCTCCCTTGGTGTCCGTATTTAGGAAATAGGCGAGACATCCAAAAACCTTCATGTGCTCATAATCGGGTTTTCGTTCGTATAGGATCTCAAACGGGGTCTTGTTGTCAATAGTCTTCGAAGGAAGGCCATTGATTATATAGGCCGCGGTCATGACACACTCGCCCCAAAATCTTTTTGGAAAATTTGCCTCAAATCTAAGGGCTCGTGCGGTCTCGAGTAGGTTCCTATGCTTACGCTCCACAACACCATTTTGTTGTGGTGTGTGAGGGCAAGTCATTTCAACAATCATTCCTTGTTCGGCATAAAAACTATTCATTCGATTTGAAGTAAATTCTCCCTCGTTGTCACAGCGAATCCTTTTAACTAACTTTCCAAATTAGGTCTTAACCATTTTGTGAAATCTTATTATGCACTCACCTGCTTCATACTTATGTTTCAAAAGTAAAACCCAAACGGATCGACTATAGTCATCCACGATTGTTAGAAAATAGCTTGCCCTCGTAAGTGACGGATGTCTATACCTCCCCCATATATCACAATGAATTAATTCAAAGCATTCCTTACTTTTAATAGAGCTTATTTGAAAGGGTGAGCGGGTATGCTTAGCCTTAGCACATGAGTCACAATCTACGGTTTTAAAAGAAACGTTCTTAACAAAATTAAGATGAGAGAGTTTGTTACTAGAGGTATGACCTAGTCTTTTGTGCCATATGTCGGTGGTGGACATCATTGCCTTCCTTTTATTATCTACCATCTTGATCCGATATAACCCGTGCTTGCATTTACCCACTCCAATCACTTCCCTTGAATGCAAGTCCTGCATGTAACAAAACTCGAGGAAAAATGTTATGGAGCATTGTTGCTCTCTTGACAGGCGGCTTACGGATAGTAGATTGCATCTAAATTTTGGTACATGTAAGACTCCCTTAATAGTGGTTCCATTTGGCAAGCGACAGTTTCCTCTACCCTCAACGGGTATGAAATCACCATTTGGTATCATAACAGGAGACTCATGAATGGACATTGTTTTACCTTCTAGCCATTCGGCTTTGTGTGTTATATGTTCGGTGCAACCCGAATCAATTATCCAATCATCACTTTGATTCATCTTGTCTGCCATGTTGGCTTCTCGTGGCAGCCCATCCTTGTTGTCCCCATAACAACCGCAAAAATCACAACACCTTCTTCGATCAGTCTGGTTGCCTTCGGAAGCGTGAATAAAGAATGGTGAATTGGTGTTGACATGAGTTTCTTCCTTTTTCTTTCCATCGGACATGGCTGCGGATCAGAGTAGGGCGATATATATTTTTTTTGGATTTGTTTCTTGAGCGATTTAGGATTTTTGCTCTGACACCATATAAAATTTTGGTACCAACGGATTGTTTTCTTTTTCAAAATTCATTCACCAGAAAGGTGTACAAGAAAGATATAAATATGCAAAGCTACACGATAATCATTCCTAGAATTGAGCTCTAAACATGGAAGGAGATAAATATATAAAAATAAGAGATAAGACCAAAAATAATAGTCACATGTTCAGGAGCTAAAATAGGCGCCAATTTAAACTGTCACTGCTACTTTCACAGTTATATTGTCACCGACTCATTGCTAATCTCAATCGGCATTGTCGCTACCATTCTGAATCAGCTATGTGATCAATTATCAATAATTCAAGATTCAACTTTCAAGACTTAAGAGCACAGTGCAGGTCATCAAAATTGCAATCCATGTGTGATGTGTGGAGAAGTGGAACATATGTGAACGGTGAGAGTTAAGAAGAGCAATTATAAGACTCTTCGATAACCGGCTAACTGCTCCATCATCAATTGAGTGGAGTCGTGGAGACTGAACGGTGAGACTCCCAATTGTGTGCGTGGACAGTGGACTCTTGAAACAACTGAAAATTCAAAGTCAAACAAGTTACAGACGGAAGATGAGCGGAGAGCCTAAGACTCCTGAATTTTGAGGGGCCCCAAGCCCAACGCACCATTATTTACTAACTCGAACAGGCCCTGTATGCCGGCGACATTTAGGCCAACAACATGTTGTCGTTATAGGCTTTCTAGACCTATAAGTGGTAAGAAAGTCGTCACTGGAAGGTTACTTTGTTGTAAAGGTTGTCATGGTAATCATCGTCATTATTAGAACGTTGGACCATTGCTATAATTCCTTAAGTGATTAATTAACACGATTCTAAGTGATTAATTAACACGATTCTTCATGTTTAACACAAACATAACGATTATGAACAATAATCTTTGAACAAGTAAATAAGCAAACTTGAAAATTATTCAAAACAAGAATTCAACATTCGACACACATTGTTCTTAAGGACGATGCGTTTCTTTCCGGCTGTGGACTTTGACATCGTTTAAGACCGATTTTTGCTTTGGTTTAACAACCCTCCTACATAATTACATAATAACAAATGTGTTTGACCTAATAACTTAATAAAAATAACTTAGCCGCATGGATAAAAGATTAGTCTTTAATATATAGGAGGTTTGAAAAATCTCTTCTGTGATGGTTGCAAAGATCCATGGGAGGACAACATAACCAATTTGGTGCCACTCATTATTAGGTGAGGAAGGGGAGGCACGTTAATATGATATTCATTCAGATAGATAAACAACCAACTGAATTGACGCATTTTGTGCTCATCGATTTAGTTAAATACATAGTACAAATAATTCGACCATTAGCAGCGCCATTTGTCGATGCAAATGATGTCCTTTGCCGCCACTATTACTATTAGCGGCTACGTGTCGCCCCTACTTTTTCATAAGACCATTAGCGGCGATAGATGTCGCCGCTAATGGTCAACGTACGATTAAAATGAGAGTGTCAGATCTGAACGCTGATTAACAGTTAGATTTTTCTATGGTGCGCACAAAGGGGTCAGACAACAATAGCGGCGACATGTCGCCGCTAAAAGCGTCGTGGCTAAAGGTGTCGCCTCTATTGCTTGTAATTTTGTAGTGACAAGCAACCCGTTGTGTTCACCAACTCAATTTAATTGATAAACAACACGCTGAGGTGATAGATATTATAATAGATATTAAACTCTTTGGTCGTTGGCTACAGTAGCCACCGATCATTAGGCCACGTGTTAATCAATTATTGGTTCACGTCTCTTTTTTTTCTTTTCTTTATTTTATTTTTTTTTTTTATATTTTAGCATCCTCTTCCCCGTAATCCACACACAGCTAGTTACTACCATCTATGTACCACCACACTTAACCTATTGATGTGCAGAAAACCGACAGCCTCTAGCAATACCTAAGACTAGTCTTGGTAGTGACCATTGAAAACTCTGTAGCCACTGGCTTCCTTCAGATCCGTGAAACAAAAGTTTTTTTTCTGGTGAAACAAAAGTTAAATTTCATCCTCTTTTTTACTTTTTTTTCATAATCCAATTTTGTAAACAAAATTTTCTTTTCTTTTTTGTAAATTTTTGTGTTTCATTTCTGGAATATACTTTTACAAATTTAATCACTTATTTATAGCATGAAAGAATTAAAAGAGAAAAAGTCCGCAGTTTAATTTAAATTAACCAATAATCAAATTTGAGGCTTTCTACCATTCACATTGGACTTCAGTTCTATTCCTGCTTATATTATTCTATTTTCTTCATCCTTTTAATGCATCTTTTAGAGTTTTAGACCCATGTGTTCCATTTATTCTTCTTTTTGAACACACACAATTATGAAAATATGGCTGAAACATGACGAAACCAAACAAAATATGAGCCAACAACGTTGAGTGACAATAGCTTTTACGACGTGACATGCATTACCGTTTACATGGGAGTGATAGCCGTCGTGACATGTTTTTGTATCCGTGTTTTGATAGTCGCAATAGAAGCGTGATACCGTCGCAACGTGCAGGAATGAATACCTAGTTATATATGTAAGCAACTAGATTTAGTAAACCCGTGTGTCAACTTTTTAAAAAAATTTCAAAAAAAACTATACGTAAAATTTTACTTTATTATAAAATAATACTCTAAGATAAAATATGATTTAAATTACGTAACAGTAAAAACTATAAGTAATAAAACAACGATATCAACTTTTAAAAAAATTCAAAAAAAAATCAAACATTTTGTTTAAAAAAATTGTCATGTTTATAAATATCCTTATTATAACTCTCATTTTTAATGATTTTTGGTTTATAAAAATTTACTTTTTAAAAACATTAAATTTAAAATATTTCATATTTTTAAATAAGTTTGATGTTTTAAAAAAATTATTTTATAAAAAATTGTTTCTTTAGGTATAACATTAATAAAATGATATCTTTCTTAATTTATTAGAAAACCATTTTTAATCTAAAAAAGACTTAAATAATATTATTTATAATTAATGTAATTATTCAATAGGAGAGAAGCGGGAAAATTTTTGTGAGAATGAATATTGTGTTGCCAAGTATTCTTCATAGTTATCCTATTATTAGAGTAGAATGATATCTTGACTTCATATATGCGATTAATTGATAGATAAATAACTCATTGAGTTGATCAATGATTAGCTGGCGACAATAGTCAAGGCTATATCACACAATAGTTGTCCCTGTAGCTCAAACATGTCGTTACATGGTCGTCAACACACATTTAGCTACGACATGTTAACCCTACAAGGTTGTTGGAAAAAACTTATAAGACGAAAAAAAATAAAAATAAAAAATAAAACCTGTAGGGACAAATTGTACTAGGTTTTGAACTTAAAAGTTCAAACAAATATAGTTCTAATAGCAAGAAACTCAAGAAACAAGGTTTTACTTGTATGTTTCATTATAAACCAAACTTACTAGAGCAAAGAACGTAACAAAAACGATAACTAAAAGTTATAAACCAAAACAACACATGAACTTCAGAGTCTTCTCCATCAGCATGGTCTTTCCATGATCACAAGCCATTGGCTTGACAACCAGCAACCCGATTCGTTCTTATCACATAAGCCGTGTGTTCGAGCAGATCAATCTCAGCCTCCCCCACTTGATTTCAAGATCCTTTGCGTCTCTTCGCAAAAGCATTGCTTCGAGCAGTTGTTGCATCGTGTGCGAAAGCTCTTGTTTCTTTTCTTCGATTGTTACCATGACAAGCTGCAAATCTTTGTGCTCCATTGAAGGTCGAATGTTGGTTTTGCAAGCAGGTCTAGCTTTAGGGTTATTTATAATAGAGATTTCTTGGGGAACAAGGTATGAGGTTATAATTGAACTAACATTCTCACCCTCACTTATCGCGAAGAATGTCTAAAACAATGTTAAATTTTTAAGGAAAATATTTAAAAAAGTCATCGATATATCTCTTATATAAGTTAAAACTTATATAGAATCTTGTATTGTTTATACTACATTCCATAAAATCAAATTATATATATCAAAACTCCTAAAAACCTATTCTTCATATATAATATAAGAGTAACTTGAGATGACACGTGACAGCATCACAATCATTCTTACCAAAAATTTTTTGTCTCTCTCTCATATTAAATAATTATCTTAATTATTAATAATATTATTTAATACTTTTTTAGATTTAATAAATTAAGAAAGAAATCTATTCATTAATGTTATTTCTAAATAAATAATTTTTTATAAAATAATAAATTTTTCTAAAGCATAAAACTTTTTCAAAAATACGAAATATTTTAAAATTGGTATTTTTAAAAAGCCAATTGTTTAAAAACCAAAAATAATCAAATTTGGGAGTTACAATAAAAAAAATTAAAAATGACATTTTTATACGGTTTGTTTTAGAACAAAGTGTTTATTTTTTTGGAAAAAAATTTAAAAACAAAATTTTATAAAGTTGATATCACTGTTTTATTATTTATAGTCATTTCTCATATGTAATTTCAGTCATATCATATCTTAAAATATCTCAAAAGTCGAATGTACCTTAAAACATAAACCGCCAAAAAACTGGGCCATAAACAAAGTCTAGCAAAAAGTAGAAATACGACAAAATAAAATAAAATAAAATAAAATAAAACGTTTTGGGCCGGAACGATGACCCAAACCGCCTATGGCATTTTTAGAAACGTACTCCTCAATCTAAAACGGTCGTTTTGACTGGTCCTAAGCCCAAAACAGAAACTTTTAACCCAAGTTATAACCATTTTAGTGAATCTCACTTAGATAAATGATCATGAGCCTACAAAAACGAGATTGCTTGCTGCTCTATACTTCAGCACGCATCATAATAATATGATCATAACTTTTCTTGTAAAAATATATAAAAAAGAATTTCAATAGATTAAAATATACATATTGATAAATGTCAAGGATGCAAAATTGTATTTCAATCATTTTAAAGTTTAAACAAGAAACTTCTATGTTCCAAGCCCATGTTTTTATTCTACTTCATTTTTATAGTTTTAAAACGTGAAAAGAATCAACTAAGTTCAATCTTTCAACGAATTACTTTATTAAATAACAAGTTTATTGATTAAATCTACGTGTCTCTATAGCTGTATCTCCATAGTGAAAGTAACCTTTCTTACACCGGAACACATATTTTGATATTAGAAACAAATCAAATCTTCCAATAAATCAAGCAAGAGAGGAGAAAATTTCATAAAACACAGTGTGAAACAGTTCTTTTCGAGACGAACCAATTTATCTTAAGAAATCAAGCAAGAGAGGAGAAGATTACCACCAAATAAATTGATCTTATCCTTTTTATTTGTCCAAAAAGGATTATGAAAGTAGCCAACATTGTTAGATATTTATTGTAATTGATTTGATTAGTTGACCAATTGAATCATAAAATTTATCAAACAAACCAATAGGTGTGAAGTGCATGTTTTCTTGTGATTTTTGGTATTAAAACCTAAAATTTCTTAGGAGCAAAACCCTAAGCAATAGGGGTTCCAACAGGGGTCCGGGTATAAGAAGTGACAGCACCTGGCGGGATCCAAGGAACAAAGATCTGGCTCGGATGGAGCTATCAAACAACATTAAAAATGCATTCAAAATTAAATTTCCTAGAATTGCTCCATTAAAATAGATTAAAAGTTGATTTTCTCGTAAGTTCATATGTGAAATTCCATACGAAAAAGCGTATTTTTGGGCATGATAAGAATTAAAAGAAAACTAAGAAAACTAACGAACAATAGTTGTTGGGTATCAAATAAGAACAAACAATTATTGAACAAGTAAATTAAGTTGAATGGTTGGAACTTTAATAACTTAAATCGAATGATTCACGTCACTACTTACAAAGGATAAAGAAATTTCGACGGATGAATAATAAAGCTAATAAAGCTGATAGACTACTCTATTTATAGTTAAAAATAAAATAACTTTAATCTAAAAACGGGTTCACAATCCCAGATTCTTCTGAACTGCTACAACGTCTCTTTATTCAACTTTTGTGCATGTTTCATGCTTTATTCTTGGTCAACACTAACAGCTACGATGTACCAGGTCAACACTAAGCAACCCACTCCCTTTTAGTGTTGACCTCATCCGCCAAGTATTCAACTCCAATAAGGCTCCTCATCTCTGCGAATTTGATCCGTAGCAAGGGTTTAGTCAGTATATCTGCCTTCTGCAATGTTCCACTTACATGCTCCACGTGTATCTGACCTCTTTCCACACGTTCGCGTATAAAATGGTACTTCGTATCTATATGCTTGCTTCTCTTGCAGCTACATTATCAACAAACAATTTAACCTTCTGAGACTCCTTTCCCAGGATACCACTAAGCAAACTTCTCAACCACAGTCCTTGACAAGCCACTCCTGCTGCAGCCATGAATTCAGCCACACACGAACTAAGAGCTATAGTTTGTTGTTTGTGAGAAGCCCATGTTATTAGATTTCCCGAGTAGTAGAACACCGTGCCTATTGTGCCCCTTCGATCGTCCAGGTCAATACTGTAACTACTATCGTTGTCCCTGTTGGTTTTAGGCCTAAGATCATACTCAAAACTCTTGCTATTCATTCATTCTCAACTTTACATTAAATAGACTTACTTACTAAGCAAAACATGCATACGTGGGCAACCATCCACATACTACCACTAACCCATGATCCCATACAACCATGATCTTCTACCACTAACATCATTGATTAAATAAAACAAACTAAAATTACTAAATTAAACCGATCCGACTTGATCCGATCAAGATTAACCCAACAGTCCCCTATGATTTGGCCATCTCCTCCCCTACAATACTTCAAGCCAAAGCACTTGTCCCTTTGATATATCTTAAGATTTGCTTGACTGCATGATGATGGGACTCCTTGGGATCTTGCATCTATTAACTTACAACTCCCACTGCATAACTTAAATCTAGCCGTGTGTGAATTAAATACCTGAGACTCCCAATTATTTGTCCGTATTTTGTAGGATCAACTGTCTTTGCACTTTGGTCCTTTGTCAACTATGGCTTTGGTTGCATTGGACACTTTGTATCGTTGCAATTTACCATCCTGGCTGCGTTGAGGATCTTTTCAGCATAACCTACTTGGCTTATCACAATACCATCTTCTTTTTGACAGACTTCTATCCCCAAATAACACGTAGACAATCCAAGATCACTCATTTCAAACACACTCATCATCACTCGTTTGAACTCGTGCACTTCTTCATATGTGGTTGGTTCATCATCAAGTAACAACAATTCTTGATTAATTTCATATAGCTGTTGTACATTTGCTGCATCCATTGTTGTACATATGGTACTGTATTACTTTGTGTTGTACCAATTGTCGATAACCCTGTACTATCGGTCGATAGTTTTACCCCATCTCCAAACTAGATTGAGCTGCCTATAAAATCAACTGATTGTGAAGATGAACCTTGTTGAATTGGGGTTGGCTTAGTTATCATATTGGTGTTGTAAGTGGGTCTTCAGTACAATCTTCCTTCCAAGCCCACTTTTCAGTCTCGGCCCAGACCACATCTCTTGCAATTACGACCTTCTTCTTATTTGGATCATAAATTTGAAAGGCTTTGCTCCCCTCTGCGGTTCCCAGATACACCATTTGCTTCACTCCCGTCTCTCTCGTCTTAATTTCTTCACAAATCCCACACATCCAAATACCTTCACGTGGCCTATTAAAGGCTTTAACCCATGAAAAGCTTCATAGGTGTCATGGTTTTGAGGCCTTTTGTACTGGTTCTTTTAAGCAGGTATACAGAATGCTGAACAGCTTCCCCCCAAAAAGGGTCCGGTACGTTCATGGTCTTCAATAGCGAGCTTGTCGTCTCCGTGATTGTCCTGCTGCGGCGCTCTACTACGCCATTGTAGGACGCTGTCAATTGGTGTTTAATTTCGTGTTCTCGACACCAACCTGCAAAATGATTAGAATTAAACTCTCCTCTTCGATCCGTTCTCAGCATTCTGATCTTTGCACCACATTTTGAATTTTGTAAAAGCTTCAAGGCTTCGTCTTTCGATTTAAATAGATATACCCACATGAACCGCGAATAATTATCAACAATAAACAAGAAATAGTTGTTACCCCCCTTTTTTGCAGGTGTAATTGGACCATATAGATCGGCATGTAATAGTTGTAAAGGTTCTTTTGCTCTCCATTGTGTTTCCTTGGGGAAGCTGTTCCTTGTTTGTTTTGCTATCACACAACCCTCACAGACTTGAGAAATGGCATACCCTTGTCATTACTTCCAGAAGTTCGAAGTTTGCATACCCTATGCGTGCATGCCATAACCAATGATTCATCATCTAAGTTCATGGTTAGACACATGGGTTTTCCCGGTGTCAACACGATCTTGTAAAGTCTGTTTCTTGATCTTTTGACTTTCATTATCAATCTTCCTCTTTCATCATGCATTTTAAGAAAACCTTTCTTCATCTCAACATTCAAAGCTTCCTCAATCATTTATCCTAAGACTCATGACATTGCTATGCCAGGCACCCGCCTTATAGTTAAATACATATTGTATAAAACAAATTGATCTCCATTCTTATAGTTAAATAGAATTGTACCTTTGCCTTTTATTTCTACCTTTGAACCGTATCTCTGCAAATAGGGGCTTAAGTCCAGTCATGTGATTACTAGCACCATTATCAAGGTACTATGTATTCACATAGTTCTCTGCTTCGTTGTAGATACTAGGATACGTCTTTCCTTCATTCAAAAGTTCCATTGATGAAGACTCCATGGTTGAGCCTCTACCCCTTGTTCCAAACCTGCCACCTTTGTCGTTATGACCACCCCGGCCATAACCAGTACTCGAATTGGACTTGTTTGACCCATGTTGAGATGTGAATTTATCTGATTTCACAAAAAGCAAGGTGTTCTCATTCGCAAAACTTCCCTTTTGTAACTTCACCCTATTTTCATATGCCTTCAAGTGACCAACCGCTTCCTCGAAAGGCATGGTTTCAACATCCGAACTCTGTTCCATAGATGCCACCAGGTTTATAAACTTCTTTGGTACCGAATCAAACAACTTTCCAACCAGCTCTTCATCGTTAAAGTGTTGCCCTTACACTGCCATACTTTGAGATCATACTTGTGGGTTTACCTGCATATTCATCGATGGATTCCATATCCTTCATTTGTATAGCTTCAAACTCACTGTTGAGAATACGCAGTCAGGCCTTTTGTACTCTCTCAGCACCTACGTATCAAGACTTTAATGAATCCCAAACTTCTTTTGTTGTTTTTCTTCTTAGCTGCTTGCGACAATATCTCCTTGGGGATTGATTGAAATATAAAGGCTCGTGCTTGTTTACTTTTCCTTTCGTCCACAACCACTCCGGTTTGTGGTTCAATGGCATCCCACAGCCTGTGGGCATCCATTATTGCTTCTATTTTGATCGCCCAGGTGTTATGATTTGTTGCGTTCAAAATCAGGCACTAAAAGGTTATCGAGGGTTATCCTTGGGTGGGTTAGAGGTTAAGGTAACTCCAGCCATGGCTTTGAATTGGAGGATCATGGGCATATGAATTGGAACAGAACCTAGGGGCTCTGATACCAAATTTTGGGTATCAAACAAGAACAAACAATTATTGAACAAGTAAATTCAGTCAAATGGTTGGAACTTTATTAACTTAAATCAAATGATTCACTTCACTGCTTACAAAGGATAAAGAAATTTCGACTGATGAATAATAAAGCTGATAGACTACTCTATTCATAGTTAAAAACAAAACAACTTTAATCTAAAAACTATTTCACAATCCCAGATTCTTCTGAACTGCTGCAACGTCTCTTAATTCAACTTCTGCATGTTTTATGCTTTATTATCGATCAATACTAATAGTTACGATGTACAAGGTCAACACTAAGCAACAATAGTTTCTATGGGTATTTGTGCGGGTCGGGTAGTTCGCATGCATGGAAAAAGGTCTTTTAAGGACCTATATTCACATCCGATATCAGGCGGGTATTTGTGTGGGTTGGGTAGTTCGCAAGGGTTGTATCAGATACTTATCAATTCCACACCTCTTCAAGTCGTCCTTGTCCTCAAGGACAAAATGATGTCCCACGATGGTCACCATTCGAGTCATACAATGACAGTCGGGATGGTCTTAACTTAGCGTCATAGCGAATGCCATTCATGTTTCCTAGTTACACCTTCACTCAGTTTCTCTAGCAATAAGCCTTCCAACCTAGTCATTGGAGACTTAACCCCACCAAATTCATACCTTGGATCTGGATTAACATTATATGCACCTCTTCCATATGACCCAATTGCTTTGAAAGTTTCATTTTAATTTGGCGTGCTTTTCACATAGGCTAGACGAGTAGTGCACATGACACCCTTAACACCAATGTCTAAAGTTTTATTAGGATAGATAATGATCAAAAGTTGTGTTACAACAACTATAGATGGGATATTATCAACTTCTAGCGGGAGTGGTCGGTTGAGTACAACTGATGGTAGTGATGGTTATGGTTATCGTGTCACGGATCTATGATCCGTATTAGGGTTATTGTCCGTAGGTATTCAAACAAGGAATGTCTTTTGGTTCAATGATATTAAGGTCAACTTTGAGCTTTGCTTTTTGTTTTTTTTGGAATTGGGTGCATTTTGATGGTGAAAGTTGGCAGCGATTAGAGTAGCATTAGAGGTGATAACGAACAAGTTATTTTTTTTATAGTTATTAGAACTACATAAATACTTTGCGTACTTTATCCAATTAGAAAAATTTCATGTATTTATACTGTAATATTGTTCTATTTAAATATGATCATCTATCACTATAAATAGTGGTAAGTTTTTCCAATCCTTACATGATATCGACTTAACCTAATCCTAGAAAATACCTAATCCTTACTTATCGCATCTTCTTTTCCTTTTTTTCTTTTTTGTTCAACTTTTAATCAGAAGACCTGTAATACCTAAAAATTTAAATGAGAAAAAAAAGAAACAAAGGTTACCACCCTATAGTAGTCGAGGGACCAAAAGAGGATAACCGAAAGACTAGCTCTATTATATTTAGTTGATTATTGATATTAGGTTATTTGATTATTATTTAGTTTTGCGCTTATAGTGTATAGATTAGTTTTGTAAATACTGATTAGTTTAGGTGTGTTATAGTTTAATATTGTTTAGGTTCTTGTGTGTTTTAGTTATTTGTAAGCTAAGCATTTAGGCTAACTTGTAAAATTATACTTAAATGTCGAACCGATTTTGCAACTACCCTTCCGGCGTATTCAAAAAGGCAAAACGAGAAATTTTATATGAACCATTAAAATGATTACTAAATATTCATAACCACCACAATACAAATATTACAAATCATGATGAAAACCTTGAAGAACCTATAAATTTAGATGAACCCATAAATTTAAATGAAACTATAAATTTTAATAAACCTATAAATTTAGATGAAACTATAAATTTAAATGAAACTACAAATTTAGACGACCCTACAAAATAAGATGAATCTATAAACTTAAATGAAACAACAAATTTCGAAAAGGACCCCATTTTTAAATTTGTTTGGGGCCCCGAAAAATGTTGAGCCGGCCCCGACCACAATCCTGGTATTGGTACGCATTTAGGTCCAAAACCGTCTTTGATCGTGCTCCTGGACATCTCATTAAAATGCTTTTGTTTGGTGATAGATCAAGTTTTATAAAAGATACAAAGAAGACATAAGGGCTAAGTATTTGCGAGGGAAAGTTGCTCAAAACTGGAGTATAATCGACGCATGGCTCGAACATATTTTCTCTATCGAATTTTTGAAAATCCTCACATGAACACCTTTCCAATATTAATTATACTAACATCTTGTAAAACAAAACTTTCTAATTTTCAAAACATTCTTACGTATTCTTAAATCATGAGCACATCTTATATATAGATTAATTAAAGATGATTATGATTTTTTCCCCAAGGCTAAAGATAAAAATCAAACAATAAGAATTGACAAAAAATGATTTTGAATAATAAAACTGAGACGACCCAAGGGGCTCAATGTGTCCATAACATATAACATCACAACACAAGTCCAATCACCAATTTCCTGTTGAACAACCATTATAAATCGTTCAAGATAATGTTTATTCATAAATCAAACAAGCATTGACTTTAAATTGTTCAAAAACAATTTATTAATCTTCTTGGAAAATAGCATTGTCAAAAATACATGATATCAAAGTTCTTAAGAATAAAATAGATGACAATAGCAGAAGATCAACAATGTTTATAAACGTAAGTATAAGAAAAACCATAAATACCAAACCTTAATCTCTACGATCAAGAGACATGCCCAAGAAATTGAAACAAAACAAGAAAACAGACAAGTTAACTGATGATCGGATGATGATCATCAAGAACACTAATCAGACCCATTAGGTGGAACCGATGATGAGGAGCAAGATGAACTAGAAATTGTGCCTAGAAGACTTCGACCAGCCAAGAATGAAAGTCTCTTATTCTTCATATCGAGATAATGAAACGAACCTCCTTTCATACTCATCAAGTGAAGGTAGAGAAGGAAAGACAGCCCGGAGATTGCAAGAGAAATGGAAATCACCAAATTTTGAGGATGATCTTCATCAAGGAAGGAGAGATTTGATTGTGGTGAAATTGACAACATGAAAGCAACCTTCAAAACCATTCTTTTCCAAAATTGACCACTTGCACCCTCACTACAAGAAATGTTGTTAATAGAGACGACAGACAACGTCATTAGTGACGACACTATTGACACTTAATAGCGACGATTTTTGTCGACACTATGTGATTGAAAATTTTGTAGTGCCTTAAGCCCACCCAATTTGTATATATTCATAAGAGGCCCTCACAAGACAATTAAAAAAACAATCATTAGAAAAACAAATATAGTTGCTAATTTGAATTATAAGAAAAATATATCTTTATATTTTTAACAAGCTTTTACATCTACAGAAAAATTAAACTCAAGTTAATTAATTAATTAGATATGCATCACTAAATAAAGACGTATGGTGGCTTATATAAAAAATCAAATATCATGCTGATGACTTCAGGCACACATTAAGTTTTATGTCATATTTAAAAGGGGCATAAATTAGTTTAATTTGTGTTGGATTAGATAAACTCCGTAATATATTCTATCAGTTTGGTCCATTCAAAAGAGCGTAAAAATAGAATAGAAGAAAAATTACGTGTTGCTTTTCATGTGTCAAAATCTTGAGTTTAGGGAATAAAAATAACGCAAATGGAGAATTTGTTCTTTATGTCCAATATTCCCTACATATTTGCCTATATAAAAGAAGGCTCGATCAAACCTTTTGGTCCATCATTAATAAGAGTTTGTAGCATACTCGAACAAACACGTTTTCTCTTCAGTTTTCTCCCTTATAAACCATGACTAGAGGCGGACTTTCAATGACCTTAAAGACTTTATTCCTTAGGTCGGGCTTGATCTTAATTGTTATTTTTAACTATTGTTGGTTTTAAATTATTGTATAGCAAGTACACATGTGCATCGATCATCTTCTTTTTTTTATAGTTATATATAGCAGATATTGTATGCTAACGATTATCTTTTTTGGTTATCATTTATAAAATTTGAAGTTTATAACAAAATTAATTTGAGCACGTGGCATGTGTTTTCTATCATCTAATATTATAATGTTTTGGTGGTATCACGTGCAGGAGTAGTAATACCATTACTCCCAAAGGAGTCGTGATACGTTACATGAACAAGGTGGCCATATGGGACGAAATTTATGATGATGAACAAGAAGTACAACCATTTGAGCATAAGCTGCAAGGGCAAGATATAAAACTCAAGGAACATGAAGCAAGTTGTTGGATCCCACATCCACGTACAGGAATATATTATCAGAAAGGTCACGAATGGGTGATGAATGATGTCCCTAACGGTGCTGCTAGCTTCAATTACAATTATTGGTTTCGGAACAGTGATGATGATGGCGATCGAGTTTGATCTATGTGATCATATATATACCTTTTTACACATATCCCTAATTTGAGATGTACGCATTATTATATTGTGGTATTAACAGGATATAGTAATACAGTGACAACTAAAATATACATTTATGACTATGCGTTGACATAACTTTATATTACCTTATTGTGAGGTTGGCTCAAGGTACAATTTTCTATATTCTTTGTTCAGAATAAGTTCTTGATTTCGACTTATTATAAGGTATTTAATAACTATAGTTGTTCTTAAGAATTGAAACTTAGTATCAACTAACGTAAATAATTTTTTTATATAAAGACACAGATGAGGATGTCCATAGGGTTAGTACAATAGGTTAAACATGGCACGAAACAACAAGACACAATAAGACTAACAAAGGTTTAACATATGAACACGACACGATAAGCTAATTGTGCCATTTTCTAAAGAAAAAGTACGAACCTGTTAATAAACATTTACATGACACGACTAATCATGACATGATGACACGACATGATACATTTCACATGGTTAATCAATAACAAAATAAAATAAATATCACAAATTAAATAAAATCCATATGATAATATGCTTAAAGAACAATAATTAACATATTTGAACAATGTTACACGGCTGAAGCATGAAGAATAACGAAAATGAAATTGTGATTTGTGAAGATGAAAATAAAATTGTGTAGTCAGGGCTAGATGATAGGGTTAGGAAAAGTCTTACTTAAAAAAATAAAAAAAATAAGAAAAAGCTCTAAACATGTCATAAACATGTTAAGTATATCTATGCACATATTTAACCGTGTCTAGATGTTTCGATCTATTTAAAACAAAACATGTTAAGCTCAAATTCATACATGTTTAACTTTGTCTCGTGTCATGTTATGTTAACATTTGTGTCACAAATTTTCATAATTAGATGTCGGTATGACTTTGCATGAGGGTTTCCTTAAAAACAAAAGAGTTTGCAAGTGCAAGGTCGCAATCCTAAAAGACCTCACAGTTACATTTACATGTCAAAAAGATGATTTTTAAACTGAACTCATTAAACATAAGCAACAAAATATTTAAACGCTTACTACGTCAGAACTATTACATCTAAAATTGGTAACTTTGACTATAAACATAAACCATTATGTGGGCTTGGACAATGTGGGGTAGCATTTAGATCCATGTCAAGATGTAATATTTCTTTAGCTAATACCTATAAACCTGATATGCATAATAAAAGTCATCTTCGTTAAATGAGTTCTAGTTTTACTTTAATAAATTAGCTTTTGCAAGGAGGAGGAGGACTCGGTTGAGCACTTGTTCATCACATGCCCCATTGTTAATGGTGTTTGGGCAAATATTAGTTTATGGTGTAGGATCCCGCCCATCTTTGCATTTAATTATAGGGATCTTTTGGAATTATATAAGACTACTCCGGGTGATGAGTGCAAATGTCAAGTAGTTCAAGCAATTATTTGTGTTACATGTTGGAGTATATGGAAAGCGAGAAATGATTTTTTTTTTACAAAAAGAAAATTTCCTCAATAAGCATCATTGAAAGAACTAAGATTCTAGGTTCTTTGTGGATTAAGAGCAGGAAGAAGAAGACACCGACAATCTCGTATTTATGGGGTCCTTGTGGAATTGGCTCGTAATTTCAGTCGTTTTGTTTCTATGGTGCATTTTTTTTAGTTATGGATCATTGGTCTCGGTTTTTCTTTGTATCTTTTATGAGTTTTTTTATAGGGTTTTTAGTCTCTTGCTAGCCCCTATTTTTTAATAATAGCCTTTCGCCGTTCAAAAAACAATTAGCTTTAACTGTGACCGTTAACTTATCTTTAACTTAACTTCTTTATCATGCTTTACTCTATTATAGCTTTATAATTCACATCATACTTTATTAAGTATCTTTACTTTAAGCTTTGTTTTACTTTATATATGAGCTTGCACCGGTGCACCACTCATTTAGTTGTTTCTTTATCATTGATGTAAGTCCACTTTACTTTTCCTTTTTGTATTTACTTTAACATAAGCGTGTACTTGTATATGACTCCTTAGCCATTGCTTACATGGTATACAAGACTTTTTTAATTGTTACTTGCATTAAATGCAAGACTCATGTCACTTGCCATTATACAAGACTTCTTATACTTGTAACAAATACAAGACTCATGCCGCTTGTCATTACGAAAGACTCCTACATTGGTTCTTGCAATATGTTAAGATATTTGTGTTTGCAAAACTCCTTTAGCATATTTTATCTTTCATAGTTGTGCTTTAGCGGGGTAAATGTTCTTGACTATTATTTAAGTTTCTTTGTTATTCACATGTGAAACTATGGCTTTAGACCTTCTTTGTCTTTAGCTTACATTAATTGTGGTTAATCTCTAGGTCCTTATCTTACTTTACTTTAATGATTCTTAAGCTATACTATACTTTAGCACTTTATCTTATTACATAGTATAATACTTTACCAATTTATACTTTGTGTTTAAACTATACATATTGTTAACTATAATGTCCCTGATTTACATAGGTGCTTAATTAGACTGTAGGTGCATATCTCGGGTGACATCAACTTGAAGATTGTGATTGTTTTGATTAGTTATGTATTAGGGTTAGCTCAAAGTTTGCCAAGAGAAATTGTCAAAGAGAAACTACAAGAAAACTACACATTTTTGTCTGGACTAGAAAAACTATATAGTTTCACCTGGACTGTACGTATGGGCAAAATTATGGTTCTATTTCACTGTAAATAGCATCTTGAAGTCATTTGTTGAGAGAGCTAGTTGGACGGTTTGTAAGGGTTGAATTTGTATGAGTTGTGAATGACTTATGTACTAAATACTTGTGAGTAAGGAAACTTGTTATTCATTCTGTTGATATCTTTGGTATGCTTTGATTGTCATTGCGTCAATTACACATAAGACACATGAATGCATGGATTTTGCATTTTCGTTTATGACTTTGATTCAAAATTCAAGATTTGAGATAGTTATGGGGACCTACAAGTGGTATTAGAGCAATAGGTTCTTGATTTGGAGAAGTGTTGAATCATCTCATGGTTGTTTTCATCAAGAAACCATCTTCTTCCACTTTGTACTTCTTGTTCACCATAGTAGGGGCTGATTTGAGATTTGATATTTTGATATGATACAAACATTATTAGTATGATATAGAACAAAACTACCGGTGGATTTCATCAATTGCAAGTAAATCAGTGAACTATGATGATTTTGGTATGATCAGGTTTGACAAGGAGTAGTAAAGTTTAAGAATTTTAGCTCTAAAATTGTTCAAACACATAATTACAAAGAAATTGCTTGTTACAGCCAGTTCGAGTGAAATTAGTTATCAAGCGAAATTACCATAGTTTCTCTAGACTCTTAATTTCGCCAAGGTTGAATTTTCAAATGCTTATACAATGTCGTAACTGTCACACCCCGACCGACGGCGGAATCATCGGGGCTGACGAATCTGAATCGATTGCTCATAGCACATGATAGTAATTGCATTGAAATAATAATAAATGTCATCTTTATTTAATGATTCTAATCAAATGATACATTACAATTAAAAAATAATCCAAATAAATATAACAAAAGCCTTTTATTAAACTAGGTCCAAGTCTTAAATGAGCATGAAGGATTCCACTAATCAGCATTCCTGAAATCATATAACAAAGTAACAAGTCAGCTAACGATATAGCCGGTGAGTAATCACAGGTTTGAATACATATATAGATTGATTAAATAGATTGAAAACAATTCAATTCACATGTCAATGTCAAGACTTATAATGCAATAGTGTAACATAAAAGAAAAATCAACACAATCAAACCTAAAGACTGAATTGACTCGGTCCAAAGACGAATCCTTATAGAATGAATGAAGGTTCCAATCACCACGCGACTAAACAAGTGGGGTAGTTTGTCAAACCAATAGATCTATCATTGTTACCGTGGTTGTATAAATTAATAATTATGTTATCATCAAGTTTACCTAACTATGAACACATAATTGCAAGTAATAACATAGCATGTCTTGAATTGAATTTAGAATAAAATAAAATAATAATGAATACCAATGATTGAATATTGAACACATGATTTCGCTAAAATATAAAACACATAAAAAGAGCAATGAATACTCACATTGTATAATGATGGTTGTAGGGTTTATAAGAAAGCTTGATTATGCAAGAGTCAAGGATGATGTCCTAAACGATGAAAAAGACAATAAATTGAGATTGGAATTCATTACAAGAAGTTAGGACGTTTAGAGAATGCCAAAAGGAAAGCTAGATTGAGAAAGGATTATCGCACAAATTTTAGATTCTGGACAGAATGTTGGTACGTGTTTGAACAGGTTTTAAAAATACCAAACGGTTTCATAAAATGAAAAATTTCTAGTTAACTAGTTCAGAGTCTCCCGGATAACTTGTGTTTAGGAAAGTTTTTATAAGAAGACCCAAAAATAGGTCAAAACAACAGCACAAGACAAAATATACTAAAATGCGCACATATCTTGTGAAGGCTATTGTTGAGTCTTCGATTGAGTTTGAAGATGTATAAAATATTATTAAAAATTAATTCAATGAAATTAATATTGGAGTATGATTTACTCAAATTTAGTTTGTTATGACCAAGTTATGATTAGTTGAAGTCAGACTACATTCTGTCAAAATTTTACTAAGGCAATTATATGCACTTTTTAAATTTTTTAAAGCATACGAGTTAGATCAAATCTTAATATGTCGATATATAGTATATTAGACTTCATTGGAGTTATAAAGAATATTTCAAGACTTCAGCATAGCTATCATTTAGAGAAACAATTTGTGGAATAACCGAATGCGGCGGCATAGTCATCCATGTGCAAACGGGATTGTTTGTTTACGTTAGCGTGTTGTTAGCTCGATTTATAAATGTTAGAGATTGTTAGAAGGTTAGTGAATGTTAGAAGGTTAAAGATAAAATGATCATGATTAAATAAAAAGAGATTTAGTAGAAGAAAGAATAAAAGTAAGAACATAAGGTCATGAGAACAATTAGATGTTAGGATGATTAAAAGAATATAGAAATACATAATATAAAAACAATATAAGATTACCTTAGTATTAGAAATTTATTAAAATCACTTGTAAAAGAAAATTTTGAAATTGATCAAAACCATTGATGAAAGAAAGATTTGTGAGTGAGATTTTAGAGAATGAGCAAATAAAAAGTGAGGCCTAAAGCTTGCTTTTATAGTTGAGGTTTGGAGGGGGCTATGAATGGTATTAATGGTGAGTTACCAGTCTTTAAAAGGGGGTTATATTAGAATTGAAATAAATATAAATTTAATAAATAAATAAATAAATAATATATTAAAACCCTAATTTTAATTTAAAACTTATTATTTTATAAATCTTTAAGATTATAAATCTCACAAAACTTTGAAATTTGATTATTTATTTTAATTGAAATTTAAAATCTTATAATACCTTTTAAATAAAATTACTGTATAAATTATAGAATTTAATTATTATTAAGGAACACATTATTATTTTGGAACACAAAAATAAAAAAACTAAATAATGAATTTTGATTTACAAGATTGACTCAAACGGGTTCGTGTTTGGGTTTATAGTTTGAAAATAGGTCAATGTTATATACAAAATACAATTGGGACGCCCACAAAGCCTCCACATCTTATGGGCTTACTGATTATTCAACTGGAATCGATTAAAGGCGTATGTATCGTATGTGGACAAACGTATGCAGATTCCAATTAGCAAATGGTGTAAGCATTCCCACCAATACCTTTATGGGTAGATCTGATACGCTAAAGCTAGTCTCTATGCTTAGAGATGAAAAGAGAAAGGCTTACGACTGAGATAAATTTTTTTTTCAATTATTACTATGGCATTACCAAAGAAGGCATTTGATAACTTTAGGAAGTTTAAAACTTTGAGAAATTTATAGGAGGCTCTTGAAAGTGTTACGAAGGGAATGTCAATTTAAAGAAGAGTGGCAGGGATCTTCTAAAGAAACAGTTTGTACTATTTAAATATTTGGAGAATAAGACAATTGATGAGATTATCATGAGATACTTGCACTTGTTAAATGAATATATTCAGTACGATGTTGCTTATCAGATTAAGGAACGAAATGAGAATATTCTCGATGCCCTTCATTCATAGTTTAAAATCTACACTGCATTGATAAAAGACAACGACGGCTTTAGTGAATGTCATTGGAAGATGTCATAGCCAAGATTTAGGCTTTTTATATATATACAAAGAAGAAAGCTACATGATCTGTAAGTTTAGGATCCCATATTATATTTTGCAAAGAACACTTCTTCTAACACTAAAGGTGTACCATTTGTAAGAAATGAAATCAACCTCACTCTTAATTAAGGGATTGAGAGCTATTATATATAATAGAAATACAAAGATCTCTCCTGTGATTAAGAAGTGTCATTATCAAATACAAGGAAATAGAATAATTACAATGAATGCAATAATTAGAAATTATTTCCTCTAATACCCCCTTCAATTGAAACGCTGGCGGTCCAAGACGAAGCATTTTGTGAAAGACGTCACTTAGTGAAGATGTCAGCCACCTAAAGGTTGGTTGGAACGAACTTGGTATAGAGTTTGCCAGAGTTGACCAGCTCTTGAATGAAATATTAATCCAAATCAATGTGTTTAGCATGTTTGTGAGATACTGGATTTTGAGTCATAAATAATGCACTCTTATTGTCACATAACAGCGTAGGGCAATCGGGTGGTAGAGTATGTAACTCCTGTAGGAGATGGGTTATCCAGACAAGCTCAGCTGCAGTGTTCGCCATAGCACGATATTCTGATACACAGCTGGACCGAGAGACAGTAGCTTGCTTCTTAGCACTCCAAGATACTAGATTTCCACCCAAAAAAATAGAGTAACTATACGTAGAGCGGCGTGTATCTAGACAAAGTGCCCAATAAGTATCAGAGTAACCAATGACAGTTGGCTTTTGAGAAAGACTGTAGGTGAGACCAAAGGAAAGTGTACCTTTGACATAACGCAAAAGTCGTTTGACAGCCCGAAAATGATCAGTAGTAGGGTCGTGAAGGAACTGAGAAAGTTGATTTACTGAATACGACAGATCTGGTCTGGTAATGGTTAAGTATTGTAATGCACCTACAAACGAACAATATAGAGTAGGATCCGAGTGAGGCACGCCAGCAGTGCAAAGAGACTCTTGAGGAGCAAGTGGGGTGCTCATTAGTTTAGCATCATATAAGTTGGCCCGGAGGAGGATATCTTTAGCATACTTCACCTGTGTAAGAAAAAGTTCGATGTCAGTGTAGACTACTTCTAAACCCAAGAAGTAACTAAGATCTCCAAGATCTTTGATAGCAAACTTCCTGTGCAATTGAGAGACAAAGATGTGAATTGCAGCTTCATCATTTCTCATAAGAATAAGATCATCAACATAGACGAGAAGAAACATGATATGTGATTCTTTGCGAAACACAAAAAGAGAGGTATCTGCATGACTGCATGTAAATCCATAGGAAAGAAGAAACATGCTCAGTTGTTGAAACCATGCACGAGGAGCCTGCTAGACTCCATAAAGTGCCTTAGATAATTTACAAACATGGTTGGGATATTGTGGATTCTCAAACCCAGGTGGTTGCTTCATAAAAACTATCTCATTTAGATTTCCATTCGGGAAGGCATTCATAACATCGAGTTGATGCAACTTCCATTTGTTAAGCACCGCAAGTGACAACACAATTCGAACCGTGGAAGCTTAGACCACAGGACTAAAGGTATGAGAGTAATCCAAACCTGGAATTTGTGTAAACCCTTGAGCCACCAAACGTTCTTTATAACGCTCAATAGTCCCATCAGAGTGATATTTAACATGAAATACCCATTTTGAACCCATAACATTCGTAGAAGAGGGACGTGGAACCAAAGTCCAGGTGTGATTTTGGTGTAGTGCGTCAATCTCATCAACCATTGCGGCCATCCATTTCGGGTCTTTAGCAGCTGATTTGAAGCCCTGTGGTTCAATAGTAGATGATAAAGCAGCATGTAATGCATATGAATTTAGGGTAGCAAGATCTGTTTGGTATTTTGGTTTGAAAACCCTTGCCTTTGCTCGTGTTATCATAGGGTAAGAATTAGAGGTGGAGGTGTCGGATGCGGATTGTGTTGGGTCAACGGTAGGCTCAGGTTCGGTAGTAGGAACTGGATCAAGTTCAGGTATAGCATTAGTGGGGCTAGAAGAGGTGTTATTGGTTTGGGTTTGATGGGAGGTTAAGACATGGTCTAGGTTGGTGGAGGTAGAAGGTGATGATTGATGTGAATTTAGTGTTTCTGAGCTGGTGGGAGATGGGTTTGTAGTTGGGCCTGTTGAAGGAGGACAAAGTGGGCAGGGTGTATGTGGGCTAGCGGGTGGGTTTGGTTTGAGTGTATGTGAAGGGGTTAGAGGATTTTGGCCCAGTATTTCTTCACAAAAGGTGGTAAGAGCCAAATTTTGTTGATTCGAGTGAGCATTAAAATCTTTAAAAGGAAATAAAGATTCGTTAAAACGAGCATGGCGGGAGATAAAAACCCAATTTGTTGCGGGATCCAAGCATCAAAACCTCTTATGAGATGAACTATAACCAATAAATACACATGGAAAGCTCCTTGGCTCGAGCTTATGTTGGGCATAGTCACGCAAATAGGGGAATATTTGACAACTATAGTCCCGAAAATTAGAGTATTGGGGCATCTTATGGAATGAAATTTCAAAAGGAGACTTGTTCAAAAGAAGAGGAGATGGCACACGATTAATAATATAAGTAGCAGAGATAAAAGCATTGACCCAGTAATGAGCCAGAACATGTGCATTGAATAACATGGCGAGACCAGTTTCAATAATATCACGATGTTTCCTTTAGGCGCGCCCATTTTGTAGAGGCGTGTATGGACATGAGTATCTATAGAAAGTCCCGTTGTCCTCAAATATTTTGAGAACTGTGTGATTCACAAACTCGGTGCCACCATCACTATAATTTTTTTTTATTTTTCTTGAGCATTGAGTTTGGATAAGTTTAATAAATGTGGGTAAAACCGCATAAAAACCTGTTTTTGTTTTAAGTGGTAAAAACACGTAAACCTTGAGTAATCATCTATAAAAATAACATGGTAACGGTATCCATCAGTAGAAGTAATAGGAGCAGGACCCCATAAATCACAATGAACTAAATCTAGTGGAAAAGAAGCGCGTTTTTCATTAGAAATAAAAGCTAATCGCTGTCCTTTTGCAAGTTGGCAGGGAGTGCAAATGTCAGGATTTGGTAATAAAGAAGTAACAGACAAAACACCATACTTGTTCAAAACAGAAATAGCATCAAAAGAAATATGGCCTAACGAGCATGCCAAAGGCTTTATTCCAAACATCAGCTAGAAAAGCTTGTGGTTCATGCTTAAGCACATAAAGTCCATCAATGCATGCCCCTCGAGCAACCTGTCTTCTTTTCCGATCCTGAAGATGAAAATAATGCTGAGAAAATAATACATCAACGGGATGATGGGCCGTGAACTTGCTTATAGATAATAATTTCTTTCTGAGGTTTAGAACAACAAGCACATTACGTAGATTAACATCTCTGCAAAGTTTATGAGACCCCGTATGAGTAATAGGGAGATGCTTACCACTGCCAAAAACTAACCTTTGTATGGACGGGAATGATGAAGACAATCTTAATTGGTTTGGTGCCAAATGATCAGTAGCTCCAGAATCACCAATCTCAAGAATCAGAAGAGTTATTAGTAACATGACATTGGGCATTGAATGCATGCCTTGGCTAAAGAATCATCCAAAGCAGGAGCTTGAGTAGCAAAGGTATGAAGATTTGGACATGCAGATGCATTGAAGGTTTGGTGCCAAATGATCAGTAGCTCCAGAATCACCAATCTCAAGATTTGGAAAAAACTTCATAGGATGGGCCTAGTCCACAAAGAAACCAGTGCAGTTTATCAGTTTCAGCTACCAGATGACCAATCGCAGCAAGCTGCTCGCACAAAGTTCGAAACTTACGAGAAGAATCCGTAACAGATAGAGGATGTTCCCTAGATAGCTGTCGAAGAGAGTCTCGAAGAGACTAAACCCGCTCCACAGATGCGTTGCTGTACGCCTGTTCAAGTGCAATCCAGATTTGTCCGGCACTAGTTAAGCCAAGAACTTCGGTTGTTGCTTTTTCGGTTAAAGAAAAGAAATGAAATCAACCTCACTCTTAATTGAGGGATTAAGAGCTATTATATATAACTAGCTTTAGTAAACCCGTATACTACACGGGTTGAATAAAAAAATATTAAAAATAATAAAAATATATTAATTATAAAATGATATTTTAAGATAATATATGATTGAAATCTTTCTTATTATAAATAGAATGAAAATTTTATTTCAAAACAAACCTTTTAGTAAAATGTCATTTTAAAAACTTTCTTATTACAACTTCCAATTTTAATTTTCTTTTATTTATAAAATTTTTCTTTTTAAAAACATCAATTTTAAAATATTTTAAATATTTAAAATTTTTTGATATTTTAGAAATTTTTCTTATTTTATAAAGATTAGTTTCTTTAGAAATAATATTAATAATTATTTTAATCTAAAAAACTAAATAATATTATTAATAATTTATCTTATTATTTAATAAGAGAAATGAGCGGGAAAAATTTGATGAAAAGAAATGTTGTGCTGACACGTGTCTCTCCTATTTACCATTTTTTAGGGAGATAGAAATATAAAGATCTCTCCTATGATTAAGGAGAGTCAATAACAAATACAAGAAAATAGAATAATTACAATGAATGCAATAATTACAAATTATTTCCTCTAATACCATTATTCTCTAAAAGTGCCTCGTAGGAAAGAAATCAATTTAACTTAGGTGGACAGAATTATTAGTATTGTTCTCATATTTGTTCAAATACACCAGTTTCTAACACCAATTTCTATTGAAGCACAACTCCTAATTTGAAGGTTGTAAAACAGCATTTCATTTTTTTTTTTAATCTTTTCTAATCAGCTTGTATGATAACTTCATAAACGGTAGGGTTGCATAGCTTGACTTAATTGATGAAGATTATGATTAGGTGAATGTGGATGATCTTGAAGGCATAGATATCTAATGGCAGATCGCCATGCTTACGAGAAAAGCTAAGAGATTTTTAAGCGGAACAGGGAAGACAAGATTGGTGGTAATAGTAAGTTTAATATCAAGTTTGACAAGTCTAAAGTCTAACGTTACACCTGTAACTAGTTCAGACACTTTGCATAAGAATGTGAAAAAGCACCCAAGTCTTTCCTCGGGATTTACTAGGCCTAATAAGTCAAACCAAGGAAATTGAAGCTCAACACTAAATCACAAGCCTAATGGTGCTTTTACTTCTACTACATTAGTTTCTAAAAGCGATGAATCTTATGACTAGAGCATTCACTTGGAATGCACAGCTATTAGTCAAGCTTTAATTCATGACGAGATCACTAAGGAAGATAAAGAGAGTTGAATAGGCATTTATGGCAAAAGAAAGCGAGGAGATTTACATTCGTTCAATAATCGATGTGCAAATTGCATCGAATATAAAATTGATAGATGTCAATATGACTATCTTGAACTACAAATTGTTAGGTTGATTTTTAGACATATTTTGTGATGTTTTAGCATATACGTTTATTGCATTGCATGCACTGATCTACTCATATCATATCATAATATAAGATAAATTTATGTTTTGATGGATTGGAGTCTACTTTGGATGGTGTTTGGTTGTTTTGAAGGTGTAAAACACTCGTGAATAGTGAGCACGAGAATTGAGAAAATTTTAATTGAGTATTGAAGATAACGGGCTGTTTTTTAAAATATGAGTTCAATTTGAATTCAAAGTGTTTTCCTTAAGTGCGTTGATTTTATCTTTAAAATATTTTAAACACTTACTATAAAAAAAAGGATATTACTTAGATCCTTCGTTGAGATCACGGAAAGGATGTCAAGAGTTGTACATCATCATTATTATGAAGGAGGCGCCTTTTTTACTCGAGTATAAGGTAATGATGGTAAAAGAAGAAAATGCACCATTTGAAATCTTTTTAATGATTTTCTAATTTCAAAATATTATTTGATTCGTCTTGTAAGATTTTATTTATTTTTGTTTTAATTGATTTAGTCATCGTATTTAGCTAAATCAATCTTTTAGTTTCGTCACCAGGGTTTGCCTTGGGAAGACTTTAGATTTGAGCGTTGTTTTTCCTTCAAAGGAAATATTATACAAAATTGTTATTTGTTTTCGGTATGCATGGCTATAAACCAACTAATACTCCTAAGAATAAAATGTGATAATCGGTATTATAATAAATGCATAACTTTATCTGTAATGTGTCGATTTCTCTCTCCTTTCAAATAATAAAACAATAATGTGTAAGAAACTATAAACGTATTTACTTATATGTTGTGTTAATATTTTTTAAAATATAAAAGCAAAAATTAACGATAAGTCATTTGTCATCAAATAAGACTCAATATTCCTAACTAATGAAAATAAATCTTTGCACTCGAAGAAAAGAGTAAATAAGGGGGACACCTAATAACACTATATTTCTCATCGTCAAATTTTTTTCGCTTTTTTTTCCAATTAAATAATTATATTAATTATATTAATTACTAATAATATTATTTAATTATTTTTTAGATTAAAAATATCTTTTTAATAAATAAAAAAGAGATCTTTTTATTAATTTTATTTCTAAACAAACAAATTTTTTTAATATAATTTTCTTTCAATAACATCAAACGTTTTTAAAAGAACAAAATATTATAAAATTAGTGTTTTAAAAAAGTAAAACTTTTATAAACAAAAAATAATTAAAATTGGGAGTTACAATAAGAAAATGTTTGAAAAATGGCATTTTTAAAAATAATTTATTTTGAAACAAAATGTTTAATTTTTTTTGAAAAACAAACAAGTTTAAAAAATTGGTATAATTATTTTATTACTTATAGTCATTATTATTTGTAATTTTAATCATATCTTATCTTAGAATATCGTTTTATAATTAATAAAATTTTATTTTATTTAATATATTATTTATTCAACCGATATAATCCACGGGTTTATAAAATCTAATTAATTATAATAAGGATGTAATAACATAATATTTTTGTGTTGCTTTACAGGATCAATGTTTGTAATTTGTTATAATTTTGAAGAGTTTTGCATATTTTTTTATAAAGTAAAGATACGTGTAAAAGCAAGCTTAAGTTCAAATAAAAAAACAAATAGAAAGACAATAATTAAAACTAAAAAACTTTAAAAAAGTAAATAGTTATATAACACTTAAATGTAAACTTAAGGACTGTTTGTTTGGGTCTGAATGATCCCAGTCAGACATGTATGTCTGACTGAGCAAACATGGTTGTTTGGTTAGGGTACCTCTGATTGAAAAAGCGGTCTGAACCACCATTTATGGAGTCAGATTTGAGATCGAGTCTGACCGACTCCCGTCACCTCCTCCCCTACCCCCATCGCAATCTGCTGCCGGGAACCCTCGCCGGAGCGCGGTCGCCGATCGCAACACCTCCGCCTCAAGCCGCCATAGCCTGTCACACCCTTAAGTTCCACCAACGGGGTATTACGTTAGGCATGTGACATACCAGGATCTCAGCCACTAGTTACACCAAACGACACATCAATTACAAAACATAATTACTCGTTAACGTTTGAAATTTCCAAAAACAGAGTTAATAATGTAAACATAAGAATAATTGCGGAATCATAATCAATCTTAGTTTAAAATGAAGCAAACAAGTGCAAACCAATTAAATAATGTTCATAGAAATTGTAAATGTTCATTTGACCCATGTGATGATAAATGCATGAATGGGATGTTCCTAATCGTGCGCATCTTGTGACCTGAAAGAAACATGCCAAAGTGTCAACACAAGGTTGGTGAGTTCACAGGTTTTGATAAACAAAACATAATAGTAGCCGATACAGTAAACAAAGTAATATCAGTAGATAGCTAGTCTACTCAACAAGTTACATAGTGTATGAAGTTCGCAACCGAAGCTGACAATGTAAATGAAGGCCTCGGCTATGGATACCAGACCACATCAACAGAAATTAGGTCAATTAAACACCCGTTTGACGTGCACTAGTGCTAGCGCGACTAGCCCGGGTGGGGTTTGTCAAACCCAGTAGATCTACTCAAAATTACCTCGTTAAAGTACATAAATTAACAGTTTGAGAATGAGGACTTAATTTGGTATAACACTAGTAAGCAACTGACATTACAGTAATACTGATCAAATAAAAAATACGTTTTGAACACACGTTTCTTTCCCCCAAAGAAAATAGGTAAAGTGGGGCTAAGAACTCACCTTAAATGCACAGCAAAATCAATTAGTGTAAACACGGGCGATTAAGTTTCCGACCAACCTGGAGTTTAATATATAATTAATGTTAAAATATTAAATATTAACAATGTGGTCGTATGGTTTCGCGTTCACGACTCGGTTACGGTGCAAGTCATCGGTATCCCCCTTTCACAAGCAAGAACAATAAACACAACACGAGCTTATAATATACCAACCTCAGGCATACATACCAGGTTAATATACATTTACCTTAGCCAAAAATACTAGTAAGAGAATAACCAGACCTTCCAGAACCAAAATTTGTATTTTGCTAAGTATGTTACACTTTATAAATTCTTCATTTAATATAATTGTTAACAAACTTAATGTTTGAGAAATACTGCCAGAAACATGCATCATAAAATTACCTAGCTACTAACCCTTGCAAATACCATACATAACTACATATGTACATACACCCATATATACACCACCCCTACGTGTCACATTACCCCATATGACAAACCAAAATTTACACACATTCATACAAGATAATATATATATATATATATATATATATATATATATATATATATATATATATATATATACATACTCTACACAAACCTACTAGGATCCATCAATGCACACCCATACAACATAGATACATACATCTATTTAACACAAGAATTTCAAACCACACACTTCACCATAACCCACAACTCACACACAAGTGACATACACACTAATGCCATACATACATCCATGTGACCATACTCACACAAGCATACATGTTGACTATATCAAGTCCCAATCCTAAGCATAACCATACATATATATGTATATACACCCACTGCCATGCATAACCACTCATAACACCCACATGATTGCACAACACACCCACACATGTCAACTTCACACAATTCGCAGAAACACACACCCACAAATTCGCAGAAACACACACACACACCATTCGCAGAACACACACACACAAATTCGCAGAAACACAGACACACCATTCCCAGAACACACACACACAATTCGCATAAACAACAACACTAACAAATATATACGTACATACATGCGAAAGAGCACACAACGCACATATATACAAACACACACACATACAACAACCTTGCTGCACAACCACACAACACATACGCATAACATACAACCACCACACCAGTGAACACCTGCACACAAAGCCTGCATATATACACAAAGCCGGCACACAAAACACACCCAAACACACGGCTAAGACTACCGCACCACCCTACACCTACCACTACAAGAAAACAGCTCTATCGCGACAACAAAAGTCGTCGCCATAAGTTCTATTTGTCGTCGCTATAGCCTATGGCGACGACATGTCGTCGCCATAGAGTGAGTAGTCAAAGCCTTGTCGCAATAGCTCAAAAATTGGTCGTCGCGATAGACGTAGTCGCCATAGAAGCTTGTCGCGACGACATGTTGTCGCGACAAACTCGTCGCAATAAATATTTTTAATTCAAAATTAATAAAAAAAATGCACCTTATGGCGACGACATGTCGTCGCCATAGGTAAGTAATTATTTTTATTTAATATTAAATTAATTAATAATTGTTTAATAAAAATTTATTAATTAATTATTTAATTTATCCTATGGCGACGACATGTCGTCGCCATATGGTATCTGGTTAAAAATTAAAATTTTAAAATTCTGTTTTTTCCAGGTTTTTTTACATAAAAACCAAACAAAATCCCAAATCAAATTCACAGAAATTCAAACTAACATATCAAATATCCAAATAAAATCAAATTCACAGAAATTCAAACTAACATATCAAATATTCAAATAAAAATCAACTAATTTTAGTTAATTACATACCAAACTAATATATTTTAAGTTTTACAAACCAAACAAACAAACTATTTAATTGACGTCGTTTTCATCATCTCCATCGTTATCGGGATGATGCTTTTGTCTTTCAAATTGATTCATTCTTTCTTGTATTTCTTGCATTTGGCGCTTTAGTTCTTCCATTTCTTCATCCCGATGTGATAATGACCCGCTTGATGGCTCATAACGAGAGAGATTTTTTACTTTTCGTCCAACACCTCTCGTATGACCACGTCTTTGTCCTAATGCCAACTCTAAACATTGCATCTCATTAACGGGCAACTCACCCGCCTCCATTTGCATTTGGGCGTATTGATTTTCTATTCATGCCTGCAATTATAAAGAATTAAAATGAAATGGTATTAGGATTTTTATGAAATTTTGACAGCATAACTATTATAAAATGAATACAAACCATGTTGTTTAATCATAAACACAATACTATAAAATTCCCAATTATCATAAAATTCCTAGGTTTAAATTTATAAGCACAACTAACATAAAATTCCTAAGTTTCAATATATAAACTAACAACTCATCAAAACTAACAATTCTCAAATATGGATAGTATATAGATCATATTGGGTTAAATTCACCAAACACGATATATTATAAACATATGAACACATGATAATAGCATACTTAACATATAAAACTTACCCAATCTTCTTCTGCCCTCTGGTTCACCCACCCTGAACCTTCACTGTAATGCGCCATCCTCCACGTTTCGATGTGACTTGGGGTCCCAGTTTGTTGCTCCTAAAAACATTAAAAACAATATTCATAATATTTGAAAAGAATTAATAATACAAAGGATGTATAATATATATTTTCTTACCTGAATATATCGTCTTTGAGCATATGATTGACTACCATGCAGACTTGGATAGAGCTGTTTAGCTTTATTCGTTACGCCTTTTTGAGAAAGACGTCTATGTTGTTCACTTGAGAACAACTCAACCACCTGCTCCCAAGACTCTTGACTTTGCCCTTCAGGTGGATTATTGATGGCCTGCTCAATGTTATCATAGCCTCCTTGATTTAAAAAATGTTGTTTCATGTCATATCTCCTGTCTCTGAAAGCTCGTTGGCAATCCATATGTATTCCAAGTTGTATACCTTGCCAGTGGTCTGAGCAACGATGAGCTTCCAGATCAAAATATTCCTGCAAAATAAAATAATTAGAAACATATAAAAGTTATGATTATCAAATTACAAATAAAACACTACATAAATACTCGCCTCTAGAAAATTGAACAAGGATATCTTGAACGTATCAGGAACTTTATCCCAAGTGGGATAATGAAAAGGAGCAGTGGAAACATGATTGGATAAAGCTCGGACAAATAATTGACTGTTTTTTCTAACAGCTTTTGTAAGGCCCTATTCCCGGGACGCTTACAGCTGGACCGTCATCGCATAATTTATTCAAAATAACCATTACTTTTGCAGCGGAATTCTAAAGCTTTCATAATAATTAAAACATGTTATCTCATTACATAAATCATTTACATGTCAAAATACAATAACATGTCAAAATGTGGATGCCAGTCTTCGAAACACTCCCAGTAGCGTATGCATCCATGCCTGCAACTCCTCAGCATCAACAAAATACCTGCCAACTATCATGTATACAAAAAGTCAGCGACGCGAGTGAGTTCTAGTTTTATAGATAAAATACTTTACTTTCGTTAAAACATAACCTTCGAAATCGTATGCGATCACACATCATACGTACACATTGATAATATTTATTATTATCTTCATGACCTGGGTGCATCAGCCCTGTTCGAGCGCACCACCCTGGGCCGCATGAGAACACTTAGGCATATAACACTTGGGTGCATGAGGACATTCTAAAATATGTCTAGCACTGCAAAATTCACCCGAACATCATTCTAACACCACCCAAACACAGATCTAATATACTAAGGGCATCTAAAACTTACCAAGCACCATACTAAACCATTAACAAGCCTAGAACATACAACCACAGCACATACATGGATTAAAGGCTGAAACATACGGTTATCTTTAAAAACCTTTTTCCCGGTATGCATAATAGCCCCAAAACACTTTAAAATCTGTAAAAGAGGGGTTCTAGAAACTCACCTTGAAGCAGCTCTTCAACCCAAACACTTTCACCTGTGATTTCAGCTTCAAAATCCCGAGAACAACCTTCTAAAACATCGAGAGCTTCGGTTACAAGCTGCAAACTAAGCTAAAACCGAACATAAACCCGAGAACTAACCTTTTTGCAGCTTCTTCTTCATTCTTCTTCTCCAAAAACCCAATTCTTTCTTCATCTTTCTGCTTTGGCCGAGAGCCAAAAAGCAGATTTGCTTTTATGGGGCGGCCGAGAGCCAAAAAGCTGAAACATACGGTTATCTATAAAAACCTTGTGCACTTTTGCACTTTGCCCCCTTCCTTTTGTATCCATTGTCTTTTCTTTCTGGATACTTTTCTTTTCGATTTCTTTTTAATAAAATTCGGGGTGTTACAGCTTTATATTGTTTTCCTGTATGATCAAATTGCACAGGAAGTGGTTGGCTGTTGTTTGCAACCCATTTCTCATATAAGTTTAGATTTCTTCTTTTTGATCTTTTTTTTAGCTGATGCTATATTGATATAAAAAATTAAAAAGTTAGCAACATTTAAAATATATTCAATTAAAAGATATATATTTAAAACATTAACTTACATGATTGGCAAGTAGAAGGAAGAGTATATCCATGTCCGTGGGGGTCCCGACCCCCACCGTCAGCCCCCGCGTGATCTTGCTACGTACGAAGACATAACCTGCAATAATCAATTTGTGTTATCACTATAAAGATATTCATGTGACATTTTAATAAGAAAAAGAATAAAGTGTTCTTAATACATACAATCAATCTGAATTATCATTATAAAGATATTCATCTTCATCTACAAGATCATCATCGCTCTCGTCCTTACTATCATTAATATTTAATGGATCTTCATCTTCTTCATCATCATTAATAAATTCTTCCTCATCTGAGAGATATGCATCTTCATCTTCTTCATCATCATTAATAAAATCTTCATCTTGAACAAGCGGAGCAACAGGGAACCAACTTAAGTCTACGACTAATTCACAATTATCATACGCGTCTCCCTCATCATTTATAACTCGTGCACTTGATTCACCAACTTCAAAATTGCTATCGACAACCAAGTTATAATCAGATGATTGACTGTCGTGCAATACATCTATCTCATTAGCAACACTAAAACTTGGATGATCCCAAAGCTTTCGATGGTGAACATCTTCTACAACCCTCCAATTTTCAGTGGATTTAGAAGGATCTTCAAGATAAAACACTTATTGAGCTTGTGTTGCTAAAATGCAAGGCTGGTTACCAAACCATTCACGACTAACATCGATAGCAACAATGTTATTCTTTTTAATTACGGACCCCTTCCGTGACGTGTCAAACCATTTACAACGAAATAGTACAACGTTGTAGCCATTTATATACTTCAACTCGTAGATGTCTTCTAATTGACCATAAAATCGTGTACCATCTTCTCCTACTGTAACAACACCGCTATTTTGTGTAGTGCGTCTGATATCACGGCTGTGTACCACAAATCTAACACCATTGACAATACAAGCTGTGTAAGAATATGTGACACGGGGCCATGAGCCAATGCCTTGAGTTCTTTGTAAGGAGACGTATTGAACTTATTATTAAGCCATGAAGAAAATTCATTTTTTACATCACTTCCAGGGAATTCAAGTTCAAATTCACTATATGTGAAATATAATATTTATATTAATTTATCATTATTTTAGCTAAAATGAAACTAATAAGAATAATTTAAACTTAAAAACTTACTATATGTAGACTTTAAGTTCTTCACAGTTGTTCGGCACAAACCATTGAAATGATTTTTTAGAATTTTCACTAAGAGAAATGATTTTCTTCTTTGACATTGGTCGACACTGTGATGAAAAGATAGAGAAATTCCTCTTTGGAATGCCAGGATCTTCATTCCTATCAGGACGGTTAAATTTGGTTTGATTACCCTCCAGATACATAGAGCAAAATGTTAATGCTTCATCTGCAACATAACCCTCTGCTATTGATCCTTGAGGCTTGGCTTTGTTTCGAACATAAGCTTTCAGCTTTTTCATGTATCTTTCAAAAGGATACATCCATCTCATATATACAGGCCCTCCAAGAATAGCTTCTTCAGGTAAGTGTAGAATTAGATGAACCATAATATCAAAAAATGCTGGAGGATATATTAGTTCCAAATTGCATAAAATATTGACCGCTTCTTTCTGTGCTTTATACATGTCATCAACATCTAGCGATCGTGCACAAATATTTTTAAATAATGTGCAAAGGTTAATAATTGTTGTTGAAACATTATCAGGTAAACCTACACGAACCCCAATTGGTAGTAAACGTTGCATAAGAATGTGACAATCCTGAGACTTTAACCAGATGATATTTGAGTTATTAAGAATCACCTTATTTTTAAAGTTTGATCCAAAACCATCAGGTAGTCTCACTCTTTTAATGAACAACAAAATTTAGATCGATCACTAGGTTTGAAAGAGTAAGAAGCTTGTGGCTGTATGACCTTGTTGTTTTTCACACTTAGCCATAAATCTGATCGTATTCCTAAATTTTTTAAGTCTTCTCTTGCTTTGTGTGTGTCTTTTGATTTTTCATTCATCAACAAGGTACCTAACAAGCTCTCACACACATTTTTCTCGATATGAATAACATCAAAATTATGTTTTAAATCAAGAGATGACCAATAATCCAGCTCAAAGAATATACTCTTTTTTGTCCAATTCAACTCTGACTCATCACGTTTTCTTTTCACGCCACCGTGGTTGGGATGTTTACCCGGAACACGATCGGAAATGCGGTTAAGTTGTTCTAATATTTTTGAATTAGTTAATGCTTTTGGATGCTTTCTTAACTCCATCTGACCGTTAAACAACAAACTTTCTCTCCATTTATTACTTCTAGGTAAGAATCTTCTGTGACCGGTAAATGATATCTTATTAGTTACACGGCACGAAGGTGTGTCCATGTTACACGTCGCACATGCAAGATAACCTTGGCCACTCCATCCAGACAAGCTGCTACGAGCAGGATAATCATTAATGGTCCATAATAATGCCGCACGCATCGTGAATATTTTTTCTGTCGAGGCATCTCTTATTTGTACTCCATCATTCCACAACTGCTTCAACTCATCTACCAGAGGCCTTACAAAAACATCTATGTCTTTAACATATAAATCTAACAACCTACAACTACATTCTACCTAAACAAGCAAACATTATCTTATAAATCTAACAAACAACAAAATCATTCAACCAAACATTATCATTCAACCAAAACAATCTAATTACACTTTTTATCATATAAATCTAACAACATACAACTACATTCTACCAAAACAACCAAACATTATCTTATAAATCTAACAACCAACAACATCATTCAACCAAATCTAACAACCTACAACTTAATTCTACCCAAACAACTAAACATTAAACATTCATCTAACAACCAACAAAATTCAAAGCAAATCTTAAAAATATATAATCAAACCTTAAAAGTTTAACAATGTTGGTGGCTAGAACCCAAAAACGTTATGTGGACTGCTAATCTTGGCGTTGGTGGCTGATTGAACGGCGGTGGTCGCCTCCGTGGACTGCAAAAGAACCGATTATGGTGGTGGCTAGCTTCAATCTTGGGGTAGGAAGGTAGCGAGACAAAAAAGGAGGTACGATTATGGTGGTGGACGGGTTCAACTTGAAGGATTGCAGCTTGTGGGTCGCCTGGACGTTTTAGAGAAGAAAATTGGGTGTTTTGGGTGAAAGAGACGAAGCAGATCGGTTTTGTAAGGCTCGTATGCGTCTGAACCCTATGGCGTCTTTTTATTTTTTATTTTTTTTTTGCAAATAATTGGGCGGGGGCGTACCCGCGGATCTAAAACCCTATGATGACGACATGTCGTCGCCATAGGGTGTATTATTATTATTGTTTACTTATTTATTATTATTATTATTATAATTATTATTATGATGGTTATTATTTATTTATTTATTATTATTATTATTATTATATTATTGTTTTTTATTATTAAAGATATTATTATATTATTATTATTTATTATTATTAGTGTTTTATTATAATTATTATTATGATGGTTATTATTTATTTATTATTATTATTATTATTATTATTATTATTATTATTATTATTATTATATTATTGTTTTTTTATTATTAAAGATATTATTATATTATTATTATTATTTATTATTATTAGTCTTTTATTATAATTATTATAATGATGGTTATTATTTATTTATTTATTTATTTATTATTATTATTATTATTATTATTATTATTATTATTATTATATTATTATTATTATTATTATTATTATTATTATTATTATTATTATTATTATTATTATTATTATTATTATTATTATTATTACTATTATTATTATTGTTGTTGTTTTAATTATTATAAACAAACTTAAATTACCAATGATCATAATTGGATCATAGTTAGCATTTGATGTATGCAATCCACCCTAGTTATCATAACCGAACTTATTTGACACTCATTGATAATAACTAAGTATAAATGAACTTAATCTACTATTAACAAGCATAATTTCTCGTAAATTAATAAGCATCATTTTCCATAAATTGCCATGCTACCATGGAATTATACCAACTCAGCAAGTGAGCTTAAGAGGTGATGTGCAACATGGCATTTAAATCCTGAAACTGCCTTCAATAGAGTGTCTGTCACATGTGTAGCATTGCTAGACTACATATCAGAGAAGCAGCTAATCTACTAGCTAGACTCAAGAGACCTACGAGAGAGGATTATAGTATTGATCAGGTGTTGAATGGTTATTATAGTATTGTTATTATTATTATTATTGTTATTATTATTATTATTATTATTATTATTATTAATTATAATTATTAATAATAATTATAATTATTAATTTTAATTAACAATATTTATAATTATAATTATAATTATAATTATTAATTATAATAATAATAATAATTATTATTATTATTAATAATTATAATTATTAATAATAATTATAATTAATAATTATTATAATTAATAATAATATTTATAATTAATAATTATTATAATTATTAATTATTATAATATTTAAGAAAATCATAAAACTCTATGGCGACGACATGTCGTCGCCATAAAGTTTTCATATTGGCGGGACTATTTCCCTCCAACTTATTTCGGGGAAAAAAAAGGAAAAAAATATGTTTTTACCTATAGCGACGACATGTCGTCGCCATAGGGGTCACACATTATTTTAATAATTCTAGCATTATTTTAAATAAATCAAAAAGAAAAAAAAGGGCCTATGGTGACGACATGTCGTCGCCATAGTGGTAGAATAGTCAAAAGTCAAACTACCTCTATGGTGACGACATGTCGTCGCTATAGGTAACCTATAGCGACAACAACTTGTCGTCGCCATAGATCTGGTCGCGACAGGGTAATTTTCTTGTAGTGTACGGCTAACCCCAAAAACCAATCGGAACACCCCAACAATAGCGACAAACCGGAACCCAACCGAAACCCACTGTCAAGAAAATTAACCGAGACGAAACCGTAACTCACCGCAATGAATAAAAACATAAAGAGAAATTGTACCGTATTGCTTACGAAGGGCGACAAAACTTGCACAAAAGAGAGGGGGTGTGACGGTCGATCGAAAGCACCCGATTACGAGGTCGAGAGGTGCAGGAACAGATGGCTACCGACAAGCCTGCTTGCGTAAAGGATGGGAGTCGACGGCAGAGTTCACATGGAGGTAATTAGGGTTACGAGAAGAATGTTGTCGATGTGGATGGGGAAAACGTGAACCGTGAGTGGGGGCTTCACGATTTATAAATAAGTCCATGCATTACACAATAAGTTCCCCATCTTCATCTAAATTACATTATTGAACAATTTGAGTTTAGTTAGTAAAAGTTGATTATGTGTAGTTGGTGTTTAGGGTTAATTAATAAATATTATAATCATTCAATAATAATAGAAATGATTTATTCAAATCATCGGACATATGCTGGATAATGGTAACGACGTTGACCCGAAAAATCGAGTAGTCACATCATCCCTTTGTTGAAAAAATTTTCGTCTTGAAAATTAGAACTTCAGATTACGAAGAACACCAGACTCAGTGATCTGCAAAGCACAGAGAGTACGGTTTTTCTGAGGATTTAGAACCAATTAGAAAAGAAAGGATTTTGAAAATTCTCGGTTGTGACGTCATCCCCTTGTTGAAGGGAATTTCGTCTCGAAATTTAAAGGAAAAGATATCTTAAGAATGAATGCTTGATCTTTGAACAGTTGCGGGTACTTCTTTTTCATCTGATCTTCGCGTTCCCAGGTAAATTATGGTTCACGCTTTGAATTCCACATAACGCGCACAATAGGAATCTTACTACGCTTTAGGGTTTTGACTTCTCGATCCATAATCTCAACTGGTTCTTTAATAAAACATGACTATTCATCAATCTCCAGTTCCTCCAAGGGTAGAATTAGTGATTAGCTAAGCACTTCTTCATATTTGAAACGTGAAACACATTGTGTATTCCATTGAGCTCTTCAGGTAAATTCAGCTAATATTCTACAGGACCAACCCTTTTGATAATCTCAAATGGTCCCACGTAGCGTGGATTCAACTTTCCCCGTTTCCCAAACCGGATTACACCTTTCCAAGGTGAGACTTTCAGAAGTACCTTGTCACCAATATGAAATTCCAATGGTTTACGACGTTTATCTGCATAACTCTTCTGTCGATCACGTGCCGCTGCCATACGATTTCGAATTTTCACGATCTTCTCAGTCGTCTCGTGCACAAGTTTAGGACCCGTAAGTTGGCTTTTTCTAACATCTGCCCAACAGATAGGTGATCTGCATTTACGTCCATACAGTGCTTCAAATGGTGCAGCTTTGATTGAGGTGTGATAACTGTTATTGTAGGAGAACTCGACCAATGGTAAATGAGTTTCCCACACAGGCACGCAACATGTCTTCCAGTGTCTATATCATACGCTCACTCTGACCATCGGTTGGCAGATGATACGCAGTGCTCATATCCAACCGTGTTCCCAATGATCGCTGCAAAGATTGCCAGAAATGAGAAGTGAACCGAGCGTCACGATCAGATATGATATATATTAGCACACCATGCCGAGAGACTATTTCCCTTAAATAAATTCGTGTCAGCTTCTCCATTCGATCAGTCTCTCGGATTGCCAGAAAGTGCGCGGATTTTGTTAAGCGATCTACTATAACCCGAATGGTATCGCATCCGCTGAGAGTCCTAGGTAACTTTGTGATAAAATCCATCGAGATCTGCTCCTATTTCCACACTAGAATTTTCGGTTGCTGGAGTAACCCGAATGGTCTCTGGTATTCCACCTTAACCTTAAAACAAGTTAGACATCTGCTTACGTAGGTGGCAATCTTAGCTTTCATGTTCGGCCACTGGTAAAACTCTTTCAGATCTTGGTACATCTTGTGTGAACCCGGATGAATTGAGTAACGTGACTTATGAGCTTCATCCATTACCAGCTCTAGTAAATCCCCATATTTTGGTACCCAGATCCCTTCCATGAAATAACGGATTCCATCAGTCTTGGTCTGTAATTGTTTCTCCATGCCCCGCATGGATTCTGCCTTCAAATTCTAACTTTTAAGGCCTCAGATTGAGCAGCCTTGATTTGCACCGGTAGATCGGAGTGGATGGTCATTTGCAATGCGCGCACCCGATGGGGTTCTGGTGTTTCCTTTCGACTACGGGCGTCGGCTACCACATTAGCTTTACCCGGGTGGTACTTGATTGCACAGTCATAATCATTGAGCAATTCTAACCACCGTCGTTGCCGCATATTCAGCTCCTTTTGATCATATATGTGCCGGAGGCTATTATGATCTGTATAGATTATGCACTTGGTTCCATATAAGTAGTGCCTCCAGATCTTCAGGGCAAACACTATAGCTCCTAGTTCCAGATCATGCGTTGTGTAGTTCTTCTCATGCACCTTGAGCTGTCTAGATGCATAAGCAATGACATTGTTGCGTTGCATCAGTACACATCCCAAACTCTAAATGGATGCATCACAGTAAACAACAAAATCATCAGTCCCTTCTGGCAAAGCTAGGATCGGCGCACTGTAGAGTTTGTCCTTAAGCGCCTGAAATGTTGGTTCCTCTTTGCTACCCCATTTGTAGATAGTTCCCTTATGTGTTAGGGCAGTCAAAGGTTGTTCTAACTTTGAGAATCCCTCGATAAATCATCTATAATAGCCCGTCAAACCAAGGAATTGTCGCACTTCAGTAGGCTTTTTCGGTGTCGGCCATTCCTTGATTGCTTCAATCTTTGAAGGATCTACATGTATACCCCTTTCGTTCACCACATGCCCAAAAAATTGCACTTTTCGCATCTAGAATTCACATTTTGAGAACTTTGCATAGAGTTGTTCATTCTTCAACAGATCCAGAATGACCCTCAAGTGTTCCTCATGATCTTTCTTATTTTGAGAGTAGATTAGTATGTCATCAATGAAGATAATGACAAACTTATCCAAATAAGGCTTGCAAACACGGTTCATAAGGTCCATGAAAACTACTGGGGCATTAGTCAGCCCAAAAGGCATAACCACAAACTCAAAATGTCCATAGCGAGTCCGAAATGCCGTCTTCGGGATGTCTTCCTCTCGAACTCGTAGCTGATGATAACCTGATTTCAGATCAATTTTGGAATAGTAGCTTGATCCTTGCAACTGGTCAAACAGTTCATCAATGCGTGGAAGTGGATATCTGTTCTTGATCGTCACCTTATTCAGCTCTCGGTAGTCAATACACATTCTGAAGGTTCCATCTTTCTTTTTCATAAAAAGTACTGGAGCTCCCCAGGGTGAAGAGCTGGGACATATGAATCCCTTTCTAGCAATTCCTGTAATTGCTTAGACAACTCTTGTAATTCATTCGGTGCCAAACGGTATGGCGCCCGAGCGATCGGAGTAGCTCCTGGTGCCAGCTCAATTTGAAACTCTACTTGCCTGTGTGGAGGAAAGCCAGGCAAGTCTTCTTGAAATACCTCGGGAAAATCTTTAACAACAGGAATATCTTCAAGTCGCTTCTCTTCAATGATCTTCTCGGTAACTAAGGCTAAAATTACTAAATGCCCTTTCTTCAAACACTTCTAAGCCTTCATGTAAGAGATGATGCCGACCACAGCACCACTCCTGTCGCCTTCCACCGTGAGTATCGTTCCATCAGGCAAGGGTAGACGGATGAGCTTCTCGCGACAAATGATTTCGGCCTGGTTCCTAGACAACCAGTCCATGCCGACAATGACATCGAAACTAACGAGCGTAATAGATAGGAGGTCAATATCAAAATCGTGCCCAGACAGACCTATCTTACAACCCCGGTATATATGTGAAGACTCTATGATCTTACCGTAAGCTATTTCTACTGTATAGTTCGTGTCTAAGGCTGTAGAGTTAACATCTAAAAATCAACTGAACTTATGCGAAATGAAACTCCTATCAGCACCAGAATCAAACAGAACAGAGGCAAAACAACCATTGACAGCAAATTTACCAGTTACAGTAGAAGGATCATTTCGAGCCTCACCTAAACCCATGACAAAGGCTCTACCCTTGGCACCACCATTTCCATTACCAGTGCCATTTCCATTCCCGTTGCCATTGCGGTTGTCAGTACCATTACCACCACCATTGTTTTTCCTCAGCTTTGGGCAGTCCCTCTTGAAGTGTCTAGCTTGACCACACTCGTAGCAGCCTCTTTGTTCCTCCTGATGTGCTGGCTGTTTAGCTGCTAGGTTCACGCGACAGTTTTTAGCAGCATGGCCAAACTTACCACATCTTTCGTATGTATTCTTGTTACAAGGCCCGTTGTGGTGGTAGTTGCACTTGTTGCACTTTGGTAACGTTGCAGTATAACCGCTACCATGCTGAGATGATGAAGGAGCTTGGTTGAACTGACGGAAGTTGTCAAACTTTCGGGACAGCTGTGGTTGTTGCTGAGAAGTATTCTGCTTTTTATTGGGACCAGACTCCCACTTTCTTTTGTACACATCTCAAATACCGATTCGAGCTTCTCGAACCACCACAGGAGTCCTACGACTCCCTCCACTCCCGTGAATGGATTTGGTTTGTAGTCCATAAAGGACTTAAAGGTACAGACTGCTTGACCTGCAACAGATTTAGATCAGGACTTTGGATTTTAGATGAAAGTTATAGCTTGACAAGACTGACAGAACATCAATGTCAGGAATGAACTTGGTATAGCTTACCAATCGGAGTGGGCTGAGGGTTAGGGTTGTGGTTCGCCAGTGCATGAGGGCGACCAATTCCGCTGGAGTCATGTTGATGGTACCACGCCCATGTCCACGCTCACATCCACGCCCACGTCCAGACATTCTTAACAATCACAACATACAAAAATAAGTAAATATGCAACATATCAACTTCATTTAAGTATAAGTGATTAAAGAATTTAGTACACACAACTAAATGTTCAAATAATAATTTCTGGCAAAATAAATTGTAAGTACATCTACAATTAATCAAACCAAATATCAAAATTCAGAAACATAATTCGGATGGGAAACATCCCTTCCCATCTAGGTGTGAAATAAACAAAAGTCTGAATAACGAATAAATTGAACGAAAAGGAGAATCAGTGTGAATCGACGGATCTGGTGCTATCCTCAGGCCCGTCCTCAGGCTGTTCCTCCGGTTCCTCTTCTGGCTCTTCCTCTGGATCTTCCTCGTCAGGCTCCGGTACTGTGTTCAGTGCATTGACTTGACCCTCGAGAGTATCAAGTCGCTGACTGTTAGCAGCGATGTCCACCTCGTCGCTAACCACAAGCTCAAACAGACCAGTGACGCGGTCCACATGCTTGTTATGATAATCCATTAGTACATTGAATCGTCTCTTTAATTCCCTGATCTCCTCGGCCGAATCCTACACTCTTTTTTTCAATGCTCTGTTATCGTCCCACAGCACAGCAACGCATTTATGCTCGAGATATAAAGTAGCTGCCATAGCAGCCATGGCCTACTCGGGAGGACAGGGTAGGGGAGGTAGGGTAGGGGCATCAAGGTTCCTAGCCAGAGTGGACCTAGTACGAGGCCGACTTTCAGGAGGTAAATGAATATTTTTCTCCTGAACTAGACTGGTCACAAATTGGGGATAGTGTTCCCACTTATTAACAGGGTGATAATATGGTGAGACAAACAACTGGTTATAATCGAACTCCTCGTTATTGTTATGACGCATGGGCCACTCTTACGGACCCGTAGGTGAAGGTATAAAATCGTAATAAATGGGTCTCTTTCCTCGAGAAGGAGTAGAAGAAGGTGCAGACGAAGATGAAGCCATCCCTGCAAAGAACCGCTCACACGAATGAGCAACAACAAGCAATCCAGTAAGGCAAAGCAAACAAAGCCAGCTAACAAAGCTAAACGTGTCAATATGCGTGTAACTAAGGCATCAGGCTATAGTCTAAATGCAATGTAAATGGAATGCAAATTTTAATTTAGTTCGCTATAACTATTGGCTCTGATACTAATCTGTGACACCCTTAATTTCCACCAATGGGGTATTACCGTTAGGCGTGTGACATACCAGGATCTCAACCACTAGTTACACCAAACGACACATTAATTACAAAACATAATTACTCGTTAACGTTTGAAATTTTCAAAAACAGAGTTAATAATGTAAACATAAGAATAATTGTGGAAGCATAATCAATCTTAGTTTAAAATAACGCAAACACGCGCAAACCAATTAAATAATGTTCATAGAAATTGTAAATGTTCATTTGACCCATATGATGATAAATGCATGAATGAGATGTTCCTAATCGTACGCATCTTGTGAACCTGAAAGAAACATGCAAAAGTGTCAACACAAGGTTGGTGAGTTCACAGGTTTTGATAAACAAAACATAATAGTAGCCGATACAGTAAACAAAGTAATATCAGTAGATAGCTAGTCTACTTAACAAGTTACATAGTGTATAAAGTTCGCAACCGAAGCTGACAATGTAAATGAAGGCCTCGGCTGTGGATACCAGACCACAGCAACATAAATTAGGTCAATTAAACACCCGTTTGACGTGCACTCGTGCTAGCGCGACTAGCCCGGGTGGCGTTTGTCAAACCCAGTAGATCTACTCAAAATTACCTCGTTAAAGTACATAAATTAACAGTTTGAGAATGAGGACTTAATTTGGTATAACACTAGTAAGCAACTGACATTACAGTAATACTGATCAAATAAAAAATACATTTTGAACACACGTTTCTTTCCCCCAAAGAAAATAGGTAAAGTGGGGCTAAGAACTCACCTTAAATGCACAGCAAAATCAATTAGTGTAAACACGGGCGATTAAGTTTCCGACCAACCTGGAGTTTAATATATAATTAATGTTAAAATATTAAATATTAACAATGTGGTCGTATGGTTTCGCGTTCACGACTCGGTTACGGTGCAAGTCATCGGTATCCCCCTTTCACAAGCAAGAACAATAAACACAACACGAGCTTATAATATACCAACCTCAGGCATACATACCAGGTTAATATACATTTACCTTAGCCAAAAATACTAGTAAGAGAATAACCAGACCTTCCAGAACCAAAATTTGTATTTTGCTAAGTATGTTACACTTTATAAATTCTTCATTTAATATAATTGTTAACAAACTTAATGTTTGAGAAATACTGCCAGAAACATGCATCATAAAATTACCTAGCTACTAACCCTTGCAAATACCATACATAACTACATATGTACATACACCCATATATACACCACCCCTACGTGTCACATTACCCCATATGACAAACCAAAATTTACACACATTCATACAAGATAATATGAATATATATATACTCTACACAAACCCACTAGGATCCATCGGTGTACACCCATACAACATAGATGCATACATCTATTTAACACAAGAATTTCAAACCACACACACTTCACCATAACCCACAACTCACACACAATGGACATACACACTAAATACCATACACAACATCATACGTACATACATGTGACCATACTCACACAAGCATACATGTTGACTATATCAAGTCTCAATCCTAAGCACAACCATACATATATATGTATATACACCCACTGCCATGCATAACCACTCATAACACCCACATGATTGCACAACACACCCACACACGTCAACTTCACACAATTTGCAGAAACACACACACAAATTCGCAGAAACACACACACACCATTCGCAGAAACAACAACACTAACAAATATATACGTACATACATGCGAAAGAGCACAAAATGCACATATATACAAACACACACACATACAACAACCTTGCTACACAACCACACAACACATACGCATAACATACAACCACCACACCAGTGAACACCCGCACACAAAGCCCGCACACAAAACACACCCAAACACACGGCTAAGACCACCGCACCACCCTACACCCGCGGCTAACCCCCAAAACCAACGGGAACACCCCAACAATAGTGACAAACCGGAACCCAACTGAAACCCGTTGTTAAGAAAAGTAACCGAGACGAAACCGTAACGCACCGCAATGAATAAAAACATAAGGAGAAAATCGTACCGTATCGCTTACGAAGGGCGATAGAACTTGCACAAAAGAGAGGGGGTGTGACAGTCAATCGAAAGCACCCGATTGCGAGGTCGAGAGGTGCCGGAACAGATGGCTGCCGATAAGCCTGCTTGCGTAAAGGATTGGAGTCGACGGCAGAGTTCACGCGGAGGAAATTAGGGTTACGAGAAGAATGTTGTCGATGTGGATGGGGAAAACGTGAACCATGAGTGGGGGCTTCACGATTTATAAATGAGTCCATGCAGTACACAATAAGCCCCCCATCTTCACCTAAATTACATTATTGAACAATTTGAGTTTAGTTAGTAAAAGTTGATTATGTTTAATTGGTGTTTAGGGTTAATCAATAAATATTATAATCATTCAATAATAATAGAAATGATTTATTTAAATCATCGGACATACGTTGGATAACGGTAACGACATTGACCCGAAAACTCGAGTTGTCACACAGCCCGCCTCCGTAGTCCGCAACAAGCCGCCGCAAGCCGCTGCAAACCTCTCTTCCTCCCGCTGCCACCTCCTCTCCGGCGCCGCCCCCTCACCGGCAGCCCCCTCTTCCAAAGGTCTTCTTTCTCCCGCTGCGTTTTAGTGGTAATAGAGGCGGGGGACGGTGGAGATGGTGGTTTTGAGGTGGTGCGACGGTGACAAAGGATGAGCATCAGATGGAGTTGGTGGAGGTGGAGAGACTAGGGAATATGCCAGAGATATGTTAATTGGAACATTGAACATAAACTTTGGTTACAATTCGGGAATATGCCCTTTTAACTAGAGGTGGCAGGATTGGTAAGTAAATTGAATCGAACTTAAACGAGCTTGAGCTTATTTTTTAATTGAGACGGTGAGGTGGGAGTTGACTTGAAATTTATCACAGTCGTTCAGCAAAAAATAATTTAGAGGGTAAAGTAGTCATTTTACATGGTCATTCAGTTATCCAACCAAACAGACTTAAAATGGTTCAGCACTTATTGGTTCAGATCTCTTACTGGTTCAGACCTCTTATTGATTCAGCACTTATTCATTCCAAAGTTGCCAAACAACCCCTTAAACCATTATACTATATATTAAAAAGTAACCACTTTTCTACAGTGGTTATAATTTTATATAATTTGACTACAACAACTTAAGCTTGAACTTTAGCCATTGAGTTTTATTATTACAGTGAAGTTTAGTTTGGCACAAAATTTTTTGGGTTTAAATTTTGAAAAAAAGAACCATGTCTAGGTTCTAAATAATTTTATTTTGTGTATTTATTTTTAATTTTAATTTAAGCCTCATGCTATATATAATATAATTCGTTTATTTTTTAAAAAACAATTTGTTCCCACTAATGACTTTTATTTTTTACCTTTCCATAAAAAAAGGAACACTTTAAGGTTACGTGAGAGTGATAGTTATCGCGACGTCTTTATTATATGCTTTTTAATGTTTGGATCATGATAGGACCCCCGTCGTAACGCGTGGGATGATAACCTAGTTGTCTTCATTTTCTAAGGGACAAGATAATTGATGGTGTCCTTAAAGTGTTTAGAAAAGTACTAAACTAACAAAATACTGATGCTTCTCACTAAAGGATTAAGTATAAAACATCATCATTCTTTATGTGGTAATCTAGAGTTGAAGTGATCATTCTTTATGTTTCTCACTTATGGCATGATTAGTGTTTTAATGGTTGTTGGATATTTTGGAAGTTTAGGGAGTTGTTCAACTAATTTTGAAAGTCGAAGGGCTTTGTAGCAGTTTCTTAATTTGTTTACAAAGGTGGATGCTCAAAGGGTTTCTCTCTTCGAATGCATCTGTTCGGGGTCATTTTTCATTTGTGTGATTATGCTGTCAAGTTCTATTCCTTTATTTTTGCAAGTTAAACGTGTTTGCTTTTGCAAGTTAACTTTCATCATGTCGATGATTTTGAGTTTGTAAATGATCTGAAAAGAATAGATTGACAAAAATATGTAAAAGGAATTTCAACAGATTAAAAGTACATGTTGATAAATGTCAAAGATACAAAATCTGTACTTTAATCATTTTAAAGTTTAAACAAGAAACTTCTATATTCCAACTCCACTTTTTTATTCTGCTTCTTTTAAAACGTCAGAGAGCATCAATAAAATTCTATATTACTACGCGTCACTTATTTATATAACAAATTTATTGATTAAATCCACGTGTGTCTTAGCTATATTTCCATAATGAAAGAAACGTTTTCCTTAAACTTTTAACATCTACTTCAAATCCACTTTTCCTTCAACTTATAGTATGAAAACTTACAACAATTTAATTAGTACAAACATATGTCACTAGGTTAATACCATCAACAAATATTTCATTTATTAAGCAATACTAATTAATTAATTGATAGAGAATTCTTATCAAACATAAAAAAAGAGTTTTTTTCTTAAAAGAGTGTAGTTTAAAAAACTATTTACCAAAACGGTGTAATTTGAAAATTATTTACCAAAATAGTGTAGTTTTTTGTTTTCTTTATTTTTAAATAATCTATTATCTTTTTTATTTTCTTTCAATGTCTTTCAACAATGATAATGCTAATTAAAAACACAATACATGAACCAAAAAACTTAGAATGCATGAACTAAAGATTCCGAACTTGAATACACGAAGTAAAATTGTATTAATGATAATACTAATTATAAACATAATACATGAACTACAGAACTTGTATACATTACTTTGGATTCTGAACTATAATCTAAGGATTCTAAACAAGAATTGCAAAAACTTGAATAGATAAATTTCTTGAATTGCAAACTGAGAAACTATAGGTAAAAAAGACAAAAACTATGGTTATGATTCTTAATTAAAATCCAAACCTAAGAAACTAGTCCAAATTGAAAACTAGAATTATGAAACTAATCAGAACTCAAAATCACAAACTGATTAAGAATTAATATCGCATGAATTAACAATAGCTCAAATCAAAATCGAACTTGCTGATAGAACAGGTTTCCAACCAATTCAAATCAAAATCGAATCGTGAGTTTTGATGTAAATCATCGACTGAATAGGTTCGGCCCTAGTGAAAATCAGTGAAATACCCGTGAGATCGCATCTAATGAAAGCCAGAAATCATAAGAATGATCACATATCATAAATAGAACCTGATGAAAATAGCAAACAATGTAAAAACATAAATAGCTTAAAACTTAAACTAGAGTGTACTTTTCAAAACACGTAAAAACAATTTACAACGAAATTAATAAAAAATGCATATTATTAAAATCACTTTTACACATTGTATTAAAACAACACATCCAATATCAATATACAATAATACATAAGTATAAAACCAAAAAAAACATAATAAATAGTCATATGACGACTATAAACGGCCTTATAATCATTTTCTATCGTTCAAAATGGTTCCGATAACTAGAACATGCTCCAACTTGGTTTAAAAAAACTAATCACAGCCTGATCTTCAACAACAAAATGGTAAACCTTTATCAAACCACTAGTGTGGTTCCTTCCCTAACTGGTTTTTTCCAAACTGCTTTCTTTTCGGTTTTGGATTCAGATTCGGTTCAGGAATCAGTTTAATATAAATTCTAGCCATATGGTTTCTTAATTTATACAAAAAAAAAATTAACTAGCGCCTATAGGTGCACAAATCGATTCCAAACCTAAACAAGTTCAAGTAGAATCGGTTCAGTTTGGTTAATGAAAAGTCATGACCAATTGACTTTAAAACCGATTTGGGTTGAAACCAGTTTCTTAGCAAGATTTTGATCGAATATTTTGACCAGTCTATGATCTCCTTTGAGTAGTTTTGACCAATTTAATTCGATTTAAACAGTTTTGAACCATTTAATTAGAAAGTCGGGTTTGTGAACTTTTCCATCCATAACCTTTGCTTCATCAAAATTTGCTAGAGCAGGCTCAACAACATCAGAATTCTTTGTTTTTTTAACTTGATCAACTTCAACAATTTCAATCTTCTCTAAACTTTCAAACTTGGAATTTTCAACAAATGTCTTAACTTCAACACCATCTGCAGCATGAACTTCCACCATTTTTCAACTTCACTCACTTCATCAGACAAATCTTCAGCATAACTCTGACTTCTTAAATAATCTCATTATCCTCTGATCCTTGAACATTTTCTTCTAGCATAGACAACTCTTCAAGACTTTCAATAACATCGGTATTCTTGAACATCTTTAGCTTCATTAACATCATCTAAGAATCCCATGAGTATGTCACCATCCAAAATCTATCGAAGAGATCTTAAACTTCATCAACAACTTTTTCTTTTTGAATTTTAACAAAAAGGGTTGTGCTAAATTTCATTAACAATAAATGCATATGATCTGACTAGTCATAATCTCTTGTAGTTTGAGATACCATGGTTTGTTTGCAATTTAAGAGCTTCCTTTATAGCTGGAGTTTTAATTTCAACTGTTATGATTTTTATGCTTCTTTCAGGATGAGTAACTTTTGGTTCCATACATTTTTGAGCAAGATGCCCTCGCTTGTTACAGTTGTAGCATTTTAGAGGAGATTTATCAAACCCGATTTTATTGTTACCATAGATTTCAAAAAAAATTCTTCTTGTACGCTTGACAAAAGATTTAGCTCAATAAATAGTCATAACCATCTGATATTTAATGTCATTTTCTTTAACATCATTTGGATGGACTTGCTGAAGATTATCAAGCATAATTTTGGGAGCTAAGAGTCTTCCTACCATGAATGATTTGTAGCTTGTTAGAAAAGTAGTGAATAAAGCCATATGTACTTCAGCAATCTAAACAATCTACTTAGGTAAGGAAGAGATTTGCTTGGCTATATATACTTGATTCACATGTGAATTTTGTTGTGCTTAAGCCTGAGAAATCTAAGCTTGAAGAGAAGATGGAATGTAATGAACAGGATGTTCTTGAATCTTTTATACAACCGAAAACAATAGGTTGTTGTTGCTGACACATTTGGCTGTAGCTCGGATAGTAGTTTGGATTTCTTGTCATGTTGGCACAAAGACCAGTTGCTTTACGACCCATATAATCAAACGGTTGGCAGCTCTCTGCTTATAATCCATGTCATATGATTTGACTGTTGAGATCAAATCACCCTGAGAAAATGTAAACAAATATTTTGTTCTTTTGATGGATGTATAATTATCATTCCACGTGTATGTTAAGGAGTTTAACAGCTTCTTGTTCACATGATATGTTTTCCAGCTTAATACCTGCACTTTTTATCTTGGTAATTACCAGTTTCAGAAATCCACCAATTTGTGCCTCAAGAGTTTCATCACTGACATGGTTGAACAATGTTGAATTCCTAGTTCAACATATCTTTTTTCTCTCTCTCATATCCTTATTCCTAAGCAACTGATTTTCTAACGCATCCCACAACACCTTTGCACCTCTAAAGTTACTTTAGTTCTGAAAGATTTCAGATGACACTACAATTATGATTAAGGTATAAGCTTTGTCATCAAGTTCAAATTTCTTCATATATTTGTCATCCCATAATTGCTCGGGTTTCTTCACCATGTCCCCTTTGTCATTCTTATACATCAAACATAAAGACCAAACTTAAATGATCTTCACATTCGAGGTTAGGTGTAGATAACATCATTTTCAAACCTATACACAAAACATGCATAGTCATCTTCGTTGATAAGTCTCGAAGGTTTTTTGTCGTTTACTATCTTAGTTTTAAGAATCAAGTAAAACTGATATTCTTCATGTTTAATTTGGTACAAAGTTTTCACACTAACAAGAAGTTTTCACAAAATCTAAGTTGTTGCTGACCTATACAGTATTTGACATAATCATCAAAATTCTCTCTTATTAAAAATAATAGAATGACACGTGTCAAACACAGAATCATTCTTATGTTTTTTAGATTAAATACATTTTACTATAACTTTACTCAAAACTTTAAACTCAATTTAATTAAAATATACAATAATCAATAAAAATGTATGATGGGTTGTATAAAAGAACTAAAATATCATACTGATGACTTTAGGGATACACTAACTTTTAACCATATTTAAAGGGGACATAAAATTAGTTTTTAATGTATTGTATAAGGGAAGGTTACTATATCAAGTTCAAAAAACGTACAAAGCATACGAATTCACTAGAGCGTGACATGTGTTTTTTGGGAGATAAGTAATATCATCCGCACTATAATTACATATATAAGATGCATAATTAACAAGTTATATTCATTATTACATAAGTTATATTCATAATTACCCATGTTAAAATTACTCAAATTATAAATACTAATTACGCAAGTTATATTTATAATTACGCAAGTTATATGATAATTATGCAAGTTATTTTGATAATTATGCAGTTAATAATCATGCAAGTTATACGCATAGTACATAAACATATTTAAAAAATATTGATTTTTATTAGAAAAAAAATTATAGCAATACTATACTCAAATTAAATAGAATAAAATGCTCAATTTTATGATATAAGAAAAAATAATATTGTATAAAAAAGTTATATACGTTTAAAAAAATTAAATGAATTTAAAAAAAATCAATAATTGTATCCTATTTTCAAATCTACTCCTTTAGACCCCTTTCTTACGTTATTATTCTCATCTCTAACACTTTGTATCCTTAACTTTTGCGGATCATATAAACCCCATTATTGTATTCCTTTTCTTTAATCCGTTCAAAATAATGTGAAAATAGAGTAGAAAGAAAAATGACTTGTTTTTTATGTGCCAAATTCATAAGTTTACGGAATTAAAATAATGAAATGGAGAATTTATTCTTTATGTCCAATATTCCTATTTGCCTATATAAAAGAAGGATTGATCAAACCTATTGGCACATCATTAGTAAGAGTTTGTAGCATACTTGAACAAACAAGTTTTCTCTTCGATTTTCAACGACTAGAGGTGGACTTTCAGCGACCTTAAAGACTTTATTCCTCAGGTCGGCCTCGATCTTAATTGTTATTTATTATTTTTATTTTTTGTTTTAAATTGTTGTCTAACAAGTACCCACACAATCGATCATCACTTATCTTTTGTAGTTCATATATAGTGGTTTTCGAATGCTAACAATTAGCGTTTTTGGTTTACTCTGCTCTCATCATCCACATAATTAAACATTCACTTCTTTTATCATTTTAAGATCTCACTATTAAAAATAAATGCATTTGAGCACGTGACACATATATGTTTTCTATCATCAAGTAATAATGCTTTGGATGTATCACATGCAGGACTAGTAATATCATTACTCCCAAAAGAGTTGGGGTCCGTTACATGACTAAGGTGGCCAGATGGGAAGAGTTTTATGATGATGAACACGAAGTACAATCATTCGAGCATAAGATACAACAAGAAGATACAAAACACAAGGAACATGAAGAGAGTTGTTGGATCCCACATCCCCGTACATGAATTTATTATCCCAAAGGTCACGATTGGGTGATGAAAGATGTTCCTCATAGTGTCGCTAGATTCGAATGCGACTATTGGTTTAGGAACGGTGATAATGATGGTGATGTAGTTTGATACTATGATCATATATCTTATTACAACATTCTGCACAATTTGAGATGTATGAATTTTGATATAGAGTTATTATCGGTTAGTTAGGATATAATAAAAGAATGACAAACAATAGGTTTATGAGTCTTGTTCAATCTTATGTAAATTGCATTTTACCTTGTGTGTTCGTTCGTGGTACAATTTTCATGTGTTTTGTTTAACAAACCACCCTTCTTATTAGTAAGGTTTAAATTCAATTTCATTACTTAATGGCATGAGATACAACTCGGTTTCAAAGAAAACAAGTTATAATATTGAATTGGGTGTATGGTATCATATCTTATTTTCCCTTCACATAATGGTCGGTTGAAAAAAGCTGAGATCGATTTCTTTTTGAAAAATTGATATTAAAAATATGTCTCTCTGATCAAATATTAAACTCTACGATGATAGCTCATTCTCTCTATCACCTATTAAACTCTTACCTTCCGTTAATTATACCAATTCATGTATGGTATCATATCTTATCGCATATTACACAATACACATACAAACATCATATGTCACACCCCAACTGATGACGGAAACATCGGGGCGCAAGAAGTGATAAATTGTTCAAAGACATCATAGCACTAAAGTAATAACAAATTAAGATTGAATTGCATTTTCATTCATAAACATAACATTACGATGTTTCAAATAAGCATACAACAAATTTGAGAAAATACAAGTCTAAAACAAACGTAACAAAATGATAGATTTGGTATGTTTCTAAGTCCACCTAATTGAATTTCTTGATAAAGCTTCAAGCATTTCCTGCAATATGTATAAAATATTGGTCAACATATAGATATGTTGGTGAGCATACAAGTTTGAATACATAGCATAATAATGAATAAATCTTAATTCAACATGAATAAAGTATACTAAAGTTTGTACATTGCTAGCATGCAAAGCCAATAATCAAACCAAAGTGTCCCCTAGCGTAATCTTAGCATCAAAAGTGACCAAGATCGTAAAGATTGATAAGTTAACATAGACCCATCATAATAGGGTGGATGTGCTAGTTCTATTACGCTACACATGTTAAGGGTAGTTTAGATTGCTTGCAAGGTAATGTATTCTAGCATGTATTCACAAATAGTATAACAAGTAAGCATATTTGTATGAATTGGGTTTTAAAATGAGTTTGATTGACTTTGTATTTGATAATTGCTGTATGTTACAACCCAAATAATGTTAAAAAAAAGGGGTGTATTATGACTCATGGTTTGGAGATTAGAATCCACAAGGATAGAAGAATGAGTTTAGAGGTTTAAGTCACCAAAGTCACATTAAAAGGTAAATAAACGTTTGTAAGTTTAGAATTTAAAGTTTGAGATTTAGCAATTGAAAAGCATACGAAAATTACAAATATAAGAGTACATGAAAGTATATAGTACTTACACATTTATTTGGACATCATGTATTGTGTGTGTTATTCATGTGTATTAGTCACTTATTGGAAATCCAAAATAAGGAATTATAAGATTAGTATAGTCTTAATACATAACATTCAACCATGATTTGATTGTTGTTACGGTTTGATTTTGACTAAGTATTAAGTCTCTGTGTGTGTGTGTCATGCATTAGAGGTATGGTAATCCAAAAACATCAAGTGTTATATTCAAATAAGTCATGTATCAAAGGTAGGGATATCCACAAACCTCAAGATTGTAACCATTGCACAAAATCTTCACATAAGAGTGATTCGGATGGTCATGAGTACATGAATGAAAGTACTAAAGTAAACTAACTAATTTGACTAAGTGCTCAAGTGCGGTATGATGGAAAGATTAGTTGTAGAACTAAGGTTCAATATAACCATTTCATACCATAACACAAGCCTTTCAATATTGATTGGAGGCCCGGTTTAGTTTCATCCACTTCTTGATTTGTAGATCAAGAAGTGTTTTGTAAAGATAAAAGAATGGAGGTGTAAAAGCCTCAAAATTTTTAAAATATAACTTCAACACAAGCCTTCTAACATTAAATTTGTTGGTAACTTGGTTTAGTATGCAAAAGGCTAAAAAAAGCAAGACAAAAAAAACATATATGAAAAAATCAAGTAGAAAATTTCCAACTTAAACCTCAAAAATTTCTTGTAAAAAGATAAAGTTTTTGGATAGACTGAGCTTAAGAGAGAGTTTAGAGTGATAAAAGTGATTAGGAAGGAATTTGGGTTAATATTTATAGATAGAAATTATTGTTGAGCATCATAAACTCATGATTAAACATGATTAAACATGTTTTTAGGTACTTTAACATATGAATCATAAAATACTTGTAAAGAATTTTTTGAAAAATATAAGTCCCGATTAGTTGCTCAGTTTTGAATTAAAATGCGTATTCGTAATATTTAAAGTATTGTACAAACATATAATCAACAAAAATGATATAAAAAAGAGTATTTTCATTATGATCAAGTCTTGACATTACAAGAATTGAATAATAAGTAAGTCACATTTCAAAAAAATAAATAAATGGAATTACGAAACGTTACATTATATGTGTAACTTTGTGTATATGGAATGTTGTTATTGTAGAGATGTTGAATTCTGTGTAAATTTGTACGAAGTCAGTAAAATATGACGCATGTATTTTAGATGAGAGTATGAAATCCATATATAATCATAAAAAGTATGTATGTAAACATAATGTGTGTTTGTAATCACGCAATGTGTGTTATTAAAAACAATAATAATACTATATTCAAGATAAGGGTAATAAATTTTTTTATTTTATAGTATGACTTTTTTTCTAAACAAAATAATAAAACATATGAAATTTATTAGGTTTAAAATATTAATGAAATTAGTTAACAAAAAAATTAAGAACGTTGGCCTAGGAGTTAACCTTTGGCCCAACATTAACCGTTTATGTTACATGATTTCCTACTTGCTTTAATTTTATGAAAAGATAATTATTGACGTTCATATGTTATATTGTATGAAAAGTTCAATGTAACAGAAGAAAAAAGGAAAAGTATTAATGAACTGAAATACTATTAGATAATAAATGACAGTGAATGCAAAATAAAAAGAAAGTGGTCTCGAATAAAAAGTATTGCAATAAACGAATAAAATGGACTTCAGTCTTAACTTATGTGAGTCAAATGAACAAAATAGACCCTTAAATATATGCCAGCTGCGGGCTTTGCATTGTAAGTCATCTGTCAGTGGTTTAACTAACCTTGATTATTTGCTGGGAGAGGTTAGACATATGTTGTCAACCAAATATTTGGACTCTTGATTTGTGTAAATTATTTGACGGAAAGTGGAAAGATAATAAACATTATAATGAATTATATGAAAGTCAAATGGACTTGTATGTATGATTAATGCGTGTTTAATAAGAAAAGTAACAATATATTTTTCTGTATATATTCAAAACAAGAATTCATTTAACAACGTCGATTTTTGAATACATATTAGTTGGTAGGTAGCTACTAAGATTGTGGATAGCATTGTTTGGAACTACTAGGCACCTATTGACTAGCATCTTTGCTTTTAATAAAATAACAAGTTATTTTAAATGTCAATTCAATGTTTCCTTATTTCAAAAAAAAAATCTTATTTCGAATAAGCTTTAATGATTGATAATCAAATTTTATGTTTTTTCGATGCAATATATTGATAGATTTCATAGAAGGAGAAACGTTTTACTATTATGAGTGACAAACTTCCTTATATATAGAAACCACCCTATATATACATACACGCAAACACATTCACATGTTTACATATAATATTTTGTACATTTATACTTATATATAATTTCTATACATCGTATTAGTTATCCTATACGTTAAATTAGCAAGTTGATGAAAAATATCACGAGGCAAATTTCGATATTATGTTGTTTTTTTGCAAAATTGTGACACGTGTTTTGATGTAGCCACCTATCTATGGTTGCCATTAAAAGGAGAGAAATTAAAATGTAGAAAGTTCTTGGAGTGTGTTTCGGTATTTTAGAGAGAGAAGGTGGTGGCCATTTCGACAGTTTATCCTTGTCGGTGGTCTCCATTGTCATTGGTGTTGTCCTTTACGGTGCTTCCTGGTCTGTGGGTTGTGTTGGTTTAGATCCTTGTGGATCTTATTGGCGGTTGTCATCACCAATGTTTGTGTCGCTGCCTTCGTCGAATGTTGTCTACGATGATCGTGGAGATCCGGCCTTCCCTTTTGTTATACTACAAATTGAGCAGCCCTTGTTTCCCTTTCGTTTCCATTGTAGAGAGAAGGTCACGATCGCTGTTAGCCACCACAACACCTCCTTTGTCGCCGCTGCTGCCGAATCGACGTTGTTGGCTTCATGTCTCGCCAACGTCGATAGATGATAACATGTCGGTTTAGGCCGTAGTTGGTTCCAATGTGGCTTTTGATGGTGCCGGTGGTGTTCAACTATTGACATTCTATCTCCCCTTTGTGTTTGAGGTGGGATGTCCTCTTGTCGGCTTTCGGTTATAGCGGTGATGCAACCACCTACGCTACCTTATGCCCCTCTGTCCCTTTGATTCCCTTTTAGAGTTTTAATACTTTGCATATTTGTGGGATCTGATTATTTTTTGATTGTTAATGTCGATTTGGGTTCTGTTTTGATCCTTTTTACATATCGGTGATGCTAAGAATAGGCTTGCCTTGAGACTTTGTTATTGATTCCATCAATGATTTAGAGCATTAGCTTTCATGAGATGATGGTAGATATGCATTTTGAATCATAATGTCATGAGATATGGGTTATCAGATTCTATTCGATGAGACCGTTGTTTTACGATGTCCATGACGGACATGTACTCCTCTAAGACTTTTGTCTTGGTTACTTCGTAGATGTGATAATACATCAAAATTGGTGTCGGTTGTCCTGGTTTGACAGCCATTTCTGGTTTGCAGTCGCAACCTACCATCGGTTTTGAGCCGACCTGTAATATACATAAATAGTGTCGACTCGACGTGTAACGCGTGTCGTGGATAAACTCTAGTTAATATGAAGAGTAAATTACATTTTTCGTCCTTTAAGTTTATACCAAATTTCAAGTATTGTCCTTAAACTAAGGAAATTACAAGAATTGTCCTTTACATTCAAGTTTTGTAACAATTTTCATCCTTTCCTCTAATGTCCTTTTATTTTTAACGTTAAATCTGCGCTATGCCTCTCATGAGAGGGTAAAATGGTTTTTCCTATCTAAAGGACTATTTGTGCAATTCATTTTAGTCTTTTTTACCACTTTTTGAGTTTTTACCTCTCTCTCTCTCTCTCTCTCTCTCTTTAATCTTCAATCATCTCCCACCATTTGAAGATGGTGGTGTGGTGTAGGTCATGTGAGATGGTCTCCAATCAAAGATCTGAAATATTGAAGCTGGTCCCCATTTGAAATCGTGAAGGTAGACGGGAAGAGTGGATGCTCACGGTGATGGCAGTGAGGATGGGGGTATGGAACCGATGGCATCTCCACCTATTTATGACTAAAGATGATGTAGTGTATAGATTTGGGAAACTATGGTGTGGATGTGGTGGGTGAAGAGGGTGTGCGACGATAACGGATATGTTGTTTGAAGGGGCCGTGATGGTGATGGATCTGGCGATGATGAAGATGGAAGATGTTGATGCGGTGGTAGTGGTGAGGGAGGAGGGCACGCGGTGGTGGCGGCGGTGGAGGTGGTAGTGGAGGAATGAGGAATTTGTGTTAAGAGAGAGAGAGAGAGAGAGAGGAGAAGTTGTTACGATGGTGGAGGAAGGAGATGACGACGGTGGAGGAGGGCCGAGACGGTGGTATGTGCTTTTATGTAAAGATGAATGGGGTAGGGTGGGTGGATGAGTTTTGATAATTTTTATATTTACTAATAAGGGTAAAAATACATATCTATCCTCATATGCAAGACATGTGACATGATTTAACAACTAAAACAAACCGACGTTAGAGAAAAGGACTGAATGTGTAACAGAACTTGATTGTAAAGAATAATTCTTGTAATTTTCTTAGTTTAAGGATAATACTTGAAATTTGATACAAACTTAAAGGATGAAAATTGTAATTTACTCTAATATTAAATTACCAATTTCTAAATAGCAATATACAAGTCATGAAAATAAAATCCATAAAGCAGGTCTAGTTTGTTTTTCTAAAATTAGCATCATTTTCATTTAAAAAAAATTCAATAATATAATTATTTTAAACCTATTTTCTTTTATCTTATAATAATAAAATGTTCTATTAGATTTCATATGACACCCGACATTTTCAGGTCACTTTCTGATTAATAAGGATTTTCGTACCATACATTGATGCATTTAATGTTGTTCATTTAAATGCGTCATTTATTGCACAATCATTCACGAACCTTTCTCGTAATGGTAATTCGAAGAATTACTAGATCGTACACGGGTCTGTCACCGAACATTGAAAATTTTTCAAAATACTTTTCAAACAATCAAAATTGGTGTGAAATTATGTGGTATATGTTTATGTGATTAAATGTTTAGTTTAGTTGCGAAAATTGAAATTTTTTGGCATTTATGCGTTTTGGGGCATTTTCTGCTTTTAACGCTTAATTATTATAAAAATGACTTTAACCTAGCAAAATGAATATTATTTCATGTTATTAACATTTGTCTGATATTATATGAGCATTTGGTGGTTTCGGTGTAGAAAAAATTAAATCGCATAACATTAAAACGATTTTATAAAAGACGGGGGCCTTTCTTATAAAAAAAGAATAAAACCCAATCCCAACCCTAATCCCCCATTTGCGGTCACCCCCATCCCAGTGTCTCTCTCTCTATTTTCGAAACACACACACTCTTGATTCTTTCTTTAAATTGATGTTGATTTTGGATTGTTCTTGCATCAAAAACGTGTTAGCTTGCATCTATGCATCATTACAAGTAACTTTTATGTTTGATTTCACATTCTTTGATTATCATGATGAACATGAACCCTAGTTATCCGAAACCAAGTCAAAACTTGAAACTCAATAAAATTGATGATTGATTATGTGTTAGAATGTAATATAATGATATTTGTACGGATTGGTTTTCTGAAATTGTGTTGTTTTGATAAAAAAAAACTTAGACTTGCTTATAACAAAAACTTTAATTTGGGTCTTTTGTAGAAACTATATGATTTTGATGAAATTGGATTGAGTTGTTGGTTTTAGGATGTTAGTTGATGTTAGTGAATGAAAATTCATGTTTTGAACTTTTGATCTCGGCTCGGTTTTCGGATACTTTCCATTAAAGAAAACTTTTTGAGTAAGTTAATTTATAGATGATGATTTATGCATGTTTGAGCAGATGTGATCATTGTTATATGATGTTTAGAACATAATAATGGATTTGGAATATTCGAATTATAAAAAAACGCTTTGTATGAACATGTTATCTATTTATGGAAACTTTTGTGACACGATGTGTTGTATGATGAGTACGATATGTGTAGAACATGTTATGGTGATATGATTGATGTTGAAATGATCATACGATGTGTTGTATGATGAGTACGATATGTGTAGAACATGTTATGGTGATATGATTGATGTTGAAATGATCATAGGAACATGTTAGGAATTTTGGATGAAATTTGTACTACTTGTGTTCTTATGTTTTATATTAAAAGACTTTGGGCATGATGAAGTTTCTAGGTTATGTTAACATGTTTTAGATGATGGTTAGATGTGTTATACTTATAATTGAGATGTTTGTTATGATATGTTTTATAATCTTGAAACGGATAACACATGTTGATGCCATAAATTCCAAAAAATAGAAACTTTCCAAAAATAGATTTCCAACATGAAACTTTATATGAATCATTATTTGAACTATTTGAGCATGACTAAACATGTTTTTACTTATTTAAGTCACCAATGGTTCGTCGGGTTAGTCCGGTCAACTTTGGTCAACAAAAGACATCTTTGGTCAAAGAGTCAAACTTGTTAAACATTTCTCGAATACACTAATATTTTATATTGTTTTGATACAACAGGGTTCATCTTGACCATTATTTACATACGCTCATGGACCTACATTTGTTAGGTATTGATTAGCTTTTGGCTTTTACACTTCATGCTTTCCCACGCTTTCTAAGGCGAGTCTTCATGGACCCAATTTTACTTTCTTTCTGGGGGGAGAAGCATGCTAACTATTTCTATTATTCTGGTTTTAGTATTATTGGTATATCTCTTGTTACTATAGCGCAAACATTATCACGCAAGTCATTACACACTTGACCGTTAATATCAAATAACGAGATAATTTTGAGTAGTACTACTGGGTTTGACAAACTCCACCCGCGTTAGTCGTGCTAACTCAACTGGAGGTCAAACATGTGTTAATTGACCTAGACACTTGCCATTGTTCTATGATAAGATATGGCGGAAGGCAAAAGAACTCACAAACAGTCAGCTTCGGTTTGAAACGCTAAGTAACTAGATATATAGGCTAGCTACCTATGGTATACCTTTGTTTACTTCTACCTTGCAAACACTCAATCATATTAGATTTACACCTATGAACTCACCAACCTTGTGTTGACACACTTTAGCATGTCTTTTGAGGTCGTTGACACGCTTAAGGCTAGGGTTGCACCTTTGAGAATCATGCATCATCACCATTATTTGAAAGAAATTTCATTTGCATTTACTACTTTTCATCGGGCGCCTTGTTTTGCGCATATATTACTCTTGGTTTATAAACGTTTACGCTTCCGCATTGATTACATCAAAAAACTGTGTTTTACTCTGGTTAAAAGTCAAACCCTTATTTTAAAACGCATATAGTGTCCTTTGACATGACTATGTCTGATATCCTGGTTTGTCACACGACTCGCGGGAGAACCCCACCAGTGGATTTTGAGGGCGTGACATTTCAATATACCGTTGTGACGTAATTAATTTTTTCTACGCCTGGATACATATTTTAATAAAATTTCATTTTTTATGAGTCATTAAAAGTTGTCAACACAACTTTAACGTTTATTACTAGTTTTTTTTTATGAAAGCACATATTGAAAACGTAAGCGTGCCAAATCATCATCGAATCACATGGGTAAACCTCCTAGTTATAATTTATATGCTTTTTCATGTTTGTGTTTTTGTGTTAAAGGTGTAACTTTATGATACGATATGAACCAACTATGAAAATTAGGGGTTTGAGCTTTAGTAAAAATAAGAAGGTAGCTGTATTTGAACATATTTAGCTAAATGGGTAGTATTCAGGGTAAGTTTAAGGGTTGATATGGTTTTTTTTTATTGTGTTGCATCTTATATTATTTATTAAGTTAATTGTACATCTTATTTCAAAAATAAAAAGATAAAACAAAAATGAGCATAATGTTTTATAGTTTGAACATAATTCTTGCAAATGCATCTACATTTTTGTTGTAAGTTTATAATTTTGAAATTTTGATGTGTGTAAATATAAGATGATATAGAAATCTGATCTTGACGGAAACCAATAACTTAATTCATAACTTTTTTATTCTTTAAATTATTAAAAGGCTACTTAAATACTTGTTACGTTGAACATAAATACGAGAATGAAAATCCTTACGTATACGTAACACTATGTCAAATGAAAAATGGTTACGTATACGTAACTTATGTGTCACGTATATGAAAATGTATGTTATGGTTTTTATTGGACCCATACCCCTGTCTATACACACACACACATATAAAGAGAGTAGAGATAAAATATATATAAATTATGTGATCGGTTTTGTTATTTTTTTCTAGTTTTCACATAACAATATGGTTTCTTAAAATCCCTCCACTCTATATATATATATATATATATATATATATATATATATATATATATATATATATATAAAAGGTTGGGATCAAATGAAAACCAAGATAAATTATAAAAACCAATAAACCAAATCTTTACCTTTGATTTATTAAAATCAATAGCTTATATTTTTTGCCTTTTTGTACACATGTTCCGAAAAGAGTGAGTGTGTGTGTGTTCCAGCTATAGTACCCGTGCATTACACTGGGTAAATAAATAAATTATTAAATAAAATGATAATTTATTTATTATAAAGCGATATTATAATATAAGATATCAACTTTTTAAACTTTTATTTTTTACCATTTTTTGTTTTTTCAAAAAATATTAAACATTTTGCTTCAAAACAAGTGATTTAAAAAAATATTGTAAGGTTATATTAGAAGGCTGATACAACCAAAGAAGCCAAAACAACCAAGGTGCTTCCTGCATGCATGCATTGATGTACAAGGTAGAAGTTGCTTCGGAAGTTTTACACTCATCACAGAAATTATTCTAAGTGTAAAATCTTCCGAAGCCAAAGTCCAAATCTTTTGAAGCCAGAGATGAAGTCTTCCGAAGCTTCAAAGACAAAGTCTTCCAAAGCCAAATAAAGTGAAGACTGATTTCTTCTGAAGACAGAGAGGACATGCTTTCTCTGATCTATTTTTTCATAAAGCTGACTTACTTTCCACTGCAACTCTGAAGACTCACCAACTTATACAAGTTGGTGAAGAGGTCCATGCTTTTGTAAACTATAGATTATGGTCTAGGGTCTGTAACTTTCTACTTTTTACATGTTATCCTTTTTATAATATAAAAAGATGTGAGCTATGACATGTCATAATCACTAGTCAAAAGGCAATCTGCCTTTTGACTCTACATTGATCTTGTTGTCTAGATTAGTGTTTCCAGCTGGCTTTCAAAGTATAGACGGTTGTAGAATGTAGTATAAAGTATCTCAGGTCCTTGTAGTTTCTTTATGCTTTGTAACACTTGTAATAGAACTTGAGAGCAATATACAATATCATTGAAAACCATATTCGTCTGTTCTTGTTCTTAGTTCTGTCTTAGTTACTTGTGTTCTGAGTATCATTTACACAAATCCGATTCCCCATTTGATCTGTTAAATGTTGTAAAACTCTCATCATTGTGAGACTAATTGTATTGACCATCCCTTTAACAGGTCCTGCGAATGTTATTTTTAAGAATTTACTTATTATAACTCTCAGTTTTAATTATTTTAGTTTATAAATAGTTTACTTTAAAAAAAAAACTAATTTTAAAATATTTCGTATTTTTATAAAAGTTTGATGTTTTAAAAAAAATTATAAAAAATTATTCTTTTAGAAATAAAATTAATAAAAATATCTCTTTCTTAATTTATTTATAAAACTATTTTAGATATAAGAAAATCTAATCCTAATAAAAGATTACAATTATGGACATGTGTCATCACCAGATTTCATCTCACCAAAGATTTCCTGCCTAAACTCATTTACTCATTTAAAAAAATGAAAATTATAAAAATAGTCGTTTCACATGTAAAATTCATAAAATAACTATTGACTGAGTATTATTCTACTAAAAATATTGATTCTTTTTCTCAAGCTTTTTTATTTCTTTTCAATATAATTTTATTTAAAAAAATGACATCACACTTTAAAAAACTACGGCATGTTCAATTAAGTGGGTGGTAGTTTTGGAAAGTGGTAATATATTTGGAAAACGGTAATAGTTTATTTTTAAAATATATTATGGGTATGTTTTTTTCAAATAAAATAGTTTTTTTAGTTTTATTTTTCTAAGTACTTGATTTTAAATTACTGTCAACTTCGCATCCCTTAAAATCATGATCTAACATAATATAAAAACATATTTAAAAAATAGTGTACTATTTATTTAAGTATAAGAACATGCTTAAAAAATAAAATATTTACCTAATTATAATAATTGATTATACTATATGTCACGTGCCAGCACTATACTCTTTTTCACCTCCTAAACTAAACTATCCTGGCATAAAATAAATTTAAATAAATAAATAATAATTAATAATAATAATAAAATTAGTAACAAATACTATATATGATCAAACATTAATTTGAAATTGAAATATATAGTCGAACAAATTGATCCTTCTTTGGATGAAACTTTCATTTGGTTAGTTACCGGATCTCTCGCCAATTTAGAAGCAAAAATTAGGCTATTAGATTGGTTGAAATTCAAGATTTTGAATTTATTAAATTGATTAAAAAACAAATCATGCAAGCTGCTTGTGGTTGTTTAAATCAAATTTAGTGTTAGAAAAATTTTCATGTATTAGTTAAAATGAATTTTTAGTATTCATAGAAGTATTTTTAGATTTGTAAATTGTAATTGTACTTATATTCACTGTTGTTCTACATAATAAAACTACTAAGTTACATAAATTTTTTATGACTAATAATATTTTTGAAATACAAGTAAAAAATTTTCTATTATACAACCCGTGTATACACGGGAGTATAACCTAGTTAAATAATATTGTTAGTTATTAATGTAAATATTTAATAAGCAAGAGAAGCAGAAAAATTTTTACTAGAAGAAATATGGTGCTGTCACATGTCCTCTATAGTTACTATTTTATTAGAGTACATATTATATATATATATATATATATATATATATATATATATATATATATATATATATATATATATATATATATATATATATATATAGACAGAGAGAGAGAGAGAGAGAAAGAGAGAGAGAAAGATAGGTTATCCTAGAAAGTAATTATAAACTTGTATTGTCTTTTTTAAATCACCGAAAAATTTATATTATCATCATCATGTTATTGAAATCTGATCTGTAGATAGATGAATGGTTTATCGACAATAACAGGTTCAAACTATAGGACGAGTCGATTCCAAGGTCATTAGAATGAGTTCAATCACAATTCGTTTGAGCCGATTTTGAAGTGGCTAAAAAGCATTTTAACCTTCTTAGGCAAAAATTAATTTTTATTTGAACCTCCCACTATGTGTCTTTTTTTGTGTGTGCGTGCGTGTAGGGGTGGTTCAATTCGGGATCACATTTTTTTAAAGAACAAGTAAACAATTTTCAACCACATATTTTGAACAATAAAAAAAAAACTAAAAGGTAAATAGTATATACTAAATGATAGAATCTAAAGTCTAAAGCTAAATGTTAAATAGTAAAAACTAAACGCTAAACGCTAAAAGCTAAAAGCTAAATACTAAAAGTGAAGCTGTAAACCTTGTATTTTAAAGCTAAATGCTAAAGCTAAAAGCAAAATAAAACTACCTAGTTCATTACCTAACACAGGTCACTGGTTTGATGTTTAGCTGTAGCATGGTTTTAACACAAATTTACATATATGTTTACGTCTATGCAAACAAGTTAGATATACGCTTAAGTATACATATATGTAAGCGGTACAACCTCGTAAATTTCACAAGTTTCGAAGGTTTACACATCATCAAAACCAAAATCTTACATCAAGAACATGCTTAATAGGATTATCAGTCAAACAACATCATCAACGCCATCATTTTCATCAACGTCATCATTTCAAACCCTTTATGTTGTCATCTGTTGTCATACATGAATACATTAAATTTTGGAAATAAAAGTTCTATAAATAAAAGGTAAGTTTTAATTCTTCAAACTAAATACAATATAATATAATAGGTTCAACCACCGATGCTCACAATCTCTAACACTCATGATAGCAAACACAAAACAAAGAATCAAAGAAAATGATGAACATGGAGATTTATAATGGTTCGATCGGTATGATCTACGCCCACTATCTACAACTAGTGAATTTTATATTTATGTGCTCAAGAAGATTACAATAACATATGTCTATATACAGGAAAGAAAAAACTAGGGATTCCAAAACTTCCTCAAGAAGCTAGTCCAAGGCTTCCCTAAGAAGCTACTAGGCCAAAGCTTACTCAAGAAGCCATTAGCCTAAGTGGACTAGAATCTATAATTGAAAAAGGCCTCCACAACCCAACAATTCTCCCACTTGGAGGCATTTGACATCTTCAAACTGCGCTTTGATAATCTTCAAACTACGCTTTAATAATCTTCAAACTCCGCTTTAAAATTCTTCAAGCAATTGCACTCTACAAGTATCATCATATAGATTGGTCTTCATAAGTAGTCTGTTCCTTAGTTGACATATCAACTATGCAAAGCTTTAACTTTTTTAAGGTAACCTCCTTAGTTAACATATCAGCTAGATTCTTAGTTCCTTTTATCTTCTTCAACTTCAGAGTATCATCACTGACTAGAACTATAATGAAGTGGTATCTCCTTATATTGGACACAAACCAACTAACAACTCCCCCTTTCATATGCAATATCTGGTCTCATGCATACCACTACATACATGAGGCTACCAACTGCCGATGCATAAGGAACTTTAGTCATCTCTGCTTTGTCTTTATCTTTCTATGGTGACTAGCCTTTGGAAAGCTTAAAGTGACTGGCCAAAGGTGTACTCCTGATCTTGGCATCTTTAAGGCTAAATTTCTCCAGCACTTTCCTGATATACTTCTCCTAGGATAGTTTTAGAGAACCATCTTTCTTGTTTTTGAGAGTACTCATTCCATGTATTTAGCTAGCAGGACCACGTCTTTCATCTCAAATTCTTCTAACAATTTCCTTTTAAACTTCTTGACTTTATCATATCTGAAACTACAATTAACATATCATCTACATAAAGTAGTAGAATGATATATGAACCCTTGAACTTCTTGATATAATAGCTTTGGTCACTATCACATCTCTTATAGCCAACATTGCACAAAAAGTTATCAAACTTCATGTACCATTGCCTAGGTGCTTGTTTCAGACCATAAGAACTTTTCTTTAACTTACAAACCAGGTTTTTTTGCCTTTTACCTTAAAACCTTATAAGTATGTCATGTAGATTTCTTCATCAATATCACCATGTAGAAAAGCAGTTTTGACATCTATATACTCTAAATGCAATTTGTCTGCTGCTATAATCGTTTGGTGCCATCTTGTTCATCCTTGATCCTAGAAACCCATTTGTTCTGAAGAGCCTTCGTCCCAAATTGAAGCTTTTTAAGAATCTAGGTCTTGTTATTCTCAAGAGACTTCATATCAACTTTCATTACTAGCTCCTATTGTGATGAATACGTAAACTTCTTTGTATAAGAGTAACACTAAGGCTCACCATTTTCAGTCAAAAGTATGTAATTTATAGATGGTGAGTATCTATTTGGCGGTCAAATGGTTCTGGTGGATCTTCTGAATTGAACTGGAGGTGTAACTGGATCTTCTGAAGTTTGGGAGTCAAAAGATAAAGTTTTTTCGTCTTCATAACATTCATTAACATTTGAACCATTCCCAGAACTCCCACTGTCGGTTGATTCATCCCTGTTTTCTGGAATATCAACTAAGACTCTAGTCTCACATTCCTTCCTTTTCTCACTTTCCTCAAACTCAACATACTCTTTATCCACCTCTGGATCTTTGGTGTTTCTATCCTGGTACATCTTAGATTTGTTAAGAAAGTCATCAGACTCATTAGAAACTACATTGTTTACTTCTTTCTTTTCCACTAATGGTTTAGGGCACTGGTTTATAAAATGGCCCTTCTCCTTGTAGTTCCAACACTCGATGTCTTTCCTTGGTTTTGACTGACCGCTTTTCCTTGACTTGGATCTGTTTCAATTTTTTCTTCTTCAATCTTCAATGTGTAACAAATAACTAGAAGATTCCCATGTGCTTCTCCATCTTATATCTTCATTCATAATTAAGTCACGTAGATTCTGGAAGGTTTGCTTAGTATTTCCACATGACTACTAACTATAGTGATTGTGCCTGGCTAGCTGTCTGGCAAAGAGGATAAAAGGAGCAGGGCTTTGACCTCGTCTTTAAACTTGATCCCAACAGATACCAAACAGGAGATAATCGATTAGAAATCATTTATATGTGCGGTAACAGACATACATTCCTTCATCTTGGTGTTGACCAACTGTCTGATAATGACAAAGCTTTCAGAACACCGTACGTAGTCGTTTCATTAACAACGTTGTATGCAACACTCTTTGATAACGAAATCCTAAACCCAACACAAAAATATTTACCCTATAAATTTAAGTTACAAAACTATGAAAAATGGAGAGAAACAGGTTTGCAAAAACATGGTATGAAATTAACTTTTTCCTATAAAAATATGTGAAAGATTTTCAATAGATTAAAATTTACATGTTGATAAATGTTAAAAAGACACAGAATCTGTATTTTAATCATTTTAAACATGAGACTTCTATATTCCAACACCATATTTGTATTTTACAGGATTTTTATAATTTTGACATGTAAAAAGCATCAACAAAATTCTATATTCCATCCAATCCCCTTTACCGAATAACAAGTTTATCAATCAAATCAACGTCTTTCCGTAGCTATGTCTCAAGTGAAAGAAAATTAACCAATATTTCATTTTAAAGAAATACCATTAATTATATATTCTCCTATATATTTAAAAAAAGTTTGAATGAACAGTAGATTTGTGTGTTTTGTGTGTTTTGAAGCTTCGTGTACAACCTGTTAATGTGTGTATATATTCTGAACCTTAGTGTACCAAGTAATGCTGTAAGGCTTAGGTTTTAAGTGTAGCTTGGTGTCATTTGCATCTCCACAGAGGCAAAACACATCTCTTGCGGTCGGCGGTGGCTTGGTGTCACAATCTCCTTGTTTGTTGTCGGCATTTCATACAGCCTTTCGATTGGCCGCTCCGTCTCTCTCACCGTGTGTGTGGTTGTGCCTTGATTGTTTTAGGGAGATTGTGGAATCGGCGGTGTTTACCTCTTTGTTATGGCTGCGTCAGGCCTTGTAACATCATCCACATCACTAGTGGTGGTTTTTGGTTTTGTCGGCGGCCGCCATGATAACCAATAGATCTATCATTGTTAACATGGTTGTATAAATTAATTATTGTGTTATTATCAAGTTTATCTAACTACGAACATATAATTGTAGGTAATAACATAGCATGTCTTGAATTGAATTTAGAATGAAATAAAATAATAATGAATATCAATGATTGAATATTGAATCACATAATTTCCCTAAAATATAAAACACATAAAAAGAGCAATGAATACTCACATTGTATAATGATAGTTGTAGGGTTTATAAGAAATCTTGGATGTTCAACAGTCAAGGGTGATGTCCTAAAGGATGAAAAAACAACAACTTGAGGTCGGAATTCATTACAAGAAGTTAGGACGTTTAGAAAATGCTAAAGAGCGAAAGCTAGATTGAAAAAGGATTATTGCACAAATTTTAGATTCTGGACAGAATGTTTGGTACGTGTTTGAACAGGTTTTAAAAATATTAAACGGTTTCATAAAATTATAAAAATTTATTTTTAACTAGTTCAGAGTCTCCCGGACAACTTTTGTTCAGGAAAGTTTTTATTAAAAGACCCAAAAATAGGTCAAAACAGCAGCACAAGACAGAATGTGTTGGAATGCACATTTATCTTGTGAAGGCTATTGTAGAGTCGTCCGATTGAGTTTGAACTTAATATTGGAGTCTGAGTTTGCTCAAATTTATTTTGTTATGACCAAGTTATGGTTAGTTGAAGTCAGACTACATTCTGCCAAAATTTTACTAAGGCACTTATATGCACTTTTAAAAATTTTAAAGCATGAAAAGAGTTAGATCAAATCTTAATATGTCAATATATAGTATATTAGACTTAATTGGAGTTATAAAGAATATTCCAAGACTTCAGCATAGCCATCATTTAGAGAAACAATTTTGTGGAATAACCGATGCGGCGGCATAGTCGTCAATGTGCAAACGGGATTGTTTGTTTACGTTAGCGTGTTGTTAGCTTGATTTAGAAATGTTAGTGATTGTTAGAAGGTTAGTGAATGTTAGAAGGTTAAAGATCAAATGATCATGATTAAAATAAAAAGAGATTTAGTAGAAGAAAGAATAAAAGTAAGAACATAAAGTCATGAGAACAATTGGATGGTAGGATGATTAAAACAATATAAAATGCATAATATAAAAGCAATATAAGATTACTTTAGCATTAGAAAATTCTTAGGATTACTTGTAAAAGAAAGTTTTTGAAATTGATCAAAATCAATGGATGAAAAAAAGATATGGGGGCGAGTTTTTAGAGAATGAGCAAATAAAAAGTGATGCCTTAAGCTTGCTATTATAGTTGAGGTTTGGAGGAGGTTATGAATAGTATTAATGGTGAGTTACAAGTCTTTCAAAAGAGGGTTATGATTGGAATTTAAAATAAATATAAACTTATATAAAATAAATAAATAAAAGAATAATTACAATCTAAACTCTAAATATATTAAAACCCTAATTTTAATTTAATCAACTTATTATTTTATAGAATCTTTATAGACTTTATAAATCTCACAAAAACTTTAAAATTTGATTATTTATTTTAATTGAATATTTAAAATCTTATAAATATTAATAACCTTTTAAAATTTATAAAATTTATTTTATAAATTATAGAATTTAAGTTAAATTGATTAAGTGATATATTTATTGTTTTTGGAACACAAAAATAAATAAAATGACTGAATAATGAATTTGATTTACAAGATTAACTAAAACGGGTTAGGGTTTGGGTTTATAGTTTGAAAATAAGTCAAATGTTATAGTATCAAGCGAATCTTTCAACAATGTTGAACTATACAAATAAATTGGGACGCCCACAAAGCCACCACAACTTATGGCGCTTAGTGATTATTCAACTGGAATCGATTAGAGGTGTATGTGTCGTATGTGGACACAAGTAGGCAGATTCCAATTAGCAAATGGTATAAGCATTCCCACCAATACCTTATGGGTAGATCTGATACGCTAAAGCTAATCTCTATGCTTAGAGATGAAAATAGAATGGCTTACGACTTAGAGAAAAAAAATTTACAATTCTTACTATGGCATTACCAAAGAAGGCTTTTCATAATTTTAAGAAGTTTAAAACTTTGAGAAATTTATACGAGGCTCTTGTAAGTGTTTTGAAGGGAATGTCAATGTAAAGAAGAGTGGGTGGGATCTTCTAAAGAAACAATTTGTACTATTTAAATATTTGGAGAATAAGACAATTGATGAGATTATCACGAGATATTAGCACTTGTTAAATGAATATATGCAGTACGATGTTGCTTATCAGACTAAGGAACTAAATGAGAGAATTCTTGATGCCCTTCATTCATAGTTTAAAATCTACACTGCATTGATAAAAGACAATGACGGCTTTAGTGAATGTCATTGGAAGATGTCATAGCCAAAATGTAGGCTTTTTATATATATACAAAGAAGAAAGCTACATGATTTGTAAGTTTAGGATCCCATATTATATTTTGCATAGAGCACTTCTTCTAATACTAGAGGTGTACCATTTGTAAAGAAATGAAATCAACCTCACTCTTAATTGAGGGATTGAGAGCTATTATATATAATAGAAATACAAAGATCTCTCCTGTGAATAAGGAGAGTCAATATCAAATACAAGGAAATAGAATAATTACAATGAATGAAATAATTACAAATTATTTCCTCTAATACCCCCTTCAATCGAAACGGTGGCAGTCCAAGACAAAGCATTTTGCGAAAGACGTAAAATTGAGCGCGCGGAAGACTCTTGGTAAAGATGTCAGCCACCTGAGGATTGGTTGGAACAAAATTGGTATAGAGTTTGCCAGAGTTGACCAGCTCTCGAATAAAATGATAATCCAAATCAATGTGTTTAGCATGTTTATGAGATACTGGATTACGAGTCATGAATAATGCACTCTTATTGTCACATAACAGCGTAGGGTGATCGGGTGGTAGAGCATGTAACTCTAGTAAGAGATGGGTTATCCAAACAAGCTCAGCTGCAGTGTTCGCCATAGCGCGATATTCTGATTCACAGCTGGACCGAGAGACAGTAGTTTGCTTCTTAGCACTCCAAGATACTAGATTTCCACCCAAAAAAATAGAGTAACTATACGTGGAGCGGCGTGTATCCAGACAACATGCCCGATCAGCATAAGAGTAACCAATGACAGTTGGTTTGTGAGAACGACTGTAGGTGAGACCAAAGGAAAGTGTACCTTTGACATAACACAAAAGTCGTTTGACAGCCCGAAAATGATCAGTAGTAGGGTTGTGAAGGAATTGAGAAAGTTGATTTACTGAATACGATAGATCTGGTCTGGTAATGGTTAAGTATTGTAAAGCACCTACTAACGAACGATATAGAGTAGGATCGAAGTGAGGCAAGCCAGCAGTGCAAAGAGACTCTTGAGGAACAAGTGGGGTGCTCATAGGTTTAGCATCATATAAGTTTACCCGGAGGAGGATATCTTTAGCATACTTAGCTTGTGTAAGAAAAAGTTCAATGTCAATATAGACTACTTCTAAACCCAAGAAGTAACTAAGATCTCCAAGTTCTTTGATAGCAAACTTGCTGTGCAAGTAAGAGACAAAGGTGTGAATATCAGCTTCATTATTTCCCATAAGAATAAGATCAAAATAGACGAGAAGATACATGATATGCGAGTCTTTGCGAAAGACAAAAAGAGAGATATCTACACGACTGCATGTAAATCCATAGGAAAGAAGAAACGTGCTCAGTCGTTGAAACCATGCACGAGGAGCCAGATTAAATCCATAAAGTGCCTTAGATAATTTACAAACATGGTTTGGATATTGCGGATTCTCAAACCCAGGTGGTTGCTCCATAAAAATTATCTCATTTAGATTTCCATTCAGGAAGGCATGCTTAACATCAAGTCGATGCAACTTTCGTTTGTTAAGCACCCCAAGTGACAACACAATTCGAACTGTGGAAGCTTTGACCACAGGACTAAAGGTATGAGAGTAATCCAAACCCGGAATTTGCATAAACCCTTGAGCCACCAAACGTGCTTTATAACGCTCAATAGTCCTATCAGAGTGATATTTAACATTAAATACCCATTTTGAACCCACAACATTCGTAGAAGAGGGACGTGGAACCAACGTCCAGGTGTGATTTTGGTGTAGTGCGTGAATCTCATCAACCATTGCAGCCATCCATTTCGGGTCTTTAGCCGCAGATTTGAAGCCCCGTGGCTCAACAGTAGATGATAAAGCAGCATGTAATGCATATGAATTTATGGTAGCAAGATCTGCTTGATATTTTGGTTTGAAAACGCATGCCTTTGCTCGTGTTGTCATAGGGTGAGAATTAGAGGTGGAGGTGTCAGATGCGGATTGTGTTAGGTTAATGGTAGGCTCAGGTTTGGTAGTGGGAACTGGATCAGGTTCAGGTATAGCATTAGTGGGGCTAGAAGAGGTGTTAGTGGGCTGGGTTTGATGGGAGGTTAAGACATGGTGTGGGTTGGTGGACACAGAAGGTGATGATTGATGTGAATTTAGTGTTTTTGAGCTGGTGGGAGATGGGTTTGTAGTTGGGCCGGTTGAAGGATGACAAAGTGGGCAGGGTGTATGTGGGCTAGTGGGTGGGTTTGGTTGGAGTGTAGGTGAAGGGGTTGGAGGATTTTGGCCCGGTATTTCTTCACAGAAGGTGGTAAGAACCAAATTTTGTTGATTCGAGTAAGCATTAGAATCTTTAGAGGAAATAAAGATTCATTAAAACGAGCATGGCGGGAGATAAAAACACGATTTTTTGCGGGATTCAAGCATCGAAAACCCTTGTGAGATGAACTATAACCAATAAATACACACGGAAGGCTCCTTGGCTCGAGTTTATGTTGGGCATAGTCATGCAAATAGGGGAGTACTTGACACACCCAATTAGAGTATTGGGGCATCTAATGGAATAAAATTTCAAAAGGAGACTTGTTGGAAAGAAGAGGAGATGGCACACGATTAATAATATAAGTAGCAGAGATAAAAGCATTGACCCGGTAATGAGCCGGAACATGTGCATTGAATAACATGGCGTGTCCAGGTTCTACAATATAACGATGTTTCCTTTAGGCGCGCCCATTTTGTTGAGGCGTGTATGGACACGAGTATCTATAAAAAGTCCCGTTGTCCTCCAATATTTTGCGAACTATGTGGTTCACAAACTCGGTGCCACCATCACTCTAAAAAAAATTTATTTTTCTTGAGCATTTAGTTTGGACAAGTTTAATAAATGTGGGTAAAACCGCATAAAAACCTGTTTTTGTTTTAAGTGGATGAAACCACGTAAACCTTTAGTAATCATCTATAAAAATAACATAGTAACGATATCCATCAGTAGAAGTCATAGGAGCAGGACCCTACAAATCACAATGAACTAAATCTAGCGGAAAAGAAATGCGTTTTTCATTAGAAATAAAAGCGAATCGCTGTCCTTTTGCAAGTTGGCATAGAGTGCAAATGTCAGGCTTTGGTAATAAAGAAGTAACAGACAAAACACCACACTTGTTCAAAGTAGATATAGCATCAAAAGAAATATGGCCAAAATGAGCATGCCATAATTCGTAAGAGGCTTTATTCGAAACATCAGCAAGAAAAGCTTGTGGTTCATCCTTGAGCACATAAAGTCCATCAATGCATGTCCCTCGAGCAAGTACCTGTCTTGTTTTCCGATCCTGAAGATGAAAATAATGCTGAGAAAATAATACATCAACGGGATGATCGGCCATGAACTTGCTTAGAGATAATAATTTCTTTCTGAGGTTTGGAACAACAAGCACATTACGTAGATTAACATCATTGCAAAGTTTATGAGAGCCCCGTATGAGTACTAGGGAGATGCTTACCACTGCCAAAAAATAACTGTAGTATTACCTTTGTATGGACGGGAATGATGAAGATAATCTTGGTTTGGTGCCATATGATCACTAGCTCCAGAATCACCAATCTCCATGTTACAGGCCAAATAAAAGAACTCAACCCAAAAGACTAGTCTGATGGGTGAGGGAACCCATTTGGCCTATAAACCCCACACCAATTGCCCATACAACCGATGTGGGACAAGTCCCATACCTTACAATGGTTTCGGTCCATAACATTCGCCCCTCCTTAAGGACCGACGTCCTCGTTGGTCACGACCACGTTGGTCACGGCTGGCTCTCTCCAGGCCACCACTCCGTGGGCCACCACTCCGAGGTTGGCTCTGATACCACTGTTACAGGCCAAATGAAAGAACTCAACCCAAAAGACTAGTCTGATGGGTGAGGGAACCCATTTGGCCTATAAACCCCACACCAATTGCCCATACAACCGATGTGGGACAAGTCCCATACCTTACAATGGTTTCGGTCCATAACACTCCACAATCAGAAGAGTTATTAGTAACATGACATTGAGCATGGAATGCATGCCTTGGCTAAAGAGTCATCCAAAGCAGGAGCTTGAGTAGCAAAGATATGAAGATTTGGACATGCAGATGCATAGTGACCGTTCGTACGATCGACATAACTGACAATGAGGAGGCTGACGGTTACCACGACCTATTGTTGAAGATTCGCGTCCATTTTGAACATGAAACGCAGCCGGTGGTGTGATAGTGCCATTAAGAGGTATACGAAACAATTCATGACTCTCGGCCTGAGCAATGAGATCATGAAATAATGGTGCTGGTTTGGTTGCGCGTAAAGCAGTGGAAAAAACTTCATAGGATAGGCCTAGTCCACAAAGAAACCGGTGCAGTTTATCAATTTCAGCTACCAGATGACCAATCGCAGCAAGCTGCTCGCACAAAGTTCGAAACTTACAAGAAAAATCCGTAACAGATCTAGGATGTTCCTTTAGATAGCTGTTGAAGAGAGTCTCGGAGAGACTGAACCCGCTCCACAGATGCGTTGCTGTACTCCTGTTCAAGTGCAATCCAGATTTGTCTGGAACTAGTTAAGCCAAGAACTTCGGCTGCTGCTTCTTCAGTTAAAGAAAAGAAATGAAATCAACCTCACTCTTAATTGAGGGATTGAGAGCTAGTATATATAATAGAAATACAAATACAAAGATCTCTCCTATGATTAAGGAGAGTTAATAACAAATACAAGCAAATAGAATAACTCCAATGAATGCAATAATTACAAATTATTTCTTCTAATACCGGCCATTATTCTCTAAAAGTGGCTCGTAGGAGAGAAATCAATTTAACTTAGGTGGACAGAATTATTAGTATTGTTCTCATATTTGTTCAAATACACCAGTTTCTAACACCAATTTCTATTGAAGCACAACTCCTAATTTGAAGGTTGTAAAACAGCATTTCATTTTTTTAATCTTTTCTAATCAGCTTGTATGAAAACTTCATAAATGGTAGGGTTGCATAGCTTGACTTAATTGATGAAGATTATGATTAGGTGAATGTGGATGATCTTGAAGACATAGATATCTTGATACAAATCAGGAACAAGACCAAGCCGGGCCCAGTTTCGGGTCTACTGAAAGTGGCTAAACGGACCAAGTGTTTTAAAGATCCAATCCAACCAAAGCTTCCTATCCAAGTTATTTATTTTCAAGTATTATTAATCATTATCGTTTTCTTTTTGTGTGGGATTTTGTTTCTATCTTTTGTTTGGTTTTTTCCTATTTACAGGGTTGTAATTTATGGTTGGATTGGTAGAGTTTAATAACAGAATTTTCCTCCAACAGTTTGTTTCGTGTTTATCGGTTGGCTGATAATCTTATCACCATTGCCGTTTTCTTGGTTGGCCAAGGATCTTCGCCGCTAGGTTTAGCCTAGGAGCCACTCATATACGAATCCGTATCAAGTGGTATCAGAGCCCGGGTTACTCAGGATGTCTGTGCAAGGGAGAGATCGTCGTCATGATCATCGTAGATTCGCCGCTGGAGGCAATGGTCAAGAACAACATGATCCTCGCGATATTGCTGAGATTGAACGTCTCCAACAACGGTTTCGTGGCTAGAACTCAATCAGTTTCATAGGGAAGACAATTCTGCCACTGAGTTGGTTATATGGGACGATGAAGTCGAGGGTTTTCATAATGTCTTTGTACGTCGCCACCATCATGAACAACCACAAACACCCTCACCGGATCCTATCAGAGCTTTGGGCATTCGTACTGAAATTCTAGAGTTCGTAGGCTACATGCAACCAGATGATTTCATTGACTGGCTTCATGCTGTGGAATGAATCTTTGACCTTCAGATGTTCCTGATCATCTAAAGGTAAAACAAGTTTCTATTAAATTTAAAAAATATGCTTTGTTATGGTGGGAACATGTGCAGAAACAAAGATCCAGGAAGGGAAAGTCCAAAGTTGATTCGTGGGATAAGATGAAGCGGTTGTTACGGGAGAAATTTTTACCCGTTAATCACCGCCAAAACACTCTTTTGGATTATCAAAATTTACGGCAACAATCATTGTCCGTAGAAGAAGTTATTGTTGAATTTGAACGCTTGTGTATGCATTGTGGCATTGATGAAGATGAAGAACAGGTTATTGCTCGGTTTTTAGGAGTGCTCCTATCGGATATCTCAGATGTTGTTCAATTACAACAGTTTTGGTCGTTTGCCGACGTTTGCAGATTATCTCATCACGTGGAAAAACAACTATTGGCCAAGACTAAATCAAACAACAGAGTTCCAGCCATTGCACGAGCTCCTACTCAACTCCATCATCTTCAAAGGGATGCCCAATAAAATCCGACCCCATAAACCCCTCCGACGGCTCCGTCTGGGTCAAGTACTAGTGTTTTACATTGTTTTAAATGCCAAGGGATTGGCCACGTAAAACGGGATTGCCAAAATAAGCAAGTCCTTGCTCTTATTGATGATTCTTAACCGATCTACGACACCAAAGATGAGGACGAGATAGAAATTGTTTACCCCGATCGGGGTGAAATGCTTATTACCCGTCGGGTACTTAACTCGGCATTAGCTAATCCAAAGGATGACACAGTTTGGCTCCAAAATAATATTTTCCGCACTCAATGCACGACCAAAAGGAAGATTTGTACCGTGATCATCGATAGCGTTAGTTGTGAAAGCATGAGTCTGTGTGTCGTACTGATGACCTGTCGTTGGGGTCATGCAAAAAGCTAATTAACCTAGGTAGCTAGGGTAAATCAGGTATCGTATCCACGGGGAGCATGTGATTAGTGTTACACGATTTGTTTAATTATTAAACTAACTTACTAATTTAGAAAACTGAACTATTATCTTTTGACTGTAAATGGATGTGGATGAGATTAACTAAAAAGATTACTTTAATAAAAAAAACAAAACTTAGACTTGGTTTGGAACTATTGAGATGAAAGAGATCACAACTAGGTTTCAGGAATGTAATTGAATACACGGTTTATGTTTCATCTAATCTTGAAATCACATAGACATAACTTGTTTATCACATATGTTGAATGGTAATTACCAACTCGATATCCGATTATGTAAATTAATTAGTAAACTAACTAATGCCATAATCTAGAAACTTTATTTGCAATCACCGATTAATGATGATAACCTAATTACTACTCAATGGTTAACAATGTAAAACTGATAACACGATAAGTAATAATCAAATCAACTAACACGAATCTTTAATCAACACATGATTCAAAACACATAAATGAATAAAAGTTATTAAGCAATCAAAGTTTATGTCTTGACTAGGTAAGAACATAAGAAAGCATAATCAAATCACAAACCATCCACCCGGATATGATCACGGATAGTTAGCCTTGCATCTTCATCATTATTTGTTCAATCTTCAACTTGGCCATATGACTTGTTGATCAATTGATGATTAAAGAGAGTTCCAAATGATAGGTTCAAATGGACCGATCTGTGATGATATTGTAATGCAATGATCAATTTAAACACTAAGTAATCAAACACAAGCAATTACTTCAAAAATTTATAGATTTCATTGATAGTAAAAGCTTAGGATACAAAGTGTAAGAGTGAGTTACAGTCGTTCAGATCTGTTCTAACTGTTTCTCTCTATATACACAATACATAAACTATCCTATTTATACTCTCAAAGATAAATAAGGAACATATATTTACAAAATAAGTCCCTATACTATGACAAAACACAAAAGATAAATGTTAATCTTCTAAGGGCTCTAACAATACTCCCCCTAAGATTGGCATTGTCTTCAGTCCATATTAAACTCTTCTGGGTCATCTTTGATCTTGAACATTGGCTTCTCTTTGTAGAATTCCAACTCTCTCAAAGCTTTCCTGATCGCAGACTTGAACTTCTTTCAATGATTCTATGATCTGCTTAGCGTTCAAGTTCTTAGAAAGGACTGTAGCATATTGTTTTGAGTTTTCACCTTCATCTAACACATGAATATATGGACCAGCAACAACTTTGATGACCTCGAGGGAAGACCCCTCGGCAATCACATTCTCTTGTGCTGTTAAATTTGGTGATTGTACAATAAGAAAATCATACTCCATTTGTTGTTGTTCATTTACTTCATCAATATTGTGACATCCGGTAACTTTTCGTTACCAAACTCTGTTAGTTCTGTTAAGTCTTGCATACACGTGTCGTGAGCACACACTAGTTGTCGTTGAACGTTGGTGACTTAATAATAATTAATAATGATAAACAGATAATTATTTAACTAATAATGTTAGTTATTAGTTGTGCTTATGCGATTTAAATATTATTTGTGAATTTTATCTTGTAACGTGCCAACGTATGTATTTAATTCGTGTATTTTGTAATTAGTAAAGATAATGTATATGATCATTATTATTAGTTTATATTCTTGTTATTTTAGTTAAAAACCTTTTTAAAAGAATTTAAAATCTTAGTTTTTATAAAATACAAATTATAAGGGTTTAAATGGTAACTTTTCAAATAAAATACTTAATTAAAACAAAATCCCAACCCTGATTCCCCACCCTTCGGCCGCAACACACCTCCAAAACACACACACACTTCGATCATCGAGTAAGAACAAGAAATTGGTGATCGGTTTTGGGCGATTTCAAGCTATACAATACGTTAACAACATCGAATCTTGTCAATTACGCGATTTAAAGGTTAGTTTTGTGTTTTTGTTCATGTGTTTTGATGTGGCCGAGGGTTATGGGTCGAATGTGATGATTGGATGTCGAATTCTTTGATGTTTGTTGATGTTATTATGTATGTTAGAATGTATATATGCTAGTTTACATGGATTGTGCAAGAAAGTTGCGATTTTGATGCGTTGTTCATACGTTACTAATAATAGTAACTTTATTTGCATGAATATGATGATTGGATGATGAATTGATGTTCTTAAAGTGTTTATCATGTTATGGGGATGTTAGAATGATGATGTTGATGCTAGAAACCTAAGAATGGATGTTATAGTTCATATGTTACCAAAGTAGAAACTTTTGGTTTTGAAGAATGATGAATCATGATGATTTGATGTGTAGAACATGTCTAGATGATAGCATGAGTTTGAATTGGCATATTGTTAATGAAATCATGAATGCATAAGGTGTTAGATAGGTTTTGGGATGCACCTTCCTAAAAGGGAAACTTTATTTGCACAAAATCTTGAATATGATGATTTGGGCATGTTTGTGACTTTAGGATCATGTTAGCATGTTCATGAATGATTTCTAATATGGTAGAATGCATTGTTTGGGTTGTATGAATGCTTAGTTGGTCAATTGAAAGATTTGGTCTCTTTGTGGGTATACATGATGGTGGGTCATATAGGTATTGATAGGACTATTGTTTGGGTTGTAATAGATCATGGTTTCACATTTTGGTTGATGTGGACTCTGTGGAATAATGTGATGATGGTTATACACGCGTACGAATCTAAGGCCCCTACTTAGTAGGATTGGAAGGGTTTAGGGTGTGAAGTCGTGAGTGGCTTCACATGACATGTTGTGCATGATTTGATTCTGTGTATGATGCATGGGTTATGATATAATTATGTTGAACATGATGATTATTTGAGATTTGCATGACTTGTATGAAAATCTAGTTTTATGATGATCTAGGAAGTACATGTGGTTAATGAAGTGATATATGTGAACAACTTGCATGTGCATTGACTATAGGGAACTAAACAAGGTTACGATCAAGAATAGATATCCCTTACCTCGTATAGATGATTTGTTTGATCAACTACAAGGATCAAGCTATTATTCTAAGATTGACCTGAGGTCTGGGTATCATCAGCTGAGAGTTCGAGAGGAAGACATCTCGAAGACCGCTTTCCGTACATGTTACGGTCACTACGAGTTCTTAGTCATGCCATTCGGGTTGACGAATGCACCAGCGGTATTCATGGACCTCATGAATCGCTTGTGCAAACCCTATCTCAATCAGTTTGTTATTGTCTTCATCGATGACATATTGATCTACTCAAAGACCAAGGAAGAACATGAGGAGCACCTACGTTTAATCTTGGAATTACTTAGAAAAGAACAATTGTACGCCAAGTTTTCTAAGTGTGATTTCTGGATACGTGAAGTGCAATTTTTGGGTCATATTGTTAATGAGAAAGGAATACATGTCGATCCGGCAAAGATTGAGGCGATAAAGAATTGGTCGGTCCCTAAGACGCCTAGTGAGATACGACAATTTCTTGGACTGGCAAGATACTATCTTCGATTCATTGAAGGATTTTATAAGATCGCTCAACCTCTCACGGCCTTGACTCATAAAGGAACATCGTATAAATGGGGCGAGAGTCAGGAATCTGCTTTCCAGTTGCTGAAACAGAAACTGTTTAGCGCACCGATATTAGCGTTACCGAATGAAAGTGATGATTTTGTAGTCTATTATGATGCTTCCATTTAAGGACTTGGGTGTGTATTGATGCAGCGGGATAAGGTAATAGCTTATGCCTCTAGACAACTAAAGGTTCATGAGAAGAACTATACCACCCATGACTTGGAATTGGGTGCGGTAGTTTTTGCCTTAAAGATCTGGAGACACTACTTGTACGGTACCAAATGCACTATTTACACCGATCACAAGAGTCTTCAACACATCTTTGAGCAAAAGGAATTGAACATGAGGCAAAGACGTTGGGTAGAGCTACTGAACAACTATGATTGTGCCATCAGATTTCATCCGGGGAAAGCAAATGTAGTCGCTGACGCGCTGAGTAGGAAAGAAACTGCTAAGCCTCGACGTGTACGAGCTTTGCAACTTACCATTAGCACATAGTTACCGGAACAAATCTGAGAAACTCAGACAGAAGCTTTGACAGCAGAAAACATTGGGTCTGAATCATTAACGGGAATGGAAAAACAATTGGAAGTAAAAGCGGATGAAATTCGTTACTTCATGGATAGACTTTGGGTACCTTTATACGGAAATCTGAGAGACTTGGTCATGAGTGAGGCACACAAGTCTAAGTACTCTATACATCCTGGATCTGAAAAGATGTATCATGATCTGAAGGCACACCATTAGTGGCCTAATATGAAAGCGAATGTAGCTACCTATGTGAGCAAGTGTCTGACCTGTTCAAAGGTAAAAGTGGAGTATCAGAAACCATCTGGGTTGTTGTAACAGCCTAAGATTCCTATGTGGAAGTGGGAACAGATCTTAATGGATTTCATTACCAAGCTACCTCGGACTCCTACTGGTTGTGACACGATATGGGTTATTGTGGACCAATTAACGAAGTCTGCTCATTTCTTGGCAATAAGGGAAACAGACGAAATTGAGAAATTAACTTGACTTTATTTGAAGGAGATAGTGTCAAGACATGGTGTACCGGTTTCAATCATTTCCGACCGCGATGCTCGTTTTACATCGTACTTCTGGCAGTTGTTGCAAAAATCTTTAGGTACGCGATTAGACATGAGTACTGCTTATCATCCGCAAACCGACGGTCAAAGTGAGCGTACCATACAGATGTTGGAGGACATGCTACGCGCTTGTTGGGCGGTCAAAGTGAGAAAATGTAGATCACCAGTTTGTTGGGCTGAAATTGGTGATAGCCAGCTAACGGGTCCCGAGTTAGTACACGAGACCACTGAGAAGATTGTACAAATAAGGAACCGTATGGCTGCAGCGCGCGACAAACAAAAAAGTTATGCTGATAAGCGACGGAAACCTCTAGAGTTCCAGGTTTGTGACAAAGTCTTATTGAAAGTCTCACCGTGGAAAGGCGTGATTCGGTTTGGTAAAAGAGGAAAGCTAAATCCGAGATACGTTGGACCATTTGAGATATTAGAAAGAATAGGTCCAGTTGCCAATCGACTAGCCCTATCTGATTCATTGAGTGGAATCCATGACGTATTCCATGTTTTAAATCTAAAGAAGTGTTTAACGGATGAAACGATGATCGTACCGCTTGAGGAAGTCCAAGTAGATGAACAATTACGCTTCATTGAGGAACCAGTCGAGGTGATGGATCGTGAGGTAAAGACACTTAAGCAAAGCAAGATACCCATAGTCAAGGTTCGTTGGAACTCGAGATGTGGACCAAAATTCACGTGGGAACGTGAGGACCAGATGAAGCTTAAGTATCCTCAGCTATTCGAAAAGACGATGCCAGCCGGCGAAGGTATTGATTTAAATTTCGAGACGAAATTTCTTTCAACATGGGAATGATGTGACAACTCCCCTGAAACTCATTCGATTACTTTGTGCCAATGCAGTAGATTAGTAATGAAACACACAATACACCATGTAACGCAATTTTCGGGACGAAAATTCTTTCAACATGGGGATAATGTGACATCCGGTAATTTTCCGTTACCAAACTTCGTTAGTTCTGTTAAGTCTTGCATACACGAGTCGTGAGCACACACTAGTTGTCGTTGAATGTTGGTGACTTAATAATAATTAATAATGATAAACAGATAATTATTTAACTAATAATGTTGGTTATTAGTTGTGCTTATGCGATTTAAATATTATTTGTGGATTTTATCTTGTAACGTGCCAACGTTTGTATTTAATTCGTGTATTTTGTAATTAGTAAAGATAATGCATATGATTATTATTGTTAGTTTATATTCTTGTTATTTTAGTTAAAAACCTTTTTAAAAGAATTTAAAAGTTTAGTTTTTATAAAATACAAATTATAAGGGTTTAAATGGTAACTTTCCAAATAAAATACTTAATTAAAACAAAATCCCAACCCTAATTCCCCACCCTTCGGCCACGACACACCTCCAAAACACACACACACACTTCGATCATCGAGCAAGAACAAGCAATTGGTGATCGGTTTTGGGAGATTTCAAGCTATACAATACGTTAACAACATCAAATCTTGTCTATTACGCGATTTAAAGATTAGTTTTGTGTTTTTGTTCATGTGTTTTGATGTCGTCGAGGGTTATGGGTCGAATGTGATGATTGGATGTTGAATTCTTTGATGTTTGTTGATGTTATTATGTATGTTAGAATGTATATATGCAAGTTTACGTGGATTGTGCAAGAAAGTTGCGATTTTGATGCGTTGTTCATACGTTACTAATAATAGTAACTTTATTTGCATGAATATGATGATTGGATGATGAATTGATATTCTTAAAGTGATTATCATGTTATGGGTATGTTAGAATGATGATGTTGATGCTAGAAACCTAAGAATGGATGTTGTAGTTCATATGTTACCAAAAGTAGAAACTTTTGGTTTTGAAGAATGATAAATCATGATGATTTGATGTGTAGAACATGTCTAGATGATAGCATGAGTTTGAATTGGTATATTGTTAATGAAATCATGAATGTATTGGGTGTTAGATAGGTTTTGGGATGCACCTTCCCAAAAGGGAAACTTTATTTGCACAAAATCTTGAATATGATGATTTGGGCATGTTTGTGACTTTAGGATCATGTTAGCATGTTCATGAATGATTTCTAATGTGGTAGAATGCATTGTTTGGGTTGTATGAATGCTTAGTTGGTCAATTGAAAGATTTGGTCTCTTTGTGGGTATACATGACGGTGGGTCATATGGGTAATGATAGGACTATTGTTTGGGTTGTAATAGATCATGGTTGCACATTTTGGTTGATGTGGACTCTGTGGAATAATGTGATGATGGTTATACACGCATACGAATCTGAGGCCCCTACTTAGTAGGATTGGCAGGGTTTAGGGTGTGAAGTCGTGAGTGGCTTCACATGACATGTTGTGCATGATTTGATTCTTTGTATGATGCATGGGTTATGATATAATTATGTTGAACATGATGATTATTTGAGATTCCATGACTTGTATGAAAATCTAGTTTTATGATGATCTAGGAAGTACATGTGGTTAATGAAGTGATATATGTGAACAACGCTCAACATTTGTACAAATCTCTGAAATTTAACATACTCCTGATTTGGACTTTTGAGAACTATTCAGGCGTATGAGAAACCTTCCATGAGTCTGACACTTGGAAATTTTCACAAAATCCATCTGAACACTGTTTATGCACATTAGCACTTTTCACGCACATTATCTCAACACTTAGTCAAATTTTGACTATTCACCCAAAATATACATTAATTACCCTCAAATTTAACAATATCAAATTGTTTTTTTTAAGATCACCACGAATCATTTGAAACTCATATTTTCATTTTTAAACATGAATTTTCAATTCAAACACCACCAAGCACATTTTGGAATACACTTTGAATCAATTTTTTATTTTTCAAACAATTTTCCGTCATTTTAGTCTCTATTTTGAAACTATTACAACACAAATAGTCGTATTTTTGTTTTTATTTTGTTTGTAAGAAGCTTTTCCACTTATTTTGAATTCTTTTCAGGTTCATTTTACATCATATCAAACACACACATGATTGAATTTTTAGCTTCATTCTTTTCATCCAAAGCACTTTATTTTTTATTTCTTTTTCACATTTTGACACTTTCCATTGATTTTCTCTTTTACATTTTTACTCCCCCTAAACTTTTAAGTTCACAAACTTATAAGTTTCTTTTATTTTGCAAGAAGAGCAAACCAATCAGTATTAACATGCCTGCACACAGAAAATCATGCAAAAATCAAAATTAAAGCAGAATAAAAATCTACTATACAAATTTGAATCACATGCCTACAGTGAGATTATATCAGTTAAGATCAGCACATTAAAATAAAATAAAAAATGGTGGATAGTCATAGACAGTTATTAAATCCAGGTCAAGTGTGTTCCAGGTCAGCGTTCCCGCAATAAAGGAGACACAAGATCTAAGAACAGAAAATGAGTGCTTTCGGCAAGATCATCAGCTCACTTACTTTTTCAATTCTTGGATAGCTTAAGGTTCGATTAGATATGACATTATATAACCCACACTTAGACTTAGAGAGCTCAACTCTCGTCAAGATATGCAAGAAAGCACGTTTCTCAACTTATTAACCTGACATATACTTATAACCAGATCTCATGTTTAGATTGTGCACATTGGCATCTTTTGCATCAGGTGAGAATATCCAGGTCTGTAATGACTTACAACAAAGGATATCTCGTCACTTCAGGTCTATAATGACTCATAACAGAGAAGTGAATAGATGCTATAAATATATCTCATGGTTATTCATATCGCCACCAGGTGTGAGTTTGTGACTTTACAAGCAATCAATTAGAGAAGTCAACACTACTCATTGGTACTAAGATTGACAAACAAGAAATCATGATTGATTTAGTTTAATCACAATAATTTACTTTTTCAGTATAATTGCATGAGCTTACCTGCACATCATATCTGATCACGTTAGACTTTATTAGCGAGTGGAGTATGCAACCGATCAGAACCAATATATCTATCATTTCTCATAAATTGCAAAGGCGGATTCATTCCTAAAATAATAAACTAACAAATAAACTCTATTTTTGTGGGGTTTTATTTTATAATTTTCTCTTTTCTTTTTGGAATTTTCTATTTTTTTGTATTTGCTTTTTCTTTTTCTTTTGAGCATGCACACACAATATATACAATCAAGAGTCAACTTTGACAGTTTCTCTTTTAGTTTTATTGTTTAGCTATGGGAGAGATCTTTTCATTTTTATGATTCAAACAACTAAAATAAACTCGATCAAGTGATCAAAATGACTTTGTAATAGACTCTTGACACGATCAAAATCAGTTTTTAAACATGGTTAATAAGTTCAATTGACTCAACCAAATACTCAAAACGACCTAGTAAAAAGGCTTTTGTAAATCGATCAGCCGACTATTTTTCAGTTGCAATTTGAATCAAAATGATTAGACCTTTTTCAGAGTTATCTCTGAGAAAATGATATCGAATTTTAATATGCTTTGTTTTTTAGTGCTGGATAGGATTAGCTGTAATAAACATAGCAGCAGTGTTATCAATGTAAATACGAGTTTTAAGAAAATTAAACTCGTAATCCAGCAGTTGGTTTTGTAATCAAAGGATTTGAGAACATCCTGTTGAAGCAGCTATGTACTCAGCTTCTACGGTTGAAACGGAGACATTTGTTTGTTTCTTACATTGCCACAAGACTAATCTGGGACCTAAAAACTGACAACCACCCGTCGTATATTTACGATCTTGGCAACATCCTCCATAATCACTATCTGTATATCCATGTAACTCGAAGTTTTCTTCGTAAGGATACCATAACCCTAAAGCTGGTTTTTCTTTGAGATACCTGAATATGCGTTTAACAGCGATTAGGTGAGATTCCTTCGGGTTAGATTGATACCTGGCACAGACACAAATAGCATACATTATATCAGGTCTAGATGCAGTAAGATACATCAAAGATCCAATCATAGATCTGTATAGAGTTTGGTCAACTTATTTCCTTTCGAATCAGGTTCAATCTTAGTATTGACGTCAGCTGGAGTTCTGATGGATTGACAATCTTGCAGTTTAAATTTTTTTAAGAGTTTTTCAACGAATTTCTCTTTATTAAGAAAAATTCCATCTGCAGACCGTTTCACTTGAAGACTAAGGAAAAAGTTAATTTCTTTCATAGAACTCATTTGGAAATAAGACTTCATGATTTTTTCAAATTCATTACACAATTTTGGACTTGTAGAACCGAATATGATATCATCAACATACACTTGAACACATAAGAGATCATCAGCATCCTTCTTTATGAACAAAGTCGGATCAATTTTCCCTCGCGTGTATCCATGTTGGATCAAATGCTGTGACAACATCTCATACCAAATTCTACGGGCTTGATAGAGACCATACAATGTTTTACTAAGCTTATACACACGATGACAATATTCTGAATCTTCAAAACCTGGAGGTTGCTAGACATACACATCATCAGTGATTGGTCCATAGAAGAAAGCACCTTTAACGTCCATCTGATACACCTTGAATTTCATATATGATACATAAGCCAGGAAGACACGAATTGATCCAAATAATCTAAAGATTCGTTCTTGGGGTTGGAGGCAAGTCCCCTTTCGAAACCCTAATGTTAGGGTTTAAATAGGTTTTCAAATTTGAAACAATCCTACAAATATCGCGTTAGAACGTAACTTAAGGCCTATAGGTCGTAGGTTACAGCCTACCTTCAACCAGACGACCAAACCTCCTGTCTTCCGGGGTTCACAGACGGACTTAGCACAGGGCCGTAAGTTACTTTGTTTTAAATATTTTTTTATTTTTTATTTTTATTTTGAAGCTTAAACCAAACTAAAACGAAAGAAATTAATCAAATCAAATAACGCTAAGCGCACTAGCTCCCCGACAACGGTGCTATTTTGATGACCTGTCGTGATAATTGGGTATAATGCATGGATGTATCATAGTTAATATTACTTTTTTAATATCCTTGATGTATCAAATGATATTACTTGTTACGTGTTTGAAATATAGGTTAATTGAAGCTTAACGGATATTATTTGAGAAGGATACAAAGGATAACAAGACTACGGTTTGAAAGGTGCTGAAAATAAAGAAAACTATGCAAACTGCAGGGAGGCCGTAAGCTACAGCCTGAGGCCATAACTTACGACCCTGTGCTAAGTCCGTCTGTGAACCCCGTAAGACAGAAGGTTTGGTTGTCTGGTTGAAGGTAAGCCGTAAACTACGGCCTATTGGCCGTAAGTTACGTTCTAATGTGATATTTTGAGGATTGTTTTAAATTTTAAAACCTATTTAAACCCTAACATTAGGATTTCAAAGGGGGACTTGCCTCCAACCCCAAGAACAAATCTTTAGACTATTTGGAGCCTTTAAAACTCTCTTTAATCATCAATTGATCAACGAGTCATAAGCCAAAGTTGAAGATTGAAGAGATTATGATGAAGATGCAAGGCTAACCATCCGTGATCATCTCCGGGTGGATGGTTTGTGATTTGATTATGCATTCTTATATTCTTACCTAGTCAAGACATAAACTTTAATTGTTTAACAACTTTTATTGGTTTATGTGTTTTGAATGATGTGTTGATTAAAGATTCATGTTAGTTGATTTGATTATTACTTATCAAGTTATCAGTTTTACATTGTTAACCATTGAGTAGTAGTTAGGTTATCATCATTAATCGGTGATTGTAAATAAAATTTCTAGATTATGAAATTAGTTAGTTTACTAATAAATTTACATAATCGGATATCAAGTTGGTAATTACCATTTAACATATGTGATAAACAAGTTATGTCTATGTGATTTCAAGATTAGATGAAACATAAACCATGTATTCAATTACATTTCTAAAACCTGGTTGTGATCTCTTTCATCTCAATAGTTCCAAACCAAGTCTAAGTTTTGTTTTGTTTATTAAAGTAATTTTTTTAGTTAATCTTATCCACATCCATTTACAATCAAGAGACAATAGTTCAGTTTTCTAAATTAGTAAGTTAGTTTAATAATCAAACGAATCGTGTAACACTAACCACATGCTCCCCGTGGATACAATACCTGACTTACCCTAGCTACCTAGGTTAATTAGGTTTTTGTATGACCCCAACGATAGGTTATCAGATAGTCATTCTGTATTTTGATAATCGGGCTATAAATAAAATCACAATTAAGTACAGTTTTCCTATCCCGCATTTTAATGATCTTCTTGACCACTTACATGGAGCGTGTATTTTTTCAAAGATTGATTTACGGAGCGGCTGCCACCAAATCCGTATGCGTCCCAGGGACGAATGGAAGACCGCCTTTAAAACACTAGATGGGCTCTATGAATGGATGGTAATGCCTTTAGGATTATCTAATGCTCCAAGCACTTTCATGAGGTTAATGAACCATGTTTTTTAACCGTTTATAGGTCGGTTTGTCGTTGTTTATTTCGACGATATCTTGGTATATAGTAACAGTGAAGCCGAACTCATCCATCACCTTGGGGAGATTTTTACTGTCTTGTAGGAAAAAAAGTTATATGCTAACCGAAAAAGTGCCACTTCTTATCAACAGAAGTTATCTTTTTAGGTTATTTGATTTCAGGTCATGGCATTCGCATGGATCTCAATAAGGTCTCTGCCATAACTACTTGGCCAACACCTAAGTCTTTACATGATGTTCGAAGTTTTCACGGCCTTGTCTCTTTTTATAGACGTTTCATTCGAGGCTTTAGTACAATTGTCGCACCAATCACCGAGTGTCTGAAAAGCAGTAAATTTGTGTGGAGTAAGGTGGCACAAGAGGCCTTTGAAAGGCTTAAAGTAGCCATGACCGAGGCTCCAGTGTTGGCACTTCCAAGTTTTAATCATGTGTTTCAAATAGAATGTGATGCTTCGGGTCTTGGAATTAGAGGAGTTCTAAGTCAGCGTAATAGGCCAATCGCCTTTTTCAGTGAAAAGCTCAATGACACATGTCGACGATATAGCACTTATGATAAAGAGTTCTTTGCCATTGTTAGAAGTCTCGAGTATTAGCGTCATTATCTTTTACTGGCCGAGTTTATTTTGTATTCCGACCATCAAGCTCTCAAATTTATTCAGGGGCAAGCAAAGCTAAATCCGAGACACGCAAAGTGGGTTGAAACGCTTCAAGACTTTGTGTTTGTTATTCACCATAAAGCCTGGACGGCAAACACTATACCCGATGCACTTAGTCGACGACCCGCATTGCTAACGTCTACCATTTTTCAGGTTTCCGGCTTTGCTCCTTTTACTCATTTATATCAAGATGACCCCGATTTTAAAGACATATGGGTTAGATGTGGCAATGGACTTTTTCGTGATTTTGTAAAAAGAGACCTTCTTATCTTCAAGGGACGTCACCTTTGTGTTCCTTTTTTTTCCTCTCCTGACGCTATTGTATTAGAATGTCATGAAGGTGCTCTTGCAGGTCATTTTGGAAAAGCAAAGACTGTTGCTTCAGTGGCAGATCGTTTTTTTTTTTTTTTTGCCTCATTTATCTAAGGATGTACAAAAGATTATTAACCGTTGTCGTATATGCCATATTGCCAAAACTCATCACACTAATCAAGGCTTATACACTCCGTTACCTACCCCTAGCGGTCCGTGGGAAGATATTAGCATTGACTTTGTTCTCGGCTTACTGGTAACACAAAGAAAGAAGGATTCCATTATGGTCGTCGTTGACCGATTTTCAAAGATGGCTCATTTCATTCCGTGCTCCAAAACATTCAATGCATCTCAGGTAGCTCAGTTGTATTTTGATGAAATAGTACACCTTCATGGCGTTACCAGGTCAATCACATCCGACCGCGATGTCAAATTTGTTAGCCATTTTTGGCGTACCTTGTGGAAACGTTTGGGTGCCAATCTTCATTTTAGCAGCTCGCATCACCCGCAAACGGATGGTCAAACCGAAGTCACAAATCGGAGCCTTGGTAATCTTCTTCGTTGTTTGATTCGCGACAAGCACTACAACAATTTAGCTCTGTCCCGACGACATCTATAGCGACGACATATGTTGCTGGTATAGATTGGTCTATAGCGACGACATGTCGTCGCTATATATTAATAGGGATTTTTGACTGGTCAAACTCTATACCGACGACTTGTCGTCGGTATAGAGTTGGCGAGCTGCTAAATATTACGCGGGATTTATGAAAATACCTATGCCGACGACATGTCGTCGCGACAGGTGAAGTTATTTAATTTTTTATTTTTTTCTATCTCGACTTACAGATTTAAAAAAAAAAATTAAAATCCACTTTTCCCGACGACATGTTGTCGGGATAGATAAAAAATATAAAAAAATAATTTCTCTGTGCCGACGACATGTCGTCGGGACAGGCTTTTTTTAATTTTTTAATTTTGACTCTATAGGGACGACATATCATCGCTATAGAGTGCAGACCCCTTAAATCGCATTTCAGACCTTCTGCCCCTTTTTTCACCCCAAAAAACTCAATTTTTCTCTCAACTTTCATCTCGGTTTATATGCGTATTTGGTATCAAATTGAAGTGTTTGAAGGTAAGAATGATGTTATTTTACTATAATGAAGTTATATAATCTTGTTTTTATAAGTTTTATCTAAATTTTTATGTTTTAGGTGAGATTAAAGTTTAAAGCTTGAAATTAAAGGATTTGAAGATTTGAAGGTATGAATCATTTAAAGCTTATGATTTAAGTGTTGTTTAGTGAATATGTTTGTGATTAGGTTTGTATGATTGTAAAAGTGTATATATATGTTAACGTATGTAAGTTTGATGGTAGATTAGGTTATGCACATCAAGTGTTTGATGAAATACCACTATATATATTTTCATGGTTTTAAGTTTGTATGTATTTTTATATGTGTTAATTTATATGTATATGGTTTGATGTATTTAGTTGTTTATGTATATGTTTATATGTATGTAATTATGTAAATTTTGTATGTGAATGTTTGTATGTATTTATGTTTATATGTTTGTTCATTAGTATATTATATGTTTGTTTTTTGTAATTGTGTATGTAAGTATGTTGTATACTTGTATGTTTTTTGTATACTTGTAAGTGTGTATGTAAGTATGTTGTATACTTGTATGTAAGTATGTTTGTATTTTTGTAATTGTGTATGTAGGTATGTTGTATATTTGTATGTTTGTATACTTGTATACTTGTAAGTGATTATGTGTTGTGATTATGCTTGTATGTATGTATATGTAAGTGTATATGACTTTAATGTTAGTACATCTTTGTGTATATGTTAATTGATAAAGTTGTATTTCCATGTTTTATAACACCATAGATATGACAATTGATAAGAGTTGGATTAAAGTATGAAATCGGAGTTCTCCGGAATTTATAAAAGGTCTTCGTAGTTTTCTAGAAATTGCCAAGACCCATGTCGATAGTTTAGGAAAAGCTTTTTGTCCGTGTAAACGATGCTGCAATGGGTGTCGGCAGGATCTGGATATCATTTATGCCCACATACATGACAATGGGTTTCTACAATCATATAAGACGTGGACTTATCATGGTGAAAAACATCCACGTGCTTCAGAAATAAAAGACCTTTTTGCTCCAAGAAAATCTATTCCAGCAACAAATAATGAGATGTTTGATGTAATTGATGATGTTATGGCGGAGCAGAATATTAACGAAGAAAATGTAGACGAAGGTGGAACTGGTTTTGACCTGGAGTTTGATGCATTATTTAAGGAGCTGAATACCGAGTTATACCCGGTTGTAGTTGGATGTCTTCTTTAAACTTTTTAGCAAAATTGATGCATATCAAGGTTATCAACAAATGGACGGATAGTTCATTTAACCAACTTTTAGAGTTTTTGAGAGTTGCATTCCCTAAAGAAAATCAAATTCCAGCCTCATACTATGAAGCTAAGAAGAGATTAAGAAAGATTGGGTTAGGATATGAATCTATCCATGCTTGCATTAACGATTGTGCTCTGTTTTGGAAAGAAAATGAGATGATGCAAAATTGTCCGGTTTGTAACGAGAGTAGATGGGTTGACAAAAACACAAAGGGGAAGAAAGTACTCAAAAAGTGTTGCGCTACTTTCCTTTAACTTCCCGACTTCGACGAATGTATAGCTCAAGAATCACAGCAAAAGAAATGACATGGCATTATACTGGACGCTCAACGGATGGTATGATGCGTCATCCAGTTGATGGGAAGGCATGGCAAGACTTTGATGAAAAATTTCCTGATTTTGCCAAAGAACCCCGAAATGTACGTTTGGGTTTGGCTGCGGATGGTTTTAATCCATTCGGTAACATGAGTCAATCTTACGGTATGTGGCCAGTTGTATTGACAACATATAACACACCACCATGGTTATGTATGAAAGAGTCTTCTTTTATGTTGACCTTGCTTATTCCCAGGCCTAAATCTCCTGGAAAGGACATTGATGTTTTCCTACGGCCTTTAATAGATGAGTTGAAAATGTTATAGGCCGAAGGAGTTCAAATGAGAGATGCATCAACCAAAACTGTATTCAGGATGCGTGCAGCTCTATTATGGACTATAAATGATTATCCTGCTCGTAGCTATATGTCTGGATGGAGTGGTCAAGGTTATATGGCATGCCCTACTTGTAACGTAGACACACCCTCATGCCCTATAACAAATAAAATAGCTTTTATTGGTCATAGACGATTCTTGACAAAAAAGCATAGTTTGAGAGATGATCTTTTGTTCAATGGCAAAAGAGAGACAAGAGATCCTCCTAGACGTTTGAGTAATGCACAAATCTTAAAACAACTAAAAAGCCTCCCTAATAGTGTTCCAGGGAAACATCCTACACATGGAGGTGTGAAAAGAAAGCGTGCTGCAACCGAGTTGAATTGGACCAAACGAAGTATCTTCTATGAGCTGGAATATTGGTCTTCACTCATTTTAAAACACAATCTTGATGTCATGCATGTAGAAAAATATTTGTGAGAGCTTGTTGGGTACTTTGCTAATGAATGAAAAATCAAAAGACACGCACAAAGCAAGACAAGATTTGCAAAATATGGGTATTCGACCTGATTTATGGCTAGTAAAGAAAAACAACAAGGTCTACCGACCACATGCTTCTTATTCTTTCACACCTGGTGATCGTGAACGTTTTTGTCAATTCGTTAAAGGAGTGAGACTACCTGATGGTTTTGGTTCAAACTTTAAAAATAAAGTGCTTTCTAATTATTCAAACATAATCGGGTTAAAGTCTCATGATTATCACATCCTAATGCAACGATTGCTACCGATCGGGTGAAAGTTGGTCACCCAAAAAATGTATCCACAACAATCATTGACCTTTGTACATTTTTTCAGAAAATATGTGCAAGATCAGTAAATGTGAGTGACATGTATAAAACAAATAAGGAAGTGGTAAAGATATTGTGCAATTTGGAATTGATATATCCTCCTGCATTTTTTGATATAATGGTTCATTTAGTTCTTCATTTACCTGAAGAAGCTATTCTTGGTGGTCCCGTTTATATGAGATGGATGTATCCTTTTGAAAGATACATGAGAAAGCTCAAAGCATATGTTAGAAACAAAGCTAGACCTGAAGGCTCAATAGCAGAAGGTTATGTTGCAGATGAGGCATTGGCATTCTGCTCTATTTATCTTGAAGGTATGCAAACCAAATTCAACCGACCCGATAGAAATGCAGATTCTGGCATCCCAAAGAGACAATTTCATGTGTTTTCATCACAATGTCGACCAATGTCTAAAAAGAAAATCATTGCGCTATATGAATATGACTACAAATCATTACACTGGTTTTTTCTAAACAATTGCAAAGAAATTAGTGACTACAAATCGGAATTTGAATCTAAATTTCCTGGACGAAGTATGAAAACAGAATTTTCTTCATGGTTAAAGTGTAAAGCTAATACATCATCATCATCATTATCATCATCATCATCTTCATCTTCTTCTTCTTTGTCTCAAGAAGGTATCAAAGAATTAAAGGCATTGGCACATGGTCCTTTAAACGCATATTCTTACACTGCTTGCATAGTCAATGGTGTTAGATTTATGGTTCATAGTCGTGATGTTCGACACACTACTCAAAACAGTGGTGTTGTTTCAATAGGAGAAGACGATACTCCATTTTATGGTCAGCTAGAGGAGATCTTAGAGTTGAACTACATAGATGGTTACTCGGTTGTACTATTTCGTTGCAAATGGTACAAAACATCTGGTAAGAGGTTAATCAAGCAAAACAATGTCACTGTTATAGACGTCAGCGACACATGGTATGATGATGATCAGTACATTTTAGCCACACAAGCTAAACAGGTGTTTTATCTTGAAGATCCTTCTCGAACCACCGATAATTGGAGGGTTGTTGAAGACTTTCACCATCGAAAACTTTGGGATCATCCAACCATGAGTGTTGTTAACGAGATAGATATATTGCATGACACCCAATCATCTAATTATAACTTGGTTGTCGACTCAGGCTGTAAAGTTGGTGAATCAAGTGCACAATTCATTGATAATGAGACAAATGTCATACAACACGTGCAATTAGATAGATTTGGAAAATTGGTAGTCGACTTAGGCTACTTGCCCATGAAGTCGACTTTAGATGTTGGTGAATCAAGTGACACAATTCTTGCGAGGAAATGATATAAATATGATGATGATAGATATCCATTAGTAGTGATGATTCGATTGAAAGTATGTTTATTAATTTTGTTTAGGTTTATTGTTTATGTTTATTATTATATATTTACAAATTATTTTTGTATGTGTTTATTGTTAATGTTTATTATCTTTGCATAGGTATATTGTTGATGTTTATTGTCTATTTTTGTTGAAGCATGTCAACATATATTGCTCGAGGACATGGCGGGGATGGCGGGGATCTACCTCGGCATGGGGATCCAAATAGGATCCCAACAGGTTGCGAGTCTTGTAAGTTATTTGTTAAAGTTAAAAAATACATATTTATGTTGAACATAATCTATGTTTCCTAACTTTTCAATTGCATATATTAATGTAGCACAACCCGCGAGAAAAAGAAGATCAAAAGGAAAAAACATTAAATTATTTAAAAAAATTGAGCAAAACAAAGGCCAACCAATACCAATCGAAGTTGAAAGCAAGGAGGGCCAATATAAGTTTGTTGGAGAAAACAGCTCATATTTTATAAGGTTAATCTCTAATGAGATTAGTAAGGTTGTTCCTTTCCATTATCCCAGTTGGCAAGCTGTTCCTGATGAATTTAAGAAAGCCATATATCCCACACTTTTTGTAAGTATACAGTGTTGTGTTTTTATCGTATTTTAGTTATATAAGTATTATATGTTTTCTAATTACATGTTTTGCAAGAATATTTTGACCTTGCTAGATGGAGGGAATCCGAACAGTGGGAAGGCGTAAGGCTCGGAATCAATGCCGAGTGTCAAAGAGCCTATAAAGATCGAAACCAAGATCTAAAATCTCATTTTGATGATGTGGGTGGTTATGATGATGTAGAAACAGTGTTAACTTGTCCTCCTGAGGGAACTGACCCGCAAGCATGGGCTCGGGTGATTAATGAGTTGTTCTTAGATCCTGCTTATAGTAGCCGATCTGAGGCAAACAAATTAAACAGAGGTAAACAACGCTATCCGAGTTTCCATGGGAGCCAATCATATGCACAGAAGAGACATATGGAGGTAAAAGTATAATTGTTATTATAAAAATAAGTATTAACTGTCGGAAGATGCATTTCTTAGAATTTTTATTATTCACAGGGGAGTGGACCGATTGATCTCTTTCAGAAGATGCATTTCAGAGAAGGCACGGGATGGGTGAATGCAACTGCAGAATCGGACTGGGTAAGTTTAAGTGTGTTTGGGTCAAAATGACCCATTTGAACTAACTTTTGTGTGATTCTAGTGATAGTTTAAATGTGTTTGGGTCAGAATGACCCGTTTGAACTAGCTTTTGATTGATTCTAGTATGCTTAAATGTGTTTGGGTGAAAATGACCCATTTGAACTAACTTTGTGTGATTCTAGTATGTTTAATGTGTTTGGGTCAAAATGACCCGTTTGAACAACTTTTGATTGATTCTAGTATGCTTAAATGTGTTTGGGTGAAAATAACCCGTTTGAACTAACTCTTGTGTGATTCTAGTATGTTTAAGTGTGTGTGCGCCAAAATGACTCATTTGAACTAACTTTTGATTGATTCTAATATGTTTAAGTGTGTTTGGGTCAAAATGACCCATTTGAACTAACTTTTGTGTGATTCTAGTATGTTTAAGTGTGTTTGGGTCAAAATGACCCGTTTGAACTAGCTTTTGATTGATTCTAGTATGCTTAAATGTGTTTGGGTGAAAATGACCATTTGAACTAACTCTTGTGTGATTCTAGTATGTTTAAGTGTGTGTGCGCCAAAATGACTCATTTGAACTAACTTTTGATTAATTCTAATATGTTTAAGTGTGTTTGGGTCAAAATGACCCATTTGAACTAACTTTTGTGTGATTCTAGAATGTTTAAATGTGTTTGGGTCAAAATGACCCGTTTGAACTAGCTTTTGATTGATTCTAGTATGCTTAAATGTGTTTGGGTGAAAATGACCCATTTGAACTAATTCTTGTGTGATTCTAGTATGTTTAAGTGTGTGTGCGCCAAAATGACTCATTTGAACTAACTTTTGATTGATTCTAATATGTTTAAGTGTGTTTGGGTCAAAATGACCCATTTGAACTAACTTTTGTGTGATTCTAGTATGTTTAAGTGTGTTTGGGTCAAAATGACCCGTTTGAACAAATATTCAATATGTTTAATACAGGAAAGAATTCAAGAGGAGTATGTGAGATCCTCTAGCGAGACCGGTGGAGACTCATCTGCTGTTGATGAGATTCAATGCATTGAGCGTGCCTTAGGTCAAAGGCGAGGACATATACGAGGTGTTGGTCGCGTGGTGAGACATCCCACCCCTGATTTTTGTAGCTCGCAACCTCCTCCAACACAACATTTGAATGATGAAGTTGCAGAACTTAGACAACAGCAACAACAAAATCAAAAAACTATACAACAACAACAACAACAAATCCAACAACAACAACAAATACAAGAAATGCAACGATTACTTCAAGAGCAGATGGAAATGATGCGCTACTGGCAGCAGCAACGACCACCTGTGGTTATTAGCGTTTGTATTTTTGTTAGATTTTGTTGAACTTTAAACTAATTGTATGAATTATCTGTTTGTTAAACTTATATTTGAAGTTGTATGAATTATTAGTTTGTTAAACTTGCATTGGATTTTTCTTGATTATATGTTTGTTAAATTTTTTTAAAAAATAAGGTTCTGCATAAAATAAAAAAATAAAAAAAAATAATAAAATGAGATCAATAGCGACGACATGTCGTCGCTATAGAGTATTTTCCATTTTTTAAAAAAAATTAAAAAACACCTATAGCGACGACATATCGTCGCTATTGATCTCATTTTTTTATTTTTTGTTTTTTTTATTCGATAAAATCAGAAACCACGACACTTATAGGAACGATTTGTCGTTCCTATAGAAAAACTTATGCCGACGACCTCTATCCCGACGACATATCAGCCTATTACAACTAACTTTTGCGAACTAACTCTATAGCGACGACATGTCGTCGCTATAGGTCAAAATTAGCTATAGCAACGACATGTCGTTGCTATAAGGTGGCATATTTTCGTTGCTATAGACCCACTTTCTTGTAGTGAAGCCTAAACAGTGGGACTTGACTTTACCTCAATCCTAATTCGCTTACAATCGTTTGAATCATAGTTCCACGGGGCGGAGCCCATTTTTTATTGTTTACGAACGCAACCCCTTTACTCCTCTTGATTTGGCTCCCATGTTGATTGACGGTCCGATTAGCGCCGAAGGGGACGAGCGGGCAAAACAAATAAAGGAATTGCATGAGCAAGTAAGGCAACAGATTATTCAACATAATATTCAATATCAGTCCCGTGCCAACAAACATCGAAAGAAGGTGGTATTCGAAGAAGATGATCTTGTGTGGATATATTTGAGACGTGATCGTTTTCCTCAGGGCCGTTATGAAAAGCTTCATCCACGTGCTGACGGTCCATTTCGTATTTTAAAAAAATTAATGATAACGCATACAAGGTGAATTTACCGGGTCATTATGGTGTCTCTGCTACCTTCAATGTCACGGATCTTTCCCCTTATACTCCCGCAGAAGATTTGGACGACTCAGGGTCGAGTCGTTTTTTAGAGGGGGAGGATGATACGGATCAGGAACAAGACCAAGCCGGGCCCAGTTTCAAGTCTACCGAAAGTGGCTAAACGGACCAAGTGTTTTAAAGATCCAATCCAACCAAAGCTTCCTATCCAAGTTATTTATTCTCAAGTATTATTTGTCATTATCGTTTTCTTTTTGTGTGAGATTTTGTTTCTATCTTTTGTTTGGTTTTTTTTTTCTGTTTAAAGGGTTGTAATTTATGGTTGGATTGGTAGAGTTTAATAACAGAGTTTTCTTGAAACATTTTGTTTCGTGTTTATCGGTTGGCCGATAATCTTATCACCTTCGCCGGTTTCTTGGTTGGCCAAGGATCGTCGCCGCTAGGTTTAGCCTAGGAGCCACTCATATATGAATCAGTATCATATCTAATGGCAGATCGCCATGCTTACAAGAAAAGCTAAGAGATTCTTAAGCGGAACAGGGAAGACAAGATTGGTGGTAATAGTAAGTTTAATATCAAGTTTGACAAGTCTAAAGTCTAACATTACACCTGTAACTACTTCAAACACTTTGCATGAGAATGTGAAAAAGCACCGAAGTCTTTCCTCGGGATTTACTAGGCCTAATAAGTCAAACCAAGGCAATTGAAGCTCAACACTAAATCACAAGCCTAATGGTGCTTTTACTTCTACTACATTAGTTTCTAAACGCGATGAATCGTATGACTAGAGCATTCACTTGGAATGCACAGCTATTAGTCAAGCTTTAATTCATGGCGAGATCACTAAGGAAGATAAAGAGAAAGTTGAATAGGCATTTATGGCAAAAGAAACCGAGGAGATTCAGATTCGTTCAATAATCGATGTGCAAATTGCATCGAATATAAAATTGATAGATGTCAATATGACTATCTTGAACTACAAATTGTTAGGTTGATTTTTAGACATATTTTGTGATGTTTTAGCATATATGTTTATTGCATTGCATGCAACTGATCTACTCATATCATATCATAATATAAGATAAATTTATGTTTTGGTGGATTGAAGTCTACTTTTGATGGTGTTTGATTGTTTTGAAGGTGTAAAACACTCTTGAGTAGTGAGCATGAGAATCGAGAAAATTTTAAATGAGTATTGAAGATGACGGGCTGTTTTTAAAAATACGAGTTCAATTTGAGTTCAAAGTGTTTTCCTAAGTGCGTTGATTTTATCTTTAAAATATTTTAAACACTTACTATAAAAAAAAAAGGATATTACTTAGATCCTTCGTTGAGATCACGGAAAGGATGTCAAGAGATGTACATCATCATTATTATGAAGGAGGCGCCTTTTTTTACTCGAGTACAAGTTAATGATGGTAAAAGAAGAAAATGCAACATTTAAAATCTTTTTGGTGATTTTCTAATTTCAAAATATTATTTGATTCGTCATGTAAGATTTTATTTAATTTTATTTTAATTGATTTAGTCATGTGTGGCTAAATCAATCTTTTAGTTTTGTCACTAGGGTTTGTCTTTGGAAGGCTTTAGATTCGGCCGTTGCTTTTTCTTCAAAGGAAATATTATATAGAATTGTTATATGTTTTTGTATGCACGGCTATAAACCAATTAATACTCCTATAGAATAAAATGTGATAAACTGTGTTATAATAAATGTATAACTTTATCTGTAATGTGTCGATTTCTCTCTCCTTTCAAATAATAAAACAATAATGTATAAGAAACTATAAACATATTTACTTATATGTTGTGTTAATATTTTTTAAAATATAAAAGAAAAGATTAACGATAAGTCATTTGTCATCAAATTTAAGACTCAATATTCCTAACTAATGAAAATAAATCTTTGCACTCGAAGAAAAAAGTAACCAAGAGGGACACCTGACATCACTGTATTTCTCATCATCAAATTTTTTTCGCTTTTTTTCCAATTAAATAATTATATTAATTATTAATAATATTATTTAATTATTTTTTAGATTAAAAATATCTTTTTAATAAATTAAAAAGAGATCTTTTTATTAATTTTATTTCTAAACAAACAAATTTTTTTAATGTAATTTTCTTTCAATAACATCAAACGTTTTTAAAATAAAAAATATTATAAAATTAGTGTTTTAAAAAGTAAAACTTTTATAAACAAAAAACAATTAAAATTCGGAGTTACAATAAGGGAATTTTAAAAATGACATTTTTAAAATCAATTTATTTTAAAACAAAATGTTTATTTTTTTTAAAAACAAACAAGTTTAAAAAATTGGTATAATTATTTTATTACTTATAGTCATTATTATATGTAATTTTAATCATATCTTAACTTAGAATATTGTTTTATAATTAATAAATTTTTATTTTATTTAATATATTATTTATTCAAACGATGTAATACACGGGTATACCAAATCTAGTTAATTATAATAAGGATGTAATAACATAATATTTTTGTGTTGCTTTATAGGATCAATGTATGTAATTTGTTATAATTTTGAGAGTTTTACATATTTTTTTATAAAGTAAAAGATACGTGTAAAAGCAAGCTTAAATTCAAATAAAAAACAAATAGAAAGACAATAATTAAACTAAAAAACTTTAAAAATGTAAATAATAATATAACACTTAAATGTAAACTTAAACCATCATACGATATATTAAAAAGCAACCACTTTGCTACAGTGTTTATAATTTCATATAATTTGACTACAACAACTTAAGCTTGAACTTTAGCCATTGAATTTTATTATTACAGTGAAGTTTAGTTTGGCACAAAATATTTTGGGTTTAAATTTTGAAAAAAAGAACCATGTCTAAGTTCTAAACAATTTTATTTTGTGTATTTATTTTTAATTTTAATTTAAGCCTCATGCTATATATAATATAATTCGTTTATTTTTTTTAAAAAAAATTGTTTCCACTAATAACTTTCATTTTTTACCTTTTCGTAAAAAAGAAACACTTTAGGGTTACGTTATAGTGATAGTTATCGAGACGTCTTTATTATACGTATTTTAATGTTTGGATCATGATAGGATCCCCGCCGCAATGCGTGGGATGATAACCTAGTTGTCTTCATTTTCTAAGGGACAAGATAATTGATGGTGTCCTTAAAGTGTTTAGAAAAGTACTAAACTAACAAAATACTGATGTTTCTCACTAAAGGATTAAGTATAAAACATCATCATTCTTTATGTGGTAATCTAGAGTTGAAGTGATCATTCTTTATGTTTCTCACTTATGGCATGATTAGTGTTTTAATGGTTGTTGGATATTTTGGAAGTTTAGGGAGTTGTTCAACTAATTTTGAAAGTCGAAGGGCTTTGTAGCAGTTTCTTAAATTGTTACAAAGGTGGATGCTCAAAGGGTTTCTCTCTTCGAATGCATCTGTTCGGGTCATTTTTCATTTGTGTGATTATGCTGTCAAGTTCTATTCCTTTATTCTTGCAAGTTAAACGTGTTTGCTTTTGCAAGTTAACATTAATTCATCATCTCGATGATTTTGAGTTTGTAAATGATCTGAAAAGAATAGATTGACAAAAATATGTAAAAGGAATTTCAACAGATTAAATGTACATATTGATAAATGTCAAAGATACAAAATCTGTACTTTAATCATTTTAAAGTTTAAACAAGAAACTTCTATATTCCAACTCCACTTTTTTATTCTGCTTCACTTTTGTAGTTTTAAAACGTCAGAGAGCATCAATAAAACTCTATATTACTACGCGTCAGTTATTTATATAACAAATTTATTGATTAAATTCACGTGTCTCTTAGCTATATTTCCATAATGAAAGAAACGTTTTCCTTAAACTTTTAACATCTACTTCAAATCCACTTTTCGTTCAACTTATAGTATGAAAACTTACAACAATTTAATTAGATTAGATGTCACTAGGTTAATACCATCAACAAATATTTCATTTATAAAGCAATACCACTAATTAATTAATTTGATAGAGAATTCTTATCAAACATAAAGAAAGAGTTTTTTCTTAAAAAAATATACTTTAAAAAATTATTTACCAAACTAGTGTAGTTTGAAAATTATTTACCAAAATAGTGTAGTCTTTTGTTTTCTTTATTTTTAATTAATCTATTATCTTTTTTATTTTCTTTCAATGTCTTTCAACAATGATAATGCTAATTAAAAACACAATACATGAACCAAAAAACTTAGAATGCATGAACTAAAGATTCCGAACTTGAATATACGAAGTAAAATTGTAATAATGATAATACTAATTATAAACATAATACATGAACTACAGAACTTGTATACATTACTATGGATTCTGAACTATAATCTAAGGATTCTAAACAAGAATTGCAAAAACTTGAATACATAAATTGAGACTTGAATTGCAAACTGAGAAACTATAGGTAAAAAGACAAAAACTATGGTTATGTGTGATGACCCTAAAAATAAGGTTAGACAAATTAGAACCCCTAGAATCATTATAAGTTAGTACGTATATGTGTTTAATTAGAGTTTGCTAATGTGATTTTATTTAATTGTAAGAGTTCTAGGTATATTTGAGCACGTATATATATATATGTTACGTGAACATGTATGCATGCAAAAGTATTTACGTATGCATGAATGTAAACTTTGTAAATTTAGTAAGTTGCTAGATCATACATGTAAACTGATCATACATGTAAACTATCAAATCAGATGATTATATAATTAGTCATTTGATAAGTACATGCTTCTATCTATAAGTAATAAAATAAGATGAAAACTTGACTAAACATTAACCAACTAAACCAACTATTATGAAGTTAATATAAAATCTAAACCTAAATTAATCTTAACAAATGGATTACTAAACTAACTTAACTAAACTATAAACTATAACTTAAAAACTAGGAACTAAAACTAAGCACTAACTTAAAGACTAAGAAAGTAATTAGTGGAAGAAGTTGACACCTAGTATCTTTGACACTCAACATCTTCAAAAACCTGACACACACACTAGCAAGACACCTCACTTACCTAAAACATAGATGTAATCATGAAAGCCAAATCATTTCTCTTTTCCTCTTGATACTCGACAGAACCAAAAACCACAACCATCTCTCTTTCTCTTGGCTTCCAACACCACCGCAACCACCATTCTCTACACCAATCTCCCCTCCAACACTCTCTCTTTTCCTCTCGGTATCCAACACCATAGAAGCCACCATCTTACACCAACAAATCTCTCTTTCTCACGGTTACAACACCACACAAAACCACCATCAAACCATCACATATTCATCAACTACCATCTTACAAGAATTCTTCAAGGTCAAGAACTTTCAAGTTGGAAACTTAGAAGATTGAAGATTTTTTTTCTTAAGAAATCTCCAAGCTCTTTCTTCATACATAAACAATCAAGGTTAAATTAATTAAACTCTATTGATTAAAAAGTTTATAAGCTATGTATGTATCCAACATACATAGAACTTAAACCCTTTTGTTATGTAGCATAAAAATTAATTACAAACTTTATAAAAACTTTGATTTCAACTAAAATCAGTAACTAAGTTTATGAAATAGAAAGTCTGAAGGTTTTATAAAAACATAGGATTTAAATAAAGATAAAGGGTTTAAAATTGTTAAAATAAATGTTATTTCATAATTTACTTGGTTAAATAGGTTAGATATTTAAACGACTATGATTGTGGGAATAAAATTTTTAAAAATTTGTTTAGAAATTATAAATAAAATAAACTGGAAATTCCGAAGAATTTATATAAAATATATTCATTTATATAATTGAAATATTGAAATAAGAGAGAAAATATAAAATTTACGGTCGGGATTTAATAAAAAACTGAAATATTTATATAATGATCCCTCTAATATTAATTTCGTGTATTAGTTCATTGATATGATGAAGTTATATATTTTAGAATGATTAATAAGAAAAAAATCGAAAGTAAATAGCAAAGCAGTAGATAAAATCATGAAAATTTTACAAAAACTATTAAATACTGTAAAGAATAAATTGTATGATTTTTAGAATTTTAAGAATCGGATAACTATTTCTGGTACTAATTTTAAATATTGTAAAAGTCATAAAGAATAACAGTAAAGTTATAAAATCTGAAAATTTTATATAATAATCTGTATATGAAATTTTTACTGTTTGTAAAGTTTTATAATATTTGGAGACTTTTAAGTACTGTTTTCGAAATTAAAGTCTAATTAATAGTATTTCTAAAAGATAAAAGTGAATATAAAAATAATAATGATTATTAGAATAAGTAATTGTTCTAACAAATAATTTTTTATAGGAAATATCTAACCAGATTGCAGAAACAAAGGTGAGTAACATAGTCTCTTTTTATTTATTAATTTTTGGGAGAAAAACATATTATTTAATTTATTGTTTGATGCTAATGTAAATAAGGATTTTTGATAAGTTACTGTCATTTGACTATCATGTATCACAACCATTAATTCGTATAAGGAAGCGTCAGATAATATAGGTAGTGCTATTTAGGAACATGTTTCCTGCACCAACTGGACCCAGTTGAGACTGTCAAATAGGGGTCGTGATGTTATATTATTTGATTCTATGATTTATATTTGTGACAGTTATGAATCACCCGGCATATAAGTAGGTTTGGTTGTGAACTTGTTTATGTTGCATCAATTAAGAAACTTATTGTTAAATTATTAAATCTACGTTCTCACCAACGTAATGTTGACTGTTTGAGTATGCTTTTTCAAGTTATCAACATGTTTTATAATCTCGTGTATACATTCAACCTGTACAATGGGTGGTTTAAATATATAGAGAAGCTATGTGTATGGATAACTTTGGACTTGGTGGATCTCAGCATTTACGTGGACGTTCACGTCCGTTACTAGTTGGGAGATTATATAAAGTGATTATGATGAATCTTTTGGTGTAGGGTTATTAAATTATATGTAAAAGTCTCATAGAGACAAGTTTTGTATGAAAAAAAATGTAACCCGATATATAAATATCTAATGAAAGTTTATCTTTAGTTATCTGTTATGAATGTATGTTTTGGTAATCAATGTGTTTTGAGCCAAAAGTCACACCCAAGCATTTCACGCTTTCGTCAGGATGTGACATTATGATTCTTAATTAAAATCCAAACCTAAGAAACTAGTCGAAATTGAAAACTAGAATTACGAAACTAATCAGAACTCAAAATCACAAACTGATTAAGAATTAATATCGCACGAATTAATAATAGCTCAAATCAAAATCGAACTTGTTGAATGAACAGGTCTCCAACCAATTCAAATCAAAATCGAATCGTGAGTTTTGATGTAAATCACCGACTGAATAGGTTGAGCCCTAGTGAAAATTAATGAAATACCCATGAGATCGCATCTAATGAAAGCCAGAAATCATAAGAATGATCACACATCATAAATAGAACCCGATGGAAATAACGAACAATGTAAAAACTTAAATAGTTTAAAACTTAAACTAGAGTGTACTTTTCAAAACACGTAAAAACAATTTAAAATGAAACTAATAAAAATGCATATTATTAAAGTCACTTTTACACATTGTATTAAAACAACACAACCAATATCAATATACAATAATACATAAGTATAAAACCAAAAAAAACATAATAAATAGTCATATGACGGCTATAAACGGCCTTATAATCATTTTCTATCGTTCAAAATGGTTCCGATAACTAGAACATGCTCCAACTTGGTTTAGAAAAACTAATCTCAGCCTGAACTTCAACAACAAAATGGTAAACCTTTATCAAACCACTAGTGTGGTTCCTTCCCTAACTGGTTTTTTTCCAAACTGCTTTCTTTTCGGTTTTGGATTCTGGTCCCATCATCAGCTTCGGTTCAGGAATCGGTTTAATATAAATTCTAGCCATATGGTTTCTTAATTTATACAAAAAAAAAAATTTACTAGCGCCTATAGGTGCACAAATAGATTCCAAACCTAAACAAGTTCAAGCAGAATCGGTTCAGTTTGGTTAATGAAAAGTCATGACCAATTAACTTTAAAACCGATTTGGGTTGAAACCAGTTTCTTAGCAAGATTTTGATCGAATATTTTGACCAGTCTATGATCTCCTTTGTTTTAACAAATTTAATTCGATTTAAGCAGTTTTGAACCATTTAATTAGAAAGACGGGTTTGTGAAGTTTTCCATCCATAACCTTTGCTTCATCAAAATTTGCTAGAGCAGGCTAAACATCAGAATTCTTTGTTTTTTCAACTCGATCAACTTCAACAATTTCAATCTTCTCTAAACTTTCAAACTTGGAATTTTCAACAAATGTCTTAACTTCAACACCATCTGCAGCATGAACTTCCACCATTTTTCAACTTCACTCACTTCATCAGACAAATCTTCAGCATAACTCTGACTTCTTAAATAATCTCATTATCCTCTGATCCTTGAACATTTTCTTCTAGCATAGACAACTCTTCAAGACTTTCAATAACATCGGTATTCTTGAACATCTTTAGCTTCATTAACATCATCTAAGAAGCCCATGAGTATGTCACCATCCAAAATCTATCGAAGAGATCTTAAACTTCATCAACAACTTTTTCTTTTTGAATTTTAACAAAAAGGGTTGTGCTAAATTTCATTAACAATAAATGCATATGATCTGACTAGTCATAATCTCTTGTAGTTTGAGATACCATGGTTTGTTTGCAATTTAAGAGCTTCCTTTATAGCTGGAGTTTTAATTTCAACTGTTACGATTTTTGTGCTTCTTTCAGGATGAGTAATTTTTGGTTCCATACATTTTTGAGCAAGATGCCCTCGCTTGTTACAGTTGTAGCATTTTAGAGGAGATTTATCAAACCCGATCTTATTGTTACCATAGATTTCAAAAAAATTTCTTCTTGTGCGCTTGACAAAAGATTTAGCTCTATAAATAGTCATAACCATCTGATATTTAATGTCATTTTCTATAACATCATTTGGATGGACTTGCTGAAGATTATCAAGCATAATTTTGGGAGCAAAGAGTCTTCCTACCATGAATGATTTGTAGCTTGTTAGAAAAGTAGTTAATAAAGCCATATGTTCTTCAACAATCTAAACAATCTACTTAGATAAGGATGAGCTTTGCTTGGCTATATATACTTGATTCACATATGAATTTTGTTGTGCTTAAGCCTGAGAAATCTGAGCTAAGAGAAAATGGAATGTAATGAACATGATGTTCTTGAATCTTTTATACAACTGAAAACAATAGGTTGTTGTTGCTGACACATTTGGCTATAGCTCGGATAGTAGTTTGGATTTCTTGTCATGTTGGCACAAAGACCAGTTGCTTTAGGATCCATATAATCAAATGGTTGGCAGCTCTCTGCTTATCATCCATGTCATATGATTTGACTGTTGAGATCAAATCACCCTGAGAAAATGTAAACAGATATTTTGTTCTTTTGGGATGTATAATTATTGTTCCACATGTGTGTTAAGGAGTTTAATAGCTTCTTGTTCACATGATATGTTTTCTAGCTTAATACCTGCACTTTTTATCTTGGTAATTACCAGTTTCAAAAATCCACCAATTTGTGCCTCGAGAGTTTCATCACTAACATGGTTGAACAATGTTGAATTCCCAGTTCACCATATCTTTCTTTCTCTCTCTCATATCCTTATTCCTAAGCAACTGACTTTCTAACGCATCCCATAACACCTTTGCACCTCTAAAATTTCTTTAGTTCTGAGAGATTTCAGATGACACTACAATTATGATTAAGGTATAAGCTTTGTCACCAAGTTCAAATTTCTTCATATATTTGTCATCCCATAATTGCTCGGCTTTCTTCACCATGTCCCCCTTATCATTCTTATACATCAAACATAAAGACCAAACTTAAATGATCTTCACATTCGAGGTTAGGTGTAGATAACATCATTTTCAAACCTATACGCCAAATATGCATAGTCATCTTCGTTGATAAGTCTCGAAGGTTTTTTGTCATTTCCTTTTAAGAAATCAAGTAAGACTAATATTCTTCATGTTCAATTTCGTACAAAGTTTTCACACTAATAAGAAGTTTTCACAAAATCTAAGTTGTTGCTGACCTATACAGTATTTGACATAATTATTAAAATTCTCTCTTATTAAAAACAATAGAAGGACACGTGTCAAAACAGAATCATTCTTATGTTTTTTAGATTAAATACATTTTACTATAACTTTACTCAAAACTTTAAACTCAATTTAATTAAAATATACAATAATCAATAAAAATGTATGATGGGTTGTATAAAAGAACTAAAATATCATACTGATGACTTTAGTGATTCACTAAGTTTTAACTATATTTAAAGGAGACATAAAATTAGTTTTTAATGTATTGTATAAGGGAAGATTGCTATATAAAGTGCAAAAAACATACGAAGCATACGAATTCACAAGAGCGTGACATGTGTTTTTTGGGAGATGGGTAATATCGTCCGCACTATAATTACACATATAATGTGTATAATTACACAAGTTATATTCATTATTACATAAGTTATATTCATAATTACCCAAGTTAAAATTACTCAAATTATAAATACTAATTACGCAAGTTATATTTATAATTAAGCAAGTTATTTTCATAATTATGCAGTTAATAATGATGCAAGTTATACGCATAGTACATAAACATATTTAAAAAATGTTGATTTTTGTTAGAAAAAAAATTATAGCAATACTATACTCAAATTGGATAGAATAAAATGCTTAATTTAATGATATAAAAAAATAATATTATATAAAAAAGTTATATGCTTTTAATAAAAATTAAAAGAATTTAAAAAAAGTCAATAATTGTAACCTATTTTTAAATCTACTCCTTTAGACCCCTTTCTTACGTTATTATTCTCATCTCTAACACTTTGTATCCTTAACTTTTGCGGATTATATAAATCCCATTATTGTATTCCTTTTGTTTAATCCGTTCAAAATAATGTGAAAATAGAGTAGAAAGAAAAATTACTTGTTTTTTATGTGCCAAATTCATAAGTTTACGGAATTAAAATAATGAAATGGAGAATTTATTCTTTATGTCCAATATTCCCAACATATTTGCCTATATAAAAGAAGGATTGATCAAACCTATTGGCACATCATTAGTAAGAGTTTGTAGCATACTTGAACAAACAAGTTTTCTCTTCGGTTTTCAACCTTTTAAACCATGACTAGTGGTGGACTTTCAGCGACCTTAAAGACTTTATTCCTCAGGTCGGCCTCGATCTTAATTGTTATTTATTATTTGTTATTTTTTGTTTTAAATTGTTGTCTAACAAGTACCCACACAATCGATCATCACTTATCTTTTGTAGTTCATATATAGTGGTTTTCGAATGCTAACAATTAGCGTTTTTGGTTTACTCTGCTCTCATCATCGACATAATTAAACCTTCAATTCTTTTAATCATTTTAAGATCTCACTATTAAAAATAAATGCATTTGAGCACGTGACACATATATGTTTTCTATCATCAAGTAATAATGCTTTGGATGTATCACATGCAGGACTAGTAATATCATTACTCCCACAAGAGTTGGGGTCCGTTACATGACTAAGGTGGCCAGATGGGAAGAATTTTATGATGATGAACACGAAGTACAATCATTCGAGCATAAGATACAACAAGAAGATACAAAACACAAGGAACATGAAGAGAGTTGCTGGATCCCACATCCCCGTACAGGAATTTATTATCCCAAAGGTCACGAATGGGTGATGAAAGATGTTCCTCATAGTGCCGCTAGATTCGAATGCGACTATTGGTTTAGGAACGGTGATAATGATGGTGATGTAGTTTGATTCTATGATCATATATCTTATTACAACATTCTGCACAATTTGAGATGTATGAATTTTGATATAGAGTTATTATCGGTTAGTTAGGATATAATAAAAGAATTACAAACAATAGGTTTATGAGTCTTGTTCAATCTTATGTAAATTGCATTTTACTTGTGTGTTCGTTCGTGGTACAATTTTCATGTGTTTTGTTTAACAAACCACCCTTCTTATTAGTAAGGTTTAAATTCAATTTCATTACTTCATGCGATGAGATACAACTCGGTTTCAAAGAAAACAAGTTATAATATTGAATTGGGTGTCATGCAAACAAATAAATTCGATTTCTTGATAAACAACCATCTATTTGTTCCTAAAACACAACCCTTAATAGAAATGTTTAAAACAAGTTCTTGGTAAAACAACTTGATTCAATTTGTAACATTTCTACTCAATTCTAAACGACAGACCGGTTCTTATTTTCCATTCACATAATGGTCGGTTGAAAAAAGCTGAGATCGATTTCTTTTTGAAAAATTGATATTAAAAATATGTCTCTCTGATCAAATATTAAACTCTACGATGATAGCTCATTCTCTCTATCACCTCTATTAAACTCTTACCTTCCGTTAAATATCTTACCTTCAGTTAATTATACCAATTCATATATGGTATCATATCTTATCGCATATTACAAAATACACATACAAACATTATATGTCACACCCCAACTGATGACGTAAACATCGAGGCGCGAGAAATGATAGATTGTTCAAAGACATCATAGCACTAAAATAAGCATACAATAATTTTGAGAAAATACAAGTCTAAAACAAACGTAACAAAATGATAGATTTGGTGTGTTTCAACGTTCACCTAATTGAATTTCTAAGTCCACCTAATTGAATTAACTTGATTTTGTCGAGACTCGATCAAAATCAAGTTAACTTATCGGTCTTATCTACCTTTATCATGCAAGGGTAAGCAAGGTCGTCTCCACAGGGAATATGTGGAAAGTGTTTAATGATTGCAACTCAATTAACGTAAAGACGAAAACTTTGAACTAAAGATTAAAACTTTGAATTAAATAATGAACACAATTGCCAAAAAGCAAGAATCTTTGAAACTGACTTAATTAAATAATATGAAACAATCACTTCCAAGGTTCAAGTTCTACAAGATCAATAGGTTATCACGTGTACTTTAGGGTTGCACAACACGATTCAAGATTTTAACTTTTGATTGAAGTGATAATCAAGGAACAATCTTTTAAAACTCGTTCATTCACAAAGTTACCAATTCACCTAACGATGTAGGGAAACCGAAAACTGATGATAAAGCAAATAACTTTCTTTATAAACAAATTGTTTAACTCAATCAAAACCTTTAATTACATTCAAGCACAAAGTGTTTAACATGAAACCCTAAGTATGACTAACCACTTCACTTGTAAAGAAGTATCCACCCGAAAGCAATCACGAAGGATCTAGCCACGCATCATCTTCACTATGCCTTTGATCTTGAATTAAAGAATGTTTGTGGATGATTTGGGGAGCCTTGGAACACCAAAAATCACCTAAAGTTCGTCACTTTTTGTATCCAAGAAGTTCTAGATCGAATTGGGGTTGATTTTATTTAAATAAACTTGAAAATCCAAAAAATCCGGATGCTGTTAGGCCACCAGCGTATTATACGCCCACCGGCATATGATACGCCGCCTCATACGCCGCCCATATGCCCAACTTTCTATTCCTTTTGTCAAATACGCCGACCAATACGCCGCCTCATACGCCGCCTGGCGTATGATACGCCCATCATACTCCTGGTTTCTTTCTTGACCTCTTTTTTCCCATCTTTTGGTATTTACATCTTAAGTCCTTCAACTTTCATGTTTTGCTTCTTTTGCTTCCAATTAAGCTACTTTAAGCTCCAAACACCTATGAATCAAAACATAAACAAAGTCAACTTCTTCCATAATAACCATGATATAAAATCAAGCATTTAGATCAATTAAACACTAAAATATTGACTCGTGATCACATGCAGGGTAATGTATTCTAGCATGTATTCACAAATAGTATAACAAGTAAGCATATTTGTATGAATTAGGTTTTAGAATGAGTTAGATTGAATGTGAATTTGATAATTGGTATATGTTGCAACCCAAATAGTGTTAAAACAAAAGGGGTGAAGTATGACTTATGGTTTGGAGACTAGAATCCGCAAGGATAGAAGAATGAGTTTAAAGGATTAAGTCACCAAAGTCACATTAAAAGGTAAACAAAAGTTTATAGGTTTAGAATTTAAAGTTTGAGATTTAGCAATTGAAAAGCATATGAAAATTACAAATAATAGAGTACATGAAAGTATATAGTACTTACACACTTATTTGGACATCACGTATTGTGTGTGTTATTCATGTGTATTAGTCACTCATTGGAAATCCAAAATAAGGAATCATAAGATTAGTATAGTGTATACCTTAATACATAACATTCAACCATGATTTGATTGTTGTTACGGTTTGGTGTTGACTAAGTATTAAGTGTGTGTGTGTATGTGTGTGTGTGTGTGTGTGTGTGTGTGTGTGTATGTCATGCATTAGAGGTAGGGTAATCCAAAAACATCAAGTTTTATATTCAAATAAGTCATGTATTAAAGGTATGGATATCCACAAACCTCAAGATTGTAACCGTTGCACAAAATCTCCACATAACAGTGATTCAGATGGTCATGAGTACATTAATAAAAGTACTAAAGTAAACTAACTAATTTGACTAAGTGTTCAAGTGCGGTATGATGGAAAGATTAGTTGTAAAACTAAGGTTCAACATCATCATTTTATACTATAACACAAGCCTTTCAACATTGATTGGAGGCCCGATTTGGTTTCATCCACTTCTTGATTTGTAGATCACTTAGTGTTTTGTAAAGATAAAAGAATGGAGGTGTAAAAGCCTCAATAAAATTTAAAATATAACTTCAACACAAGCCTTCTAACATTAAATTTGTTGGTCACTTGGTTTTGTATGCAAAAAGCTAAAAAAACAAGACAAGAAAAACATATATGAAAGAAACAAGTAGAAAATTTCCAACTTAGACCTTAAAAATTTCTTGATAGTGCTGGTGGTGTTCAACTATTGACATTCTATCTCCCCTTTCTGTTTGAGGTGGGATGTCCACTTGTCAGCTTTCGGTTATAGCGGTGATGCAACCACCTACGCTACCTTATGCCCCTCTGTCCCTTCGATTCCCTTTTAGAGTTTTAATACTTTGCATATTTGTGGGATCTGATATTTTTTTCATTGTTAATGTCGATTTGGGTTTTGTTTTGATCCTTTTTACATATCAGTGATGCTATGAATAGGCTTGCTTGAGACTTTGTTATTGATTCAATCAATGATTTAGAGCATTAGCTTTCATGAGATGATGGTAGATATACATTTTGAATCATAATGTCATGAGATATGGGTTATCAGATTCTATTGGATGAGACCGTTGTTTTATGATGTCCATGACGGACATGTACTCCTCTAAGACTTTTGTCTTGGTTACTTCGTAGATGTGATAATACACCAAAATTGGTGTCGGTTGTCCTGGTTTGACAGCCATTTCTGGTTTGCAGTCGCAACCTACCATCGGTTTTGAGCCGACCTGTAATATACATAAATAGTGTCAACTCGGCGTGCAACGCGCGTCGTGGATAAACTCTAGTTAATATGAACAGTAAATTACACTTTTCGTCCTTTAAATTTATATCAAATTTCAAGTATTGTCCTTAAACTAAGGAAATTACAAGAATTGTCCTTTACATTCAAGTTTTGTAACAATTTTCATCCTTTCCTCTAACATCCTTTTATTTTTAACGTTAAATCTGCGCTATGCCTCTCATGAGAGGGTAAAATGGTTTTTCCTATCTAAAGGACTATTTGTGCAATTCATTATAGTCTTTTTTCCCACTTTTTTAGTTTTTACCCCTCTCTCTCTCTCTTTCTCTTTAATCTTCAACCATCTCCTACCATTTGAAGATGGTGGTGTTGTGTAGGTCATGTGAGATGGTCTCCAATCAAAGATCTGAAATATTGAAGCTGGTCCCCATCTGAAATCTTGAAGGTAGACGGGAAGAGTGGATGCTCACAGTGATGGCAGTGAGGATGGGGGCGTGGAACCGATGGCATCTCCACCTATTTATGACTAAAGATAATGTAGTGTATGGATTTGGGATTCTATGGTGTGGATCTGGTGGGTGAAGAAGGTATGCGATGATAATGGATATGTTGTTTGAAGGGGCAGCGATGGTGATGGATCTAGGGATGATAAGATGGAAGATGTTGATGCGGTGGTAGTGGTGAGGGAGGAGGGCATGCGGTGGTGGCGGCGGTAGAGGTGGTAGTGGAGGAATGGGGAATTTGTGTTGAGAGAGAAAGAGAGAGGAGAAGTTGTTGCGGTGGTGGAGGAAGGAGATGACGACGGGGGAGGAGGGCCGAGACGGTGGTATGTGCTTTTATGTAAAGATGAATGGGGTAGGGTGGGTGGATGAGTTTTGATAATTTTTATATTTACTAATAAGGGTAAAAAGACATATTTATCCTCATGTGCAAGATATGTGACATGACTTAACAACTAAAACAAACAGACGTTAGAGGAAAGGACTGAATGTGTAACAGAACTTGATTGTAAAGAACAATTCTTGTAATTTCCTTAGTTTAAAGATAATACTTGAAATTTGATACAAACTTAAAGGATGAAAATTGTAATTTACTCTAATATTAATATACCAATTTCTGAATAGCAATATACAAGTCATGAAAATAAAATCCATAAAGCAGGTCTAGTTTGTTTTTCTAAAATTAGCATCATTTTCATTTAAAAAAATTTCAATAATATAATTAATTTAAATTTATTTTCTTTTATCTTATAATAATAAAATGTTCTATTAGATTTCATATGATCAATAAGGGTTTTCCTATCATACATTGATGCATTTAATGTTGTTCATTTAAATGCGTCATTTATTGCATAATCATTCACGAACTTTTCACGTAACGGTAATTCAAAGAATTACTAGATCGTACACGGGTCGGTCCCCAAACGTTGATAATTTTTCAAAATACTTTTCAAATAATCATAATTGGTGTGAAATTATGTGGTATATGTTTATGTGATTAAATGTTTAGCTTAGTTGCGAAAATTGAAATTTTTTGGCATTTATGCGTTTTGGTGTATTTTTGGCTTTTAACGCCTAATTATTATAAAATGACTTTGAACTAGCAAAATGAATATTATTTCATGTTATTAACATTTTTCTGATATTATATGAGCATTTGGTGGATTCGGTGTATAAAAAGTTAAATCGCATAGCATTAAAACGAGTTTACAAAAGACGGGGGCCTTTTTTGTAAAAAAAGAATAAAACCCAACCCCAACCCTAATCCCCCATTTGCGGTCACCCCCTCCCAGTGTCTCTCTCTCTCTATTTTCGAAACACACGCACTCTTGATTCTTTCTTGCATCTGATGTTGATTTTGGATTGTTCTTGCATCAAAAATATGACCTCTCGTATATTTGTTAGATTGTTTGTTAATTCTATTATCTCTTGTAAGTGGTTGTTTTGTCATTAACACAAATACGAGGGTTCATTGGAAATTTCATTTATGCCAATCTTATTTGATATTTAACATTATTATAATTTGTTTTATTTTTATTAATTAAAGTAATAATAATAATAATAATAATAATAATAATAATAATAATAATAATAATGATAATAATAATAATAATCACAACAAGTGATAATCTATGAAATAAATAAAAACTATATAAGTCTAATTATTTTAGAAAAATTTGTAATGTAATAACTTGGGCATAAAATAATAAAATTAAAACCACAGGGACCGAAACTGTAAATTTGTTTTCAAAACAAACCTAAACTTTGGGCAAGAAATGCTAATTCTTAATTCACAGGGACTTAAGTGTAAATTTCCTTAAAACCAACCCTTATCCCCGTGATTTCGGCCTCACCTCTCCGGCCACACGCCGGCGAGCTCCGGCCAACCCCAAACATTAAGTTTTAAGACACCAAACCGTGTCATTTGAACCGTGGGACAGATTCGAACATGGGTACACACATTAATTGGATAATAATTACAGTTTCGTTAATTAATTAAACCAAAAACCAAAACACATCAAAACCAAAATCGGTTTCACACTTAAATCATAGTAATAACTCAATCAATCGGGTAGAAACGTTCATCTAATCACTTCATAATCAATGGTATGTTTGATTTCATTTGAAACGGCCACATATGCATCAAATAAGGCCTGTAACACCCGACAACAAACTTGAACTCGTTGGGCATTCAATCGATCCAATTGATACTATATAATTGAGGCAAAACATCCCATTCGAGTTTATTAATCTCTCTGCACACTTAATTTCTCAGAAATCACACGCACACATCGATTTTGCTCCTCGAGACCCGTTTGCTATTCATACTATTGTTTTCCTTTCAGTTCAATCTGAACATGTAAATTAAACCAATAATTCTACTCGATTAACCATGGAGAATCAAAGCCCCATGGTTAATTTCAATATCATTACCGGATTGAAGATCAATTTGATCGATTTCCGAAACTAGGGTTCGTGGTGAATTTGGGGATTTATTTGGAAATAAGTCTTAAGATTCAATTTGTGATTCATAACACAAAACAGGGCCTTGGCCCGTTGGTTAAAGCTTAAGAGGTATAGGCAAGGGACCCGGGTTCGAACCCGAGTCCCTGCATTTCTTTTAAAATGTGTTTTTCTGGATTTATAAAATTCAAAAAATATTTTAATATTATTATGAATTATATAAAAATCATTTTCAATCAGAAACTAAATAAAATTATTTTATTTTAAATTTTCTAGAAATTTTATTAATAAATCTTTTATTCTTTTACCTGGGAAATTATAAAAATTATTATAAAATGTATTGTTGGTTTTAAATTGTAATAAAATTATTCTTCTTTAATTCTCAAGAATTTCAATTTAATAAATCTTTCATTTTTTATAAAATATATTTACAAGTTTAAATTATATATTTGAAAGAAAATAAAATATATATATGTGCATATTTAAAATGTGCATCTATTGTAGTTAATAGATTTATCTTAATCATTTAAGACTATAAATTATTACTATATCAAATAGCATATAATAATTTTTTTGATAATAAAAGTTTAATTTTCTTATTAATGAAATTATCACAAAAATGCTTATTTGGTCATTTTAAATTATAAAATAATAATAAATTGTATCTATCTTATAATTCATAATCGTGGGCTAAACGATTTATAAAATCTCAAATAACATCATTACATTGTTATCCAAAACCCCAAATCTCAAAGGAAACCGGAGATTCTCGAGTACCTTTAACATTATAATAATTATGGATTAACTTAATACGTCGTTCTCTAAGTTGAATTTTAACAAACCTTCGGCGTTTAGTACAAGACTCCATAATTGTTCATCCTTATCATTCATGTGAGTTTCCATACCCCATTTTATATTATTTCACACATTTTGGGTGAAATATGTTAACCTTATTAAGAGCACACTTGAAAAGACGTTTATACTCTTGTAACACTCGTGCAATTCATTTTATATTTTGTCATGGTTATTTGGATTCTTGTAATTATTATGTGATTGACACTTGTAAATGTAACACCCGAATTTTTTATAAAGGCCAAAGTTGAAGGGTGAAAAGTGTAAAATAGTACAAGTCAAAAGTGGGTGTATAAAGAGCATGGTCTCCCATGCTCTTTCCACTGCTGCTTTCCGAAGAAGAAAGAAAGAAAGCTGAGTTTTGTGTTTTCTCTCGGTCGAATTGTGAAGAAGAAGAAGAATCTTCAAGGTTAGTATGTTTTTTGTGATTAATTGTTTCGGTTTCTTTGAGGTTTCAACCTTAGAAACTGATTTCTATGTGTTCTTGGTGTTTGGGTGTTTGTTTTGGCTTGTTCTAGGTGTTTGAACTCTTGTGCACGCAAGTTGGGAGGAGATTCACTTGTTTGCTGTAATAGGTGAGTTCTAGGACCCCGATTCTATGTTTTTAAACTTCTTTGGAGCTGAAAATGCATTTAAAATATTTTACAACCGTCGTGTATTATAACTGTGTATGTATGTGTATGAATTTCTGTGTTTTATGAGGTTGTAAGCTTGCTCTGAGAGTTTAGCATGATAGATCCATGTTAAGAATGTATGAGAATGAGGTTTTGGAACTGGTTATAGCATAAGTCTAAATTGCAGGTTAGATAGTTCATCCGTATTTAAAATGTGAAATTTGCATAAGTGTTTTGTTCATGAGCATTTGCTACGGTGTTCCTCCGCATTTGAAGTGCTCACCCGCATTTACTTTTGTTCACCCGCATTTGCAGTTGTTCACCCACATTTGCCTTAATCCAACCTAAGTGTTCAGCCATATTTACTTTTGTTCACCCGCATTTGCAGTTGTTCACCCGCATTTTCCTTAATTCAACCTAAGTGTTCACCCGCATTTACTTTTGTTCACCCGCATTTGCAGTTGTTCACCCGCATTTGCCTAAATTCAGTCTAATTGTCTATCAGTACTTCTTTTTATACATACGCATTTACTACAGTGTCCATCAGCATTTCTTTTAAGACAGAATAATTACCAAGTGTTCATCCGCATTTGCAAGTTGTTCACCCGCATTAGTTTTGTTCACTCGCATTGGTTTTGTTCACCCGCATTTCTTTAAGACTTAAGGAATTTTCTGGAATTTTAGAAGATCAGAATTAGGGTTTGACCATGGTTGACTTAATGCTTGTATCTGATTATTTTATGCACGTTGTGGGCTGTCCTTATGTTCCCTATTAAGATATTATAATGTGACTTTATGTGGTTTGCCTATGATCATAAAGTATTATTATTAATCAAGTGAAAGATTAATATTAACGAAAAGTGGAACATAAATAATGAAAAGACTTGCAAGTAAAAATTTACAGGAGGTGCACGACCATGTTGTCGTTAGCTCAACTGTGTACGGTTTAGCTAACCCAAAGGATGTACACAGGGTCAATCTTTAAGATTGAGGGGACCACTGTTGCTGCCCCGGTACTGGAGTCAGCATATGTGCACCACGGATGGATTCTATTTATAGACTTCAAGGCCCAGTACCAGGTTTATGCGCATTATATGGGGGGAATAGCACTTTGGTCCATATCGACAGTGAAAGATAATAATAAATAAGCAAGAAAGAGAATTGTGATGATGTAAATGGATATGATTTGTATGTATGATGTGTGATCACATCCGAAAGAAAGATAAGATATTTTTCTAAGAAGTATTTTGTATACAAATCTATCAAGATATTTTTATGATTTTAAAACTAGAACTCACTCAGCAAAGCTGACTTTTATGTATTTTCAGTTGGCAGGTAATATTGCTGGGGATGGCACTCGGGGAGGTTACTCGTCGGGACAAGGCTGACATCCATTCATGAATATAACATTGTTGTTTTGTAATGCAAACTAATGATCCTTCGTAACTGTACCAAACATGTATTACTTAACAACAACGTTTATAAATTAATGAATGGATTTTAAATGTTTAAATTCTGTTGCATTGTGATGATGAATTATGAAATGTTTTATAAATTGTGCTATGATTGTCCAACTGTGAGGTCTCCGGGAACGGGGCCTTACAAGTTGGTATCAGAGCCAAAGTTTAAGAGAAATGGGTAAATATTTTCAAAAACCTAAACTTAAACTGAAAATGGGACCAAATGGAGGGATGCCAGCCCGAGTAGCTATGTGTCATCAGGTATTTCTTTTCATAGTGATAACCGGTATTATGTGCGCATGCTATTTGATTTATGTGCTTTTAGTAGATTTGAATGCTAATGTAGTCAGGATAGGAAATGCTCGGGGAATAAAGAGTAAAGTAAGTGGCTAATCACAACTGGCCACTGTTATTAGGGACTTACTATACTTAACATTAACTGAGCTATTACCTTGAATGATCGTGTTAGTGTTTGAATCTTATAGCGATTAGAGGATGGCGGGAGGAAGATCATCAAAGGCTTCTAGAGGTGGAGTACGGGGTGGTCGTGCTGGTAGACCCCGGGCCGCAAAGAACAAGACTAGAACTGCAGAGACGGCTCCTGCTGAGCCTGAGCTTCATCACCCGGAGGGAGTGGATGAGAGTGCCAATTTGAGGGCCTCAGTGAAAGAGGCAGTGGTGGAGGAGGTTCACTAAGTCATGTAGACGATCCTACCGTCTGTCGTGACTGAGGTGATTCGGCCCGTAAGGAAGGATGAGAGGAAAGAAAAGGAGGAAGAGAGAAGGGCTGCTGCTGGGAGAAGGGGGAATGAGGGAGATCATGATGATAAGGAGGAGATGAATGTTGAAAGCGGAGCCTCCAGTGATGAAGAAGATGAAGAGTTGCGGGAAACCGCGAGGGGATGCAGCTACGGGGCATTCCAACGGTGTAAACCCCCTACTTTTGACGGCAACGGTAACGCTGCTACTGCCCATCGCTGGGTTAGAGAGATGGAGGCAGTGTTGGATATTAGTGAGTGCAGGGAGGATCAGAAGGTGAAATTTACCACTCACTCATTTGTTGACTCGGCTCTATGTTGGTAGGACAATATTGTCCAAGCCGAGGGCAGCAGGGCCATCGGGAGGATGAGATGGGGAGATTTGAAGAAGTTGGTTGTTGAGGAATTCTGTCCTTACAGGAAACTAGACAAGATAGAGAGAGAGTTCCTACAGCTTGAGGCGGGAACCATGACCCACCAACAATACACCACCAAGTTCAACGAGATGGCAAGACTGGTGCCCGATCAAGCTACACCGGTTTCAAGGAAGATCAAGCAGTATATTCAGAAGTTTCCTGCTGACATTTGTAGGAACTTAATCGCTGCCAGACCGAGCATTTTTAGGTCGACAGTGGATTTGGCGGGAATGTTGTATGACGAAAGGGAAGTGGCAGTGGTTGAGGTGAAGAGGACTGATGGTGGTGGTAATAACAAGAGTTGGAACGGGAAGAGATTCGGGCACGGTGGTTTCACCCCGAACAGTAAGAGGTCGAGGGTGGATGATCGTCGAGTGGTTACTGCAAGCTCGGGGTTGAAGCGGTGTGATAAGTGTGGGAAGGAACATAGCAGGGAATGTCGCTTGGGAATGAATGTCTGCTACAAATGTGGCAAGCCTGGTCATATTTCAAAGATGCGTGGAGCCCCACAGTGCTTTAACTGTGGTGAAATCGACCATCTGAACAAGGATTGCAAGAAGTCAAGGGCTGAAAGTTCTGGGTTGAAGAAGAGGCTGAAAGAAGGAGGGCAGAGGGCAAGTGCAAGAGCCTTCATGATGACCCGAGAGGAAGCCTGGGTAGACCCCGACGTCGTGTCAGGTGTGTTCCTAGTAAACCAAACTTGTGCCTCTGTACTATTTGATTCTGGTGCTAGTAGGAGTTTCATATCTGCTACCTTCTGTGCTAAATTGCCTGTTAGTAGTAGGAGCATCGATGAACCTTTTGACGTAGAAACTACAATTGGTAAGTCTACCAGAATCTCTGATATTTTGGAAAGCTGCGACATAGAACTAGAAGGCCATAGGTTCTCTGCTAAGCTATATGTGATGCCCCTAGGTGGATTTGATGTAGTACTAGGAATGGATTGGTTAGCAGCCTATGAGGCGAACATCGTGTGTCGGAAGAAGATGATTCGGTTAGTTGCACCCGATGGGAGTTCAGTGACAGTTTATGGTGATCGCGTCACTACGGTTCCGAAAGTGATTCGATGACAGGGGCAGAGAAGTGTATGAGGCGCGGATGTTGTGCCTACTTGGCACACGTTAAAGATGTGGACGTGTCGATACCACAATTATCAGAGGTGCCAGTGGTACGTGATTTCCCAGATGTGTTTCCTGAAGATCTACCAGGTGTGCCACCGGACCGTGAGATAGAATTTCAGATCGACCTGATCCCCGGTGCGTAACCCGTTGCCTAAGCACCATATCGGTTATCTCCGATCGAGATGAAAGAATTGATGGGTCAGCTACAGGAACTAATGGACAAGGGGTTTATTAGACCGAGTATCTCTCCTTGGGGTGCTCCGGTATTAATCGTAAAGAAGAAAGACGGTAGTATGAGAATGTGTATAGACTACCGAGAGTTGAACAAGTTGACAGTGAAGAACAGATACCTCCTACCAAGGATTGATGACCTGTTTGACCAGCTTCAAGGTGCTAGTTGGTTTTCTCGAATAGATCTCTGATCGGGTTATCATCAATTGAAGGTGAATGAGCAAGACATTCCTAAGACAGCTTTTTACATGCGTTATGGATATTACGAGTTCCTTGTTATGTCTTTTGGTTTAACCAACACGCCAGCTGCCTTTATAGATTTGATGAATCGAGTGTGCCGGCCAATGTTGGATAAATCAGTGATTGTGTTTATTGATGATATCTTGATTTATTCAAAGAGCAAAGAAGAACATGCCGACCACATACGTGAAGTGTTGAAGACACTTAGGAGAGAAAAGTTATATGCTAAATTCTCTAAGTGTGCTTTCTGGTTACACGAGGTTCAATTTTTGGGTCTTGTGGTGAATACCGAAGGAATTTTGGTGGACCCGGCAAAGGTTGAGGCAGTGATGCAATGGAAGTCACCAAAGACGTCATCCGATATTCGCAGTTTCTTGGGTTTCGCTGGTTATTACCGAAGGTTCATTCAAGACTTTTCCAAGATAGCCTCACCTTTGACTAAGTTGACCCGCAAGGAGGTGAAGTTCATGTGGGGTCGGGAACAAGAGGATGCTTTTGAGGAGTTAAAGGCAACATTAACTCAAACTCCTGTCTTAACATTGCCCGAAGGAAGTGAAGACTTAGTGGTGTATTCAGATGCATCTCATTCGGGACTGGGTTGCGTGCTAATGCAACGTGGGCGAGTGATAGCTTACGCGTCCCGACAGTTAAAGACCCACGAAGTTAATTACCCCACTCATGATTTAGAATTGGCTGCGGTGGTCTTTGCGTTGAATATTTGGAGGCACTATTTATACGGGACCAAGTGCACAATCTTCACGGATCACAAGAGCTTGAAATACTTCTTCGAGCAGAAAGATCTCAACATGAGGCAGAGAAGGTGGTTAGAGTTGATCAAAGACTATGATTGCGAGATCCATTACTACCCAGGCAAGGCCAAAGTAGTGGCCGATGCCCTTTGCCGAAAGGAGAGACCCGAACCGATTCGGGTAAAGGCGTATCAGTTGGTGATGACCTCAGATGTGATAACGCAATTTAGGAATTTCAAAATGAGACGTTAAAATAAGATCGCCTCAACTCCGAACTAATAAGAGGTCTAGTTGCAGAATTAGGGGAGAATACCCACGATGTTAAAACCCGCTTTGGGCGAATGTGGATTCCTCGATATGGGAATCTACGTGGGCGAATTATGGACGAAGCTCATAAAACTCGATACTCCATTCATCCCGGTGCTACCAAGATGTATCAAGACATGAAGAAAGACTACCAGTGGTCGGGTATGAAACGTGACATGGCAAAGTATGTAAGTAAGTACCTTACTTGCTTGAAAGTGAAGGCAGAACATCAGAAACCATACGGGAAGATTCAACCGTTAGACGATAGAAGATATTGGGCAGAAAGAATTGGGGAGCATCGAAGTGATTGAGGCTACGACTGAGAAGCTGGAAAAGATCAAAGCTTTTATGAAGGCAGCCAAAGATAGGCAAAAGTCGTATGCCGATAAGAGGCGTAGACCCATCGAGTTCAACGTGGGTGATAAAGTCATGTTAAAGGTCTCGCCTTGGAAAGGGATCATCCGATTCCGGAAGAGGGGCAAGTTGAGTCCAAGATACGTAGGGCCTTTCCGAATTGTTGCACGAGTAGGAGATGTGGCCTATCGTCTAGAATTGCCCGATGAGTTAAGTGGGATTCACCCGACATTCCATGTATCTCATCTAAGAAAATGCTTAGCCGATGAAGATATGATTGTACCATTGGATGATATTGAAGTGGATGAACGGCTCAATTATATGGAACAACCGGTGGCAATCATCGACCGAAAGGAGAAGAGATTGAGAAATAAAGTGGTTCCACTTGTGCGGGTACAGTGGCAACATCAAAAGGGTTCCGAGTCTATGTGGGAGACCGAAGAAGAAATGAGGCAGCACTACCCTTAGTTATTTGAAGAATGACAGGTTTCGAGGACGAAACCTCTTTAAGAGGGGTAGACTTGTAACACCCGAATTTTTTATAAAGGCCAAAGTTGAAGGGTGAATAGTGTAAAATAGTACAAAAGTCAAAAGTGGGTGTATAAAGAGCATGGTCGCCCATGCTCTTTCTGCTGCTGCTTTTCGAAGAAGAAAGAAAGAAAGCTGAGTTTTGTGTTTTCTCTCGGTCGAATTGTGAAGAAGAAGAAGAATCTTCATGGTTAGTAGGTTTTTTTGTGATTAATTGGTTCAGTTTCTTTGAGGTTTCAACCTTAGAAATTGATTTCTATGTGTTCTTGGTGTTTGGGTGTTTGTTTTGGCTTATTCTAGGTGTTTGAACTCTTGTGCACGCAAGTTGGGAGGAGATTCACTTGTTTTTTGCAATAGGTGAGTTCTAGGACACCGATTCTATGTTTTTAAACTTCTTTGGGGCTGAAAATACATTTAAAATGTTTTACAACCGTCGTGTATGATAACTGTGTATGTATGTGTATGAATTTCTGTGTTTTATGAGGTTGTAAGCTTGCTTTGAGAGTTTAGCATGATAGATCCATGTTAAGAATGTATGAGAATGAGGTTTTGGAACTGGTTATAGCATAAGTCTAAATTGCAGGTTAGATAGTTCATCCGTATTTAAAATGTGAAATTTGCATAAGTGTTTTATTCATGAGCATTTGCTACAGTGTTCCTTCGCATTTGAAGTGCTCACCCGCATTTACTTTTGTTCACCCGCATTTGTCGTTATTCACCCGCATTTGCCTTAATTCAACCTAAGTGTTCACCCGCATGTACTTTTGTTCACCTGCATTTGTAGTTGTTCACCCGCATTTGCCTTAATTCAACCTAAGTGTTCACCCGCATTTACTTTTGTTCACCCGCATTTGCAGTTGTTCACCCGCATTTGCCTAAATTCAGTCTAAGTGTCTATCAGTACTTCTTTTTATACATGCGCATTTGCTACAGTGTCCATCAATATTTCTTTTAAGACAGAATAATTACCAAGTGTTCATCCGCATTTGCAAGTTGTTCATCCGCATTAGTTTTGTTCACCCGCATTGGTTTTGTTCACCCGTATTTCTTTAAGACTTAAGAAATATTCTGGAATTTTGGAAGATCAGAATTAGGGTTTGACCATGGTTGACTTGACGCTTGTATCTGATTATTTTATGCACGTTGTGGGCTGTCCTTATGTTCCCTATTATGATATTATAATGTGACTTTATGTGGTTTGCCTATGATCATAAAGTATTATTATTAATCAAGTGAAAGATTAATATTAACGAAAAATGGAACATAAAGAATGAAAAGACTTGCAAGTAAAATTTTACAAGAGGTGCACGACCATGTTGTCGTTAGCTCAACTGTGTATGTAAAGCTAACCCAAAGGATGTACACATAGTCAATCTTTAAGATTGAGGGGACCACTGTTGCTGCCCCGGTATTGAAGTTAGCATATGTGCACCACGAATGGAGTCTATTTATAGACTTCAAGGCCCAGTACCAGGTTTATACGCATTATATGGGGGGTATAGCACTTTGGTCCATATCGATAGTGAAAGATAATAATAAATAAGCAAGAAAGAGAATTGTGATGATGTAAATGGATATGATTTGTATGTATGATGTGTGATCACATCCGAAAGAAATATAAGATATTTTTCTAAGAAGTATTTTGTATACAAATCTATCAAGATATTTTTATAATTTTAAAACTAGAACTCACTCAGCAAGCTGACTTTTATGTATTTTCAGTTGGCAGGTAATATTGCTGGGGATGACACTCGGGGAGGCTACTCGTCGGGACAAGGCTGACATCCATTCATGAATATAACATTGTTGTTTTGTAATGCAAACTAATGATCCTTCGTAACTGTACCAAACATGTATTACTTAGCAACAGCGTTTATAAATTAATGAATGGTTTTTAAATGTATAAATTCCGTTGCATTGTGATGATGAATTATGAAATGTTTTATAAATTGTGCTATGACTGTCCAATTATGAGGTCTCCGGGAACGGGGCCTTACAGTAAAATACAATCATTAACTATTGCTAGCCTAGCGACGTCATAGATCTATGGGCCTGACAAGCTTATTTGGTGCTAAACCCGAGGTTATTACCGGCTCCTGGTGGCGTATTCTTGATCACCATGGGAACCAAGTACACTTAGCTAATCGTATAATTTTGTTGTGGCCATATTTGTCAAGGTTTGATTGTTACATTTGTTTATCCATTTATATTTGCATTGTCCTTTAACCTATGACATGAATTTTCATCGTAATGTTTATATATATATGTATGTTCAATCTATGGAAACTCACCAACATTATATGTTGACCTTATTTTTAACATGTTTCAGGTAATGAACCCGCTTAGTATTACTCTTTATGGCGTGAAAACATCTAGGATTGGACCTAGAGAATAATAAAGGACATGCTTTGATACTTGACATTCAAATTAAACTTATGTTATGTTTGGTTGCTTTGCGACTTATGTTTTATATTTTTGTATGTCATGAATTGGATAATTAATAATATTTACACTTTAAATTAGTGTTGTGTGGCATGAACAATCTTAACCCTCACATCTCAACGTTTCCGCCATTAAGTTTGGGGTGTGACAAAAAACATGTTAGCTTGCATCTATGCATCAATACAAGTAAGTTTTATGTTGATTTCACATTCTTTGATTATCATAATGAACATGAACCCTAGTTATCCAAAACCAAATCAAAACTCAAAACTGAATGAAATTGATGATTGATTATGTGTTAGGATGCAATATAATGATATTTAAACGGATTGGTTTTGTGAAATTGTGTCATTTTGATAAAAAAAAAAACTTAGACTTGCTTATAACGAAAACTTTAATTTAGGTCTTTTGTAGAAATTGTATGATTTTGATGAAATTGAATTGAGTTGTTGATTTTAGGATGTTAGTTGATGCTAGTGAACGAAAGTTCATGTTTTGAAATTTTGATGTCGGCTCGGTTTTTGGATACTTTCCATTAAAGGAAACTTTTTGAGTAAGTTGGTTTATAGATGATGATTTATGAATATTTGAGCAGATTTGATTATTGTTATATGATGTTTAGAACATAATAATGGATTTGGAATATTCGAATTATGAAAAACGTTTTGTATGAACATGTTTTCTATTTATGGAAACTTTTATGACACGATGTGTTGTATGATGAGTACGATATGTGTAGAACATGTTTGAAAGAAATTTCATTTGTATTTACTTTTCATCGGGCGCCTTGTTTTGTGCATATATTACTCTTTATCTAAAAACGTTTACGCTTCCGTATTGATTACATCAAAAAACTGTATTTTACTCTGGTTAAAAGTCAAACCCTTATTTTAAAACGCATATAGTGTCGTTTGATATGACTATGTCTAATATTCTGGTTTGTCACACGACTCGCGGGAAAACCCCACCAGTGGATTTTGAGGGCGTGACATTTCAATATACCATTGTGTCGTAATTATTTTTTTCTACGCCTAGATACATATTTTAATAAAATTTCATTTTTTATAAGTCATTAAAAGTTGTCAACACAACTTTAACGTTTATTACTAGTTTTTTTATGAAAGCACATATTGAAAACGTAAGCATGCCAAATCGCCATCGAATCACGTGGGTAAACCTCCTACTTATAATTTATATGCTTTTTCATGTTTGTGTTTTGTGTTAAAGGTGCAACTTTATGATACGGTATGAACCAACTATGAAAATTATGGGTTTGAGCTTTAGTAAAAGTAAGAAGGTAGCTGTATTTGAACATATTTAGCTAAATGGGTAGTATTCAGGGTAAGTTTAAGGGTTGGTATGGTTTTTTTATTGTGTTGCATCTTATATTATTTATTAAGTTAATTGTACATCTTATTTCAAAAATAAAAAGCTAAAACAAAAATGAGCATAACGTTTTATAGTTTGAACATAATTCTTGCAAATGCATCTACATTTTGTTGTAAGTTTATAATTTTGAAATTTTGATGTGTGTAAATATAAGATAATATAGAAATCTGATCTTGATGACCACGGAAACCAATAACTTAATTCATAACTTTTTTATTCTTTAAATTATTAAAAGGTTACTTAAATACTTGTTACGTTGAACATGAATACGAGAATGAAAAGTCTTAAGTATACGTAATACTATGTCAAATGAAAAATGGTTACGTATATGTAACTTATGTGTCACGTATATGAAAATGTATGTTACGGTTTTTATTGGGCCCATACCCCTGTCTATATACACACACACATATAAAGAGAGTAGTGATAAAAAATATATAAATTATGTGATCGGTTTAATTGTTTTTTCCTAGTTTTCACATAACAATATGGTTTCTTAAAATCCCTCATATATAATATATATATATATATATATATATATATATATATATATATATATATATATATATATATATATATATATATATATATATATATAAGGTTGGGATCAAATGAAAACCAAAATAAATTATAAAAACCAATAAACCAAATCTTTACCTCTGATTTATTAAAATCAATAGCTTATATTTTTTGCCTTTTTTTACACATGTTCCCAAAAGAGTGAGTGTGTGTGTGTACTAGCTTTAGAATAAATAAATTATTAAATAAAATAATAATTTATTTATTATAAAGAAATATTATAATATAAGATATCAACTTTTTAAACTTTTATTTTTTACCATTTTTTGTTTTTTCCAAAAAAATTAAACATTTTGCTTCAAAACAAGTCATTTAAAAAAAATGTTGTAAGGTTATATTAAAAGGCTAATGCAACCAAAGAAGCCAAAACAACCAAGGTACTTCCTGCATGCATGCATTGATGTACAAGGTAGAAGTTGCTTCGGAAGTTTTACACTCATCACAGAAATTATTCTAAGTGTAAAATCTTCCAAAGCCAAAGTCCAAATCTTTCGAAGCCAAAGATGAAGTCTTCCGAAGCCAAATGAAGTGAAAACTGATTTCTTTCGAAGACAGAGAGGACATGCTTTCTCTGATCTACTTTTTCATAAAGCTGACTTACTTTCCAATACAACTCTGAAGACTCACCAACTTATACAAGTTGGTGAAGAGGTCCATGCTTTTGTAAACTGTAGATTATGGTCTTGTTCTACTTTTTACCTGTTATCCTTTTTATAATATAAAAGGATGTGAGCTATGGCATGTCATAGTCACTAGTCAAAAGACAATCTGCCTTTTGACTCTACATTGATCTTGTTGTCTAGATTAGTGTTTCCAGCTGGCTTTCAAAGTATAGACGGCTGTAGGATGTAGTATAAAGTATCTCAAGTCCTTGTATTTCTTTTTATGCTTTGTAACACTTGTAATTGAACTTGAGAGCAATATACAGCATCCTTGAAAACCATATTCGTCTGTTCTTGTTCTTAGTTCTGTCTCAGTTACTTGTGTTTTTAGTATCATTTACACCAACCCGGTTCCCCATTTGATGTGTTAAGTGTTGTAAAACTCTCCTCATTGTGAGACTGATTGTATTGACCATCCCTTTAACCGGTCCTGCGAATGTTATTTTTAACAATTTACTTATTATAACTCTCAGTTTTAATTAATTTAGTTTATAAATAGTTTACTTTTAAAAAAAATTAATTTTAAAATATTTCGTATTTTTAAAAAAGTTTGATATTTTAAAAAAATTTATAAAAAATTATTCTTTTAGAAATAAAATTAATAAAAATATCTCTTTCTTAATTTATTTATAAAACTATTTTAGATCTAAAAAAATCTAATCCTAATAAAAGATTACAATTATGGACATGCGTCGTCATCGGATTTCATCTCACCAAAGATTTCCTACCTAAACTCATTTACTCATTTAAAAAAGTGAAAATTATAAAAATAGTCGTTTCACTGCAAAATTCATAAAATAACTATTGACCGAGTATTATTCTACTAAAAATATTGCTTCTTTTTCTCATGCTTTTTTATTTCTTTTCAATATAATATTATTTAAAAAAATGACAACACACTTTAAAAAACTACGGCATGTTCAATAAGTGGGTGGTAGTTTTGGAAAGTGGTAATATATTTGGAAAACGGTAATAGTTTATTTTTAAAACATATTATGGGTATGTTTTTTTCAAATAAAATAGTTTTTTTTAGTTTTATTTTTCTAAGTACTTGATTTTAAATTACTCTCAATTTCGCATCCCTTAAAATCATGATCTAACATAATATAAAAATATATTCAAAAAGTAGTGTACTATTTATTTAAATATAAGAACATGCTTAAAAAATAAAACATTTACCTAATTATAATAATTGATTATACTATATGTCATGTGCCAGCAGTATACTCTTTTTCACCTCCCAAACTAAACTATCCTGGCATAAAATAAATTGAAATAAATAAATAATAATTAATAACAATAATAAAGTTAGTAACAAATACTATATATGATCAAACATTAATTTGAAATTGAAATATGTAGTCGAACAAATTGATCCTTCTTTGGATGAAACTTTCATTTGGTTAGTTACCGGATCTCTCGCCAACTTACTATTAGAAGAAGCAAAACCGATTCAAAATCATGATAAACGCCAACGTCTATACAATTTGTTAATTATGTTAAATAGTTAGAAAGGAAAGTATAGTACATCTTGAGTTTAGACCATTAGGCATGAAATTCAAGATTTTGAATTTATTAAATTGATTAAAAAAACAAATCATGCAAGCTGCTTGTGGTTGTTTAAATCAAATTTAGTGTTAGATAAATTTTCATGTATTAGTTAAAATGAATTTTTAGTATTCATAGAAGTATTTTTAGATTTGTAAATTGTAATTGTACTTATATTCACTGTTGTTCTACATAATAAAACTACTAAGTTACATAATTTTTTTATGACTAATAATATTTTTGAAATACAAGTAAAAAATTTTCTATTATACAACTTGTGTATACACGGGACTATAACCTAGTTAAATAATATTGTTAGTTATTAATGTAAATATTTAATAAGCAAGAGCAGCAGGAAAATTTTTACGAGAAGACATGTGGTGCTGTCACGTGTCCTCTATAGTTACTATTTTATTAGAGTACATATTATATATATATATATATATATATATATATATATATATATATATATATATATATATATATAGAGAGAGAGAGAGAGAGAGAGAGAGAAAGATAGGTTATCCTAGAAAGTAATTATAAACTTGTATTGTCTTTTTTAAATCACCCAAAAATTTATATTATCATCATCATGTTATTGAAATCTGATCTGTAGATAGGGGAATGGTTTATCGACAATAATAGGTTCAAACTATAGGACGAGTCGATTCAAAGGTCATTGGAATGAGTTCAATCACAATTCGTTTGAGCCGATTTCGAAGCGGCTAAAAAGTATTTTAACCTTCTTAGGCCAAAATTAATTTTTATTTGAACCTCCCACTACGTGTTTTTTTTTTTTTGTTGTGTGCGTGCGTGTAGGGGTGGTTCATTTAGGGACCACATTTTTTTAAAGAACAAGTAAATAATTTTCAACCACATACTTTAAACAATGAAAAAAAAAAGCTAAAAGGTAAATAGTATATACTAAATGATAGAAGCTAAAGTCTAAAGCTAAATCTTAAATAGTAAAAGCTAAACCTAAGCTAAACACTAAAAGCTAAAAGCTAAATACTAAAAGTGAAGCTTGTAGATAGGGGAATGGTTTATCGACAATAATAGGTTCAAACTATAGGACGAGTCGATTCCAAGGTCATTGGAATGAGTTGAATCACAATTCGTTTGAGCCGATTTCGAAGTGGCTAAAAAGCATTTTAACCTTCTTAGGCAAAAATTAATTTTTATTTGAACCTCCTACTACGTGTTTTTTTTTTGTTGGGTGGTTCATTTAGGGACCATATTTTTTTAAAGAACAAGTAAATAATTTTCAACCACATACTTTAAACAATGAAAAAAAAAACTAAAAGGTAAATAGTATATACTAAATGATAGAAGCTAAAGTCTAAAGCTAAATCTTAAATAGTAAAAGCTAAACCTAAGCTAAACGCTAAAAGCTAAATACTAAAAGTGAAGCTGTAAACCTTGTATTCTAAAGCTAAATGGTAAAGCTAAAAGCTAAATTCTAAAAGCTAATTGATAAAAATGAACCGTAAACGCTAAAAACTAAATCGTAACCGGTAAAAGCTAAGCCGTAAATAGTAGAAGCTAAAAGCTAAACTCTAAAACCTATATACTAAAAGCTAAATCCTAAACTTAAACCTTAAAGCTAAAATAAAACTAAATAAATAAGAAAGAATAGAGATGTAATTCATATAGCTAAATAGGAATTAAAAAATGTGCGTTTTCACGTCCTAGATAAAACTACCTAGTTCATTACCTAACACAGGTCACTGGTTTGATGTTTAGCTGTAGCATGGTTTTAACACAAATTTACATATATGTTTACGTCTATGCAAACAATTTAGATATAGGCTTAAGTATACATATATGTAAGCGGTACAACCTCGTAAATTTCACAAGTTTTGAAGTTTTTCACGTTATCAAAACCAAAATCTTACATCAAGAACATGCTTAATAGGATTATCAGTCAAACAACGTCATCAACGCTATCATTTTCATCAACGTCATCATTTCAAACCCTTTAAGTTGTCATCTGTTGTCATACATGAATACATTAAAATTTTGGAAATAAAAGTTCTATAAATAAAAGGTAAGTTTTAATTCTTCAAACTAAATACAATATAATATAATAGGTTCAACCACCGATGCTCACAATCTCTAACACTCACGATAGCAAACACAAAAGAAAGAATCAAAGAAAATAATGAACATGGAGATTTATAATGGTTCGATCGGTATGATCTACGTCCACTATCTACAACTAGTGACTTTTATATTTATGTGCTCAAGAAGATTACAATGACATATGTCTATATACAGGAAAGAAAAAACTAGGGATTCCAAAGCTTCCTCAAGAAGCTAGTCCAAGGCTTCCCTAAGAAGCTACTAGGCCAAAGCTTACTCAAGAAGCCATTAGCCTAAGTGGACTAGAATCTATAATTGGAAAAGGCCTCCATAACCCAACAATTCTCCCACTTGGAGGCATTTGACATCTTCAAACTGCGCTTTGATAATCTTCAAACTACGCTTTAATAATCTTCAAACTCCGCTTTAAAATTCTTCAAGCAATTGCACTCTACAAGTATCATCATATAGATTGGTATTCATAAGTAGTATGTTCCTTAGTTAACTATCAGCTATACAAAGCTTCAACTTTTTTAAGGTAACCACCTTAGTTAACATATCAGCTAGATTCTTAGTTCCTTTTATCTTCTTCAACTTCAGAGTATCATCACTGACTAGAACTATAATGAAGTGGTATCTCCCTATATTGGACACAAACCAACTAACAACTCCCCCTGCATATGCAATATCAGGTCTCGTGCATACCACTACATACATGAGGCTACCAACTGCCGATGCATAAGGAACTTTAGTCATCTCTGCTTTGTGTTTATCTTTCTAGGGTGACTAGCCTTTGGAAAGCTTAAAGTGACTGCCCAAAGGTGTACTCCTGATCTTGGCATCTTTAAGGCTAAATTTCTCTAGCACTTTCCTGATATACTTCTCTTGGGATAGTTTTAGAGAACCATCTTTCTTGTTTTTGAGAATACTCATTCCATGTATCTAGCTAGCAGGACCATGTCTTTCATCTCAAATTCTTGTAACATTTTCCTTTTTAACTTCTTGACTTTATCATATCTGAAACTACAATTAACATATCATCTACATAAAGTAGTAGAATGATATATGAACCCTTGAACTTCTTGATATAATAGCTTGGGTCACTATCACATCTCTTGTAGCCAACATTGCACATAAAGTTATCAAACTTCATATACCATTGCCTGGGCGCTTGTTTCAGACCATAAGAACTATTCTTTAACTTACAAACCAGGTTTTTTTGCCTTTTACCTTAAAACCTTCTAGCTGTGTCATCTAGATTTCTTCATCAATATCACCATGTAGAAAAGCAGTTTTGACATCTATATGCTCTAAATGCAATTTTGTTTGCTGCTATAATACTGAGAACAAGTCTGATCGTAGTCATCTTGACAACTAGAGAAAAGACCTCATTGTAATCAATCCCCTCCTTCTGTTGAACCCCCTTGATCACTAGTCTGGCTTTATATCGTTTGGTGCCATCTTGTTCATCTTTGATCCTAAAAACCCACTTGTTCTGAAGAGCTTTCATCCCAAATGGAAGCTTTTTAAGAATCTAGGTCTTGTTATTCTCAAGAGACTTCATATCAACTTTTATTACTAGCTCCTACTACGATATATTAGTAAACTTCTTTGTATTAGAGTAACACGGAGTCTCACTATTTTTAGTCAAAAGTATGTAATTTATAGATGGTGAGTATCTATTTGGCGGTCAAATGGTTCTGGTGGATAGTTGAACTAGAGGTGTAACTGGATCTTCTGAAGTTTGGGAGTTAGAAGATAAAGTTTTTTCATCTTCATAACATTCATCAACATTTGAACCATTCCCAGAACTCCCACTGTCGGTTGATTCATCCCTGTTTTCTGGAATATCAACTAAGACTCTAGTCTCACATTCCTTCCTTTTCCTACTTTCCTCAAACTTAACATACTCTTTATCCACCTCTGGATCTTTGGTGTTTCTATCCTTGTACATCTTAGATTCGTTAAGAAAGTCATCAGACTCGTTAGAAACTACATTGTTTACTTCTTTCTTTTCCACTGATGGTTTAGGGCACTGGTTTATAAAATGGCCCTTCTCCTTGTAGTTCCAACACTCGATGTCTTTCCTTGGTTTTGACTGACCGCTCTTCCTTGACTTGGATCTGTTTCAATTATTCCCACCTCTCCTGGTTTTTCTTCTTCAATCTTCAATGTGTAACAAATAACTAGAAGATTCCCATGTGCTTCTCCATCTTATATCTTCATTCATAATTAAGTCACGTATATTCTGGAAGGTTTGCTTAGTATTTCCACATGACTACTAACTATAGTGAGTGTGCCTGGCTAGCTGTCTGGCAAAAAGGATAAAAGGAGCAGGGCTTAGACCTCGTCTTTAAACTTGATCCCAACAGACACCAAACAGGAGATAATCGATTAGAAATCATTTACATGTGCGGTAACAGACATACATTCCTTCATCTTGGTGTTGACCAACTGTCTGATAAGGATAAAGCTTTCAGAACACCGTACGTAGTCGTTTTATTAACAACGTTGTACGCAATACTCTTTGATAACGAAATCCTAAACCCAACACAAAAATCTTTACCCTATAAATTTAAGTTACAAAACTATGAAAAATGGAGAGAAACAGGTTTGTAAAAACATGGTATGAAATTAACTTTATCCTATAAAAATATGTGAAAGATTTTCAATAGATTAAAATTTACATGTTGATAAATGTTAAAAAGAAACAGAATCTGTATTTTAATCATTTTAAACATGAGACTTCTATATTCCAACACCATGTTTGTATTTTACAGGATTTTTATAATTTTGACATGTAAAAAGCATCAACAAAATTCTATATTCCATTCAATCCCCTTTACCGAATAACAAGTTTATCAATCAAATCAACGTCTTTCCGTAGCTATGTCCCAAGTGAAAGAAAATTAACCAATATTTCATTTTAAAGAAATACCATTAATTATAGGGTCAATTTCATATATACCCTTACAAAGTTTTAAAATATCATATATATTCTTGTAAAAATTAATATATCATATATACCCTTATAAAGTATTGTAAATATCATATATGTTAAATTTATTAAAATTTTATTTAAGAAATGATTGTTTTATCCTTATTCTTTATAAATCTTTATTTTTCATATATGCCCATATATAAAATAAACTTTATTTTTTAACCCATTTGTTACAATACTTTCTTTTTTAACCCACTATTCACTAAACTTTTTTTAACCATTTTTAACCAAAACTTTTTTTAACTTTTGTTTAAATAAACTTTATTTTGTAATCCATTTTTAACAATAAAAACTCAAGACATTTCTTGCTATTATAGAACAAAAAATGGAAAAAATCACATTTAATAGTAGCAAAAAACCATTATAAATGAGACATAAAAAATCATTCTAAAAAGGAGCCAAAAATCATTACAAATGAAATCATCAATCTTCATGACCTTTTACTCTCTTTGCACGTCCCTTTTTATCGATTGATGTTTGATCGTCATTAGGAGCTTGAGATGCGGAATTCTAGCATGTCTTTGCATGATGCCCATACTCATCACAACGCGAACATTTATGTCTTTTTTTGGACTCATCATGTGATTTTACCCTATTCTTTCTTGGTCTCCCGGATGGACGTTTGATAGTAGGTGGGTATATCTTCTCATCTGTGTTGATGCGAACCCACTCATCCTTCGTCGGCATTGGAGCAATTTCCGAATCATAAGTTGATTTATATTTTTCAATAGTAAAATACAGATCAACATACCGATCCCAGTTATCCCTTGTGAAAGCAATAAAAGCGGCAGCATGGTAACATGAAAGACCTTTAACTTGCCAAACCCGACAAGTGCATTGTTGTTCATCAAGCAATGCCTCCTAACGTCTTCCCTTGTATTTCACTTCAGCTTGATATTCTCCACTTCTTGAAATCTCATATTCACCCAAGTTCTACATATAACATGACACCAGATCAAAGATTATCTTTAACAAAACGATAAACATACATGTATTAAACTATAAAGAATAAACATTTACCTTAGAGATTTTGTTGAGATAATGTTTGGCATTAGGTACTATTGTTCCCTTCCACGTTTTCAGAATCATTTGTTTTTTATCAAACCGTGCCATTATCTTTTCTCTAATGGAATCAAGAAGATCAAGTACAGGTTGATAACGTAATTCACCTATCCAAGAGTTAAATGCTTCTGAGATATTGTTAGTAATGTAGTCATATTTTGATGTTGTTCCAAACCTGCTACGACTCCATATCTTTGTATGATTTTCATTAATATACGTTAATGCATCTTCACGTACATTAGCAATCTCATCCAATAATCTCTCATACGTAGTTACACAGTAGGCTCTAGCAGCTTGCCATAAATTATCACTAAAGAACACTCCAGGGAAATGTTTCTTGAAGTTACTCTATAAGTGTCGAACACATTCTCTAAGTTCAACATTAGGATAAACCTGTGATATTGCGACTTCTAGACCTTTTTGCATGTCCGAATATATTACAAGTCCATTAGGCGTACCTATTACTTTTTAAGCAATTCAAGAAACCATGACCATGAATTTTTGTTCTCGGATTCAAGTACACCGTAAGCTACCGGAAAAATGGAATTATTTCCGTCAACACCGGTTGCTGCAACGAGAACCCCATGGAACTTCCCTTTCAGATGACATCCATCAAGAGCAATGTAAGGACGACATCCATTAAGAAACCCTCTCGAGCAAGCAGATAATGAGATAAAAAAACGTAAAAAATATTTTTTTGTTCTTTACCTTAAAGTCAATGTCAACAACACTTCCCGAGTTTCTATTAAGTAATTCCTCCTTAAAATCATTCATCTTCATGAATGAGTTTTCCCATTTTCCATAGATTTCATTGTATGCTTGCTATTTACCTCTAAACACCTGAATATATGGAACATCCACATTGTAGATTTTCATAATCCACTTCTTGAGAACCGAAACAGATACATCTCCATCAGATTTTAGCCTGTCGGTTACCACACTAGCAACCCACCCTTGACTTGCAAGCCTATTACTACCCTTATTACTCCGTGTGCAAGAATGAGTATCTACGAATGCCTTAACCTGAACAATTTTATATAACAGTACACTTAATTACTTAACAATTAAAAAGTAGCAAACTCATTTGGAATGTCCCCAAAACTTACTTGGAATGTAACCGAATCTTGCATTAAGGAAGCATGAATTCTCCATTTGCACTCCTTGCTTGTACATTTTGCTGTGAATCTTGTTGGGTCACTTTTCTCTATAAAGTACTCAAATTTATTTACAATTGCATAATGGCTCAAGGCTCTTCTAAACTCGACCACATTTGAAAATATTGAATTTTTATTCATAGTTGGAGTTTTCTTAGTTTGTGAATGAGTTTCCCCTTCAAATTTTCGTCACTTATATATTCAAATTCATCATCGGTACTCAACTTGCTATGATAACTTTCATCACTTAGACAATACTCCGAATCTTCATCCTCATTGGGTTCGTGAACAGATTCATGCACAACTTCATCACCCACTTCAAACTGATAGCTGTACGAGACAAACTAATGACATGAACTTAGGTATAAGAAAGAAATATTGTCGTAAAAAAACTTCAAATTTATACCTTTGTACTATCGAGTTGGTGTCATTATCATCAGCCCTCGTCATGTAAATAGTTACATTTTTCTCTAGCTCGTACATAATAAGCATCAACTTAAAATCATCCATCTGAATGAAAGGGCGTTCTAAGATACACTTGTCAACAAACCACATTGAGAAACTAAACCCCTATTTGACGAATAACGATTCTTAACCTCTTCAATTAAATCTTCAATCATGTATGTGGACGTGTCGATGTAAACACATTTTTGATATCCAAAACAGTAGCGTTTTCTAGACGAGTTCTTAACTTTACTAAAGTAACCTCCATATTTCAGTTTCAACTTATACTTAGATGATGCACTTTCTACAATATCTATATTGTATAATCTGCAATTAATCAAGAAGTATGAGAAGCAAATAATAAACTCTAGTCAATTAGTAGGCAAATAATTCTCAAGAAGTGCATATAAACAACAATTTAGTAAGCAAATAATTCTCAAGAAATGCATATAAACAACAATTTAGTAGGCAAATAATTCTCAAGAAAGTGCATATAAACAACAATATATACAGTGAAGTTACAACATCAAGAAAGTGCATCAACGATTACAGAGATTGAACCCATTACAATATCAAGAAATACAATTACAAGAAAGCTTTTGCATCTTTACAACAAAAAATACAATTACAACATCAAGAACCCATTAAAATTACAACATCAAAGGAGGGACATAACAGTGAAGTTACTCTTCTTCTCATAGACATAGCAGGGTATTCATATTAATCGTTATCAATAACTATCATATGACGTAACTAAAGACCCACAATTCTGCAAATTTATTAATTTCATATCAGTAATATTATTTGAATTGCAGTTGTGACATGGAGGAAAAAAAGGATGAAGAAGAAAGCACATTAAATGAAGGTGAAGCTGATATTGCCATAGCCCATGCAAATAGACTCATTCAAAGTGGAGTTCGTGCTTCTGATATCGGAATCATTACGCCTTATTCAATAGTCCCATCGAAACTACCTTAAGCCCCAATATGGTGGTCGGAATCGAAACTACCCTAAGCCCCGATCACTCACCCTAAGCACCTGCGAATTACATACCTTGATTGATCAGGTGATCGATTGCAGGTTAAAGAGTCGGCCATGGATGATCGATTGCAGGTTGAAGAGCCGGCAGGTGATCGATTGCAGGTTGAAGAGTTGGCCATGGATGATCGATTGCAGGTTGAAAAGCCGGCTATGGATTCACCCTCCGATGGAGAAGAAGTCGACGTTCGATGTTAGAGAAGAAGTCGACGTTCAATGTTTGAAAAAAACCCGATGTTTGAAGAGTCGGCCATGAAGAAAACCTTTCAGTTTTACCAAGAGTAGGATGGTAATTTTGTTACTTTTGGGTATATATGATATTTGTAATTTTTTTTGGGTATATATGATATAATTAAACTTTAGAAGGGTAAATTTGAAATTAACCCTTAATTATATATTCTCCTATATATTTAAAAAAGAGTTTGAATGAACAGTAGATTTGTGTGTTTTGAAGCTTCGTGTACAACCTGTTAATGTATGTACATGTTCTGGACCTTAGTGTACAACCAATTAATGCTTTAAGGCTCAGGTTTTAAGTGTAGCTTGGTGTCATTTGCATCTCCACAGAGGCAAAACACATCTCATGCGGTCGGCGATGGCTTGGTGTCACAATCTCCTTGTTTGTTGTCGGCGTTTCATACGGCCTTTCGATTGGCCGCTCCGTCTCTCTCACCGTGTGTGTGGTTGTGCCTTGATTGTTTTAGGGAGATTGTGGAATCGGCGGCGTCCACCTCTTTGTTATGGCTGCGTCCAGCCTTGTAACATCATCCGCATCACTAGTGGTGGTTTTTGGTTTCGTCGGCTGCCGCCATCGTAACCTTTCGTCTCCCCTGTTGTTGTTAGGGTTGGCGATGGTAATAGTGGTCATGGTGGTGACATTTATTGTTCCAATTGCGAGGATGGAGTAGTTGAGGTCAAGCTGACGGCCGTAGTGGTGATGGTGGTGGTACCACCGCCTCTTGCCTCTCTTTGCCTCACGGTCTCTTCATTACCCTTTTAGGGTTTTCATATCTCGCGTCCACCGCCACCCACCGCCGCCGTGTCGTGCATGCGTTGATGATGGTGGCGCTTGCTGCCGACGGTGGCTATACTTGTTGTGGTTTGTCGATGATAGTGACCTAGGGTTCATCTTAGACATTAAATTGTTGTTTCTAGGTTTGAGTTGTTGTTCAAGATGCCAACCAAGTTTTCTAACCTACGATTCATCTTTAGTCAAAGATGCTGGGGTTTTCCTCACTTGAGACTCGATTTTCATCTTTTTAATTCATGTTTGGTCTATGATATATGTTGAGCGTTGATGATGATGATAATGGTCACGAGGTCACTTAGGTCGATGAATCTAAGGGTTAGGTCAGTGACGATGAATTTCGATTCATCCGAGTCTTTTTTAGACTAGTAAAATGCTAGTACTAGCAAGGAATTCCCTGTGGGGTCACTATGTTTGGCGATGACGATAAGATAATAGATTTGATCGTTGCTTTGGCATGGCAAACTAATGTGTGCAGTCGTAAAGAACAATCATTTTTGAGCCAACAGTGATGGATGTTAACAGTTTGAGGGTAATGATGATATGAAAAAGTGTGCTTCGTATTAGCGAGGCAATCGATCTTTTGTAGCCACGACACATCATTTCTGAGCCTTCTAATCCAAATTTATACCGTTGTTTAGCGTCGTGATCATTTTTTTAACCGCCGCGAAGTGCGGTCGGTTACCACCTAGTTAATTTAATATAGCAACATTATATTATACCTGTACATCCCCAAGTGTCGTTGCTTATTTTCTTTCACTTTCTAGTAAGGGTGTTTATTGAATTGAATTCCGGTGAATCAAATCAAAAAAGTCGAATTATTTTAATTTTTCAAACATGATTCAAATTCGATTTGAATTATTTGAATCAAATTGGAAATATTCAAACATGATTCGAATTTGATTCGTATTTGGAAAAACTTTTAACTTTTAATCGAGTTCAAATTTATTTGGTTCGTATTTAGTAAAAAAATAATTAAATCAACTTACATATGATGAATTATATATGATGTTACATGTGTATATTTTTTTATTTTTAATTAATATTATTTTATTATTAATTAAATTTGATATATTTACTTTTTTATAACTTTTAAACTAAAGTTTATAATTTTTCATTCTTAGATTATTTAAGTATCGATATAAATTTTCATTCAAAATCAACTTGGATTAAACATGCCAAATAGATAAAGTGTTCTCTAAACGATCCCACAATAATTAAAACGTTGCATACAGATGTAAATGGTAGCAGACTACCAATATAACATTATTCGTGTATCGTGGCACGTTACCTGCTTGAAGCGAAACATGGATCCTATTCTTTTAATAAACTAATGTCTTAGAAAGTTTTAAAGTTCATTAATTATTAAAAAGATATTGTTAATCAAAATACTATTTTTTTTAAATGTTTGGTTGTAGATGTCTAATAATTCAAAGACCTAGATGAAAAAATATGAACTATGGTAAAAGAAATTCTGGTCGCCGCTCAAAAAAAATTTCAACAAATTAAAAGTCCAAGTTCATCCATCTTGTGACTAAAAAACTGAATTTTCACAACTAAATATAATTTCATAAACCCTAAAAATTTAAAATCTAAAACTAAAAGTAAATAAACTTGAAGAAAAAACAATACCTAGTGGTCGGAATTCTAGCGACGGGTGGAGTTGCGACCTAGTATATAAGGGGTCGGGGGGCCACCGACCCCTCTTACCTCCCCCCCCCCCCCCTATTGTATGGGAGTATTCAAACTCTGCCACTAAAGCTGTGACCAACAGCAGGGAGGTCCGGCAGGCGGAAGTGGCACTGCACCGAGTTGGGCTGACCTAAATTGTCGCTATGCTACTTGGACTTTATTTTCAAAGGGTTTGGGCTTTTTAGTTTTAAACTATTGGGCTTTTTAATTTTAAAACTATTGGGCCTTAATTAAAATTTAGTTTTGGCTTTATAATTTTTAAACGATTTGATCTAATAAGTTTTAGTGGTTGGGCTTTTCCTATTGAGGATATGGGTACCCTGATACATACAAAATTTTAAAAAGAAAATTACAATTTGAAACGCGAGTTGAGGGGTAGCACGGACTACCCCTGCCCATACGTTAAATCCGCCGCTAGTGATGATTGTGAAAGTGATTTAAAGGAAAAGTTTGTATCTAGTATAGTGGAAGAACAGGATGCTAATGCTACTGGCAAAAGCAAAGATATTGACACTTAGATGTTCAACAAAGGGATCTCCAAGTATAGAGATCAGAGAGGACAATTGAAGGAGGTTGGAGAACCTTCCATTTTAAGTATTTTAGTAATAGAAACTCTATATTAGTTAACAGTTAAAATACTAACTTTTGCAAACTTGTTTTGTAGGGAAGAAAAAAGACGGAATTCATTATCAGAATATTATGCTTATATGTTTGATATGAGTATTTTATGTAAGGATTGTCTATTACAGAGAAAGTCTATATCTTTTTTTGTTATTGGATAAGAAATACTACTTTTAAGAAAATTTACTTTGATTTCGTACATAATTGTGTTGTACAAAGTTGAATGGTTGTTGCAAAGCCTACTTTGGTTTTGAAGTTTGATTTTTGCAGCATAAAATGTGTTTGTAAATAGATTCTAATGTTATTTTTGTGGTTTTCATTTACATGTTGAAATAAGTTTAATGATGGAGGAGGGTGGTGGATAGCCAGAAAATGCCGTCGTAGATAGTGGTCGGGGAAAGGTTCGATGGTGGTAGGGGAATTGTTCGATGGGGGTTGTGTTCCGGAATTCAGTAAATGAAAGAAAAGAAAAGATATTAAATTTAGACAAAGAAAAGAAAGTGAGAGAAATTAAAAAATATAATTTTGTTTTGGTACTCTCATCTTCGGAAGAAATAAAAAGAAAAGAAAAATGTTATGGTGTTCCCGAGTTAAGAGAAAAAAAAAAGTTAGAATTTTAATATTATATCATTTTGATCTTCTAATTAAACTAGATTGAAAGAGATATAATGATAAAACGGGAGGTTATTAAAAAAAATTCATTCCACTTCCTTCCTGACAACTTCCTTCCGATTTAGGAGGAAAGCCAAGAATAAAAATTATTAAAAGAAGTTCATTTAGGTTCTTTCCACTTTACTCGTATGAAACAAAAATATTTTTTACTCTTTACTTTTGTCATTTCTTTCTTATAACTCGGGATCACAAAGTGATAGGGTAGTGTTGTTCATGATCCGAGCCGAACCAAGCAAACTTTTGCTCGTGCTTGGCTCATTTCCAAACCGAAACAAGCCGATCAGTTCGTTTTACAACCAAGGGGAAAATTTAACGAGCCTGAGCGTTAATTTTTCGAACGAGCGTCAAGCGAGCGCAAACCAAGGGCGCAAACACTAATCCAGAAACAACCGGAGTCAATGTGAGACCCAAATCGAGCAATCCAACAGAAAGCAAAAGGCAGAGGAACCATGTCAACAAAATCGGGCCTAAATAGACACATGCATCAAAGAAAAAAGCATAAAACATAGATTGAAACTTACACAACAGAGAAATCAGAGAAGGAGATGGATGAAGCATGAAGACAGAGAAGAAAAGAATCATGAAAAGAATATAAAGTTAACACATCGACAGAAGGCACATCAGGAGGATACACGTGTAAAAACATAAAACCCAAAACATAGATAAAGAGAAAAGAAGACAGATTAAATTAAGGAATGCAGAAAAACTAATCAAAGATCACCATCTTGCAAAAGAACCAATCAGAATATACCACTTAGTAAACTCTACTCTTCATTCACTTCCTAATTTTTTTAATTTTAGGCCAACCTTATAATTTTTCATAATTAGAAAATAGGATCTGTTATAGATACGTCCAGAGTTATATCTGGACGCCCTTCTTATGGCCCGAAAGAGTCTTTACGGGCCGTATAGGTCTGCACCCTATCGAATCAATCATTCACTCATTTAACAGGCCGTGAAGCCCTTCACTGGCAATATTTTCACGGGCCGTTAACGTTTATGTCTACGACAGTTAGGTCTCACTGGCCTTTACCTTAGTCGAATATTTTTTTATTTTTTTTGACACGATGTAATATCCTTTGATTACGGTGTAATTTTGTATTTATAACATTATTCGATACGATATAATATTGTTCGATAATTATTTGACTCGACGTAATATTCTTGATAAAAATACTATATAAATCGTTACTTATTAAATAATTTCATATCGATAAATTTAATATTTGTTAATGGAAATCATTTTTTTGGTTATCTCCTCGTGATATCACTAATAACCAATTGATTGCAATTGTTTTTGTTAATGAAAATCATTTTATTAGACTTCGATTAGTAGGTGACTATCCAATGCCTCTTCCAAGTGGATATTGGAGACACTATAAAACACCAAACGCTAAAGAGTGGGAGGTTATATGCGAGACACAATTTAAAAAATATGGTGAATTGAGAAAAGACGAGATGGTTGAACAAATTAATTTGCTATAAGTTGTATTATTTTGTAATGGTTTTTGTATTATTTTTGTAATAGTCTGACTTTAATATGATATGCTATTTGTAATTATCTAATCGCTAACTATGTAACTTTGAAATGCAATTTGTAATTATACACGAAAAACATCAAAACCAACTATATTTTAAATAAATAAATTTTTTACATCAGAACATAAACAAAATACATAAAAATAACTACTCCGGAGGTGGCTAATCCGAGGCGTCCTCGGCTGCCTCGTCACCATGTACTGACGGCCTCACAAAAGGGACAATCTCTGGGCGAGGGGGAGCAACTATCCCCTGTGATGCAGCCCATGTGGTGCTCAGCTCCATACCGATGCATAGCGTGCATGTTCCGAAGTAAATGTATGGACTCGGGCATAAACTTCTCGGTAGGTGGAATCTGTCGCATGATAGTCCTCGGTAGCGGTGGCGCCTGCTATGAGGGCCCTTCTGTTGTTGCGCTCCTTGTTTACTGCTGCATATGCTCCTCCCCTTCATCATCATCAATGTAAATGGGTGGGTGCCATATCGACCGACCGCCATCAGTGGACCATCGTAGGTTGCCGTCAAAATTGACGGCAATACCCATGGCCAACACAATCTGGCGGCTTAATATCTTGTAACACCCGAATTTTTATAAGGCCAAAGTTGAAGGGTGAAAAGTGTAAAATAGTACAAAAGTCAAAAGTGGGTGTATAAAGAGCATGGTCGCCCATGCTCTTCCTGCTGCTGCTTTCCGAAGAAGAAAAGAAAGAAAGCTGGGTTTTGTGTTTTCTCTCGGTCGAATTGTGAAGAAGGAGAAGAATCATCAAGGGTAGTAGGTTTTTGTGATTAATTGGTTCGGTTTCTGTGAGGTTTCAACCTTAGAAACTGATTTCTATGTGTTCTTGGTGTTTGGTGTTTGTTTTGGCTTGTTCTAGGTGTTTGAACTCTTGTGCACGCAAGTTGGGAGGAGATTCACTTGTTAGCTGCAATAGGTGAGTTCTAGGACCCCGATTCTCTGTTTTTAAACTTCTTTGGGGCTGAAAATGCATTTAAAATGTTTTACAACCGTCGTGTATGTTGACTGCTTATGTATGTGTATGAATTTCTGTGTTTTATGTGGTTGTAAGCTTGTTCTAAGAGCTTAGCATGATAGATCGATGTTAAGAATGTATGAAAATGAGGTTTTAGAACTGGTTATAGCATAAGTCTCATTTACAGGTCTGATGGTTCATCCGCATTTACACCATGATAATTGCCTAAGTGTTTTGTTCACCCGCATTCACCTTTGTTCAGCCGCATTTGCCTAAATTCAGCCTAAGTGTTCTTCCGCATTAGTTTTATTCATCCGCATTGCAAGTTATTCATCCGCATTGCAAGTTATTCATCCGCATTTGCAAGTGTTCATCTGCATTAGTTTTGTTCATCCGCATTTGCAAGTTGTTCATCCGCATTGGTTCTGTTCATCCGCATTTCTTTAGGACTTGAGAAATTTTCTGGAATTTTGGAAGATCAGAAATTAGGATTTGACCACGGTTGACTTGATGCTTTTATTTGGTTATCTTATGCATGATGTGGGCTGCCCTTATATGCCTATTATGATACTATTATATGGCCTTATGTGGTTTGTTTGTAATTATGAAGTATTATTAATCTAGTGAAAGATTAATATTAACGAAAAGTGGAACTTAAAGAATGAAAGACTTGCAAGTAAAAATTTACAGGAGGTGCACGACCATGTTGTCGTTAGCTCAACTGTGTACGGTTTAGCTAACCCAAAGGATGTACACAGGGTCAATCTTTAAGATTGAGGGGACCACTGTTGTTGCCCCGGTACTGGTGCCAGCATATGTGCACCACGGATGGAGTCTATTTATAGACTTCAAGGCCCAGTACCAGGTTTATGCGTATTTTATGGGGGGTATAGCACTTTGGTCCATATCGACAGTGAAAGATAATAATAATAAGCAAGAAAGAGAATGGTGATAATGCAATGGCTATGATTTGTATGTATGATTGGTGATCACATCCGAAAGAAAGATAAGATATTTTCTTTAAGAAGTATTTTGTATACAAATCTATCAAAATATTTTTATGATTTTAAAACTAGAACTCACTCAGCAAAGCTGACTTTTATGAGTTTTCAGTTGGCAGGTAATATTGCTGAGGATGGCACTCGGGGAGGCTACTCGTCGGGACAAGGCTGACATCCATTCATGAATATAACATTATTGTTTTGTAATGCAAACAAATGATCTTTTGTAACTGTACCAAACATGTATTACTTAGAAACAGCGTTTACAAATTAATGAATGGCTTTTAAATGTTTAAATTCCGCTGTATCGTGATAATGACTTTATGAAATGGATCATGAATAGTGCTGTGAATGTCCAACTGTGAGGTCTCCGGAAACGAGGCCTTACAAGTTGGTATCAGAGCCAAAGTTTAAGAGAAATGGGTAAATATTTTCAAAAACCTAAACTTAAACTGAAAATGGGACCGAATGAAGGGATGCCAGCCCGAGTAGTTACGTGCCATCAGGTATTTCTTTTATTATGATAACCGGTATTGTGTGCGCATGCTATTTGATTTATGTGCTTTAGTAGATTTGAATATTGATATAGTCAGGATAGGAAATGCTCGGGGAATGAAGAGTAAAGTAAGTGGCTAATCACAACTGGCCACTGTAATTAGGGACTTACTATACTTAACGTTAACTGAGCTATTACCTTGAATGACTGTGTTGGTGTTTGGATCTTATAGTGTTAGAGGATGGCTGGAGGTAGATCATCTAAGGCTTCTAGAGGTGGTGTACGGGGTGGTCGTGCTGGGAGACCCCGGGCCGTAAAGAACAAGGCAAGAACTGCAGAGACGGCTCCTGCTGAGCCTGAGCTTCATCACCCGGAGGGAGTGGATGAGAGTGCCAATTTGTGGGCCTCAGTGAAAGAGGCACTGGTGGAGGAGGTTCACCAAGTCATGCAGACGATCCTACCGTCTGTCGTGACTGAAGTGATCCGGGCCGTAAGGAAGGATGAGAGGAAAGAAAGGGAGGAAGAGAAAAGGGCTGCTACTGGGAGAAGGGAGAATGAGGAAAATCATGATGTTGAGGAGGAGATAAATGTCAAAAGGGGAGTCTCCAGTGACGAAGAAGATGTAGAGGTGCGGGAAACCGCGAGGGGATGCAGCTACGGGGCATTCCAACGGTGTAAACCCCCTACTTTTGACGGCAACGGTAACGCTGCTACTGCCCACCGCTGGGTTAGAGAGATGGAGGCAGTGTTGGAAATTAGTGAGTGCAGGGAGGATTAGAAGGTGAAATTTGCCACTCACTCATTTATCGACTCGGATCTGTGTTGGTGGGACAATCTTGTCCAAGCCGAAGGCAACAGGGCTGTCGGGAGGATGAGATGGAGTGAACTGAAAAGGTTAGTGATTGAGGAATTCTGTCCTCATCGAGAACTCGACAAGATAGAGAGAGAGTTCCTACAGCTTGAGGCAGGAACCATGACCCACCAGCAATATACCACCAAGTTTAACGAAATGGCGAGGCTGGTGCCCGATCAAGTTACACCGGCTTCAAGGAAGATCAAGCGGTATATTCAGGGGTTGCCTGCTGACATCCGTAGGCACTTGATCGTTGCCCGACCGAGTACTTTTAGGTCGACGGTGGATTTATCTGGGAGACTTTATGATGAAAGAGAAGTGGAGGTGGTGGAGGTGAAGAAGACGGGTGGTAATAACAGGAGTTGGAACGGGAAGAGATTCGGGCGTGGTGGTTTCAACCCGAACAGTAAGAGGCCGAGGATGGATGATCACCGAGTGGTTACTGCAAGCTCGGGGATGAGGAGGTGTGATAAGTGTGGGAAGGAACATAGCGGGGAATGCCGCTTGGGAATGAATGTCTGCTACAAATGTGGCAAGCCCGGTCACATTTCAAAGATGTGTGGAGCCCTACGATGCTTTAACTGTGGTGAAGTCAGCATATGAACAAGGATTGCAAGAAGCCAAGGGCTGAAAGTTCTGGGTTGAAGAAGAGGCCGGAAGAAGGAGGGCAGAGGGCAAGTGCAAGAGCCTTTACGATGACCCGAGAGGAAGCCCGGGTAGACCCCGACGTCGTGTCAGGTGTGTTCCTAGTAAACCAAACTTGTGCCTCTGTATTATTTGATTCTGGTGCTAGTAGGAGTTTCATATCTGCTGCTTTCTGTGCTAAATTGCCTGTTAGTAGTAGGAGCATCGATGAACTTTTTGATGTAGAAACTGCTATTGGTAAGTCTACCAGAATCTCTGATATGATTGAGGATTATGGCATAGAGTTAGAAGGCCATAGGTTCTCTGCTAAACTATTTGTGATGCCCCTAGGCAGATTTGATGTAGTTCTGGGGATGGATTGGTTGGCAGCCTATGAGGCAAACATCGTGTGTCGAAAGAAGATGATTCAGTTAGTCGCACCCGATGGGAGTTCAGTGACAGTTTATGGTGATCACGTCACTACGGTTCCAAAAGTGATTTCGATGGCAGTGGCAGAGAAGTGTATGAGGCGCGGTTGTTGTGCCTACTTGGCATACGTAAAGGATGTGGACGCGTCGATACCACAATTATCAGAAGTGCCAGTGGTACGTGATTTCCTGGATGTGTTTCCCGAAGATCTACCAGGTGTGCCACCGGACCATGAGATAGAGATAGAATTTCAGATCGATGATACCCGGTGCGCAACCCGTTGCCAAGGCACCGTATCGGTTAGCTCCGACCGAGATGAAAGAACTGATGGATCAGCTACAGGAACTGATGGATAAGGGGTTTATTAGACCGAGTATCTCTCCTTGGGGTGCTCGGTATTATTCGTAAAGAAGAAAGACGGTAGTATGAGAATGTGTATAGACTACCGGGAGTTGAACAAGTTGACAGTAAAGAACAGATACCCCCTACCAAGGATTGATGACCTGTTTGACCAGCTTCAAGGTGCCAGTTGGTTTTCCCGAATAGATCTTCGATCTGGCTACCATCAGCTGAAGGTAAAGGAACAAGATATCCCGAAGACAGCGTTTTGCACGCGTTATGGACATTACGAGTTTCTCGTTATGTCATTCGGTTTAACTAATGCACCAGCTGCCTTTATGGATTTGATGAACCGAGTGTGTCGGCCGATGTTAGATAAATCAGTGATTGTGTTTATTGACGATATTTGATTTATTCGAAGAGCAAAGAAGAACATGCCGGCCACCTACGTGAAGTGTTGGAGACACTTAGAAAGGAAAGTTGTATGCTAAATTCTCTAAGTGTGCTTTTTGGCTGCGAGAAGTTCAATTTCTGGGTCATGTGGTGAATACCGAAGGAATTATGGTGGACCCGGCAAAGGTTGAGGCGGTAATGCAATGGAAGTCTCTAAAGACGCCATCTGAGATTCGCAGTTTCTTGGGTTTGGCGGGTTACTACCGAAGGTTTATCCAAGACTTTTCCAAGATAGCCTCACCTTTGACTAAGTTGACACGCAAGGATGTGAAGTTTGTGTGGGGACGAGAACAGGAGGATGCTTTTGAGGAGTTAAAGGCAAGATTAACTCAAGCTCCTGTTTTGATATTGCCCGAAGGAAGTGAAGACTTAGTGGTGTATTCAGATGCTTCTTATTCGGGACTGGGTTGCGTGCTAATGCAACGTGGACGAGTGATAGCTTGCGCGTCCCAACAGTTAAAGACCCACGAAGTTAATTACCCCACTCATGATTTAGAATTCGCTGCGGTGGTTTTTGCGTTGAAGATCTGGAAGCATTATTTATACGGGACCAAGTGCACAATCTTCACGGATCACAAGAGCTTGAAATATTTTTTCGAGCAGCAAGATCTCAACATGAGGCAGAGGAGGTGGTTAGAGCTGATTAAGGATTACGATTATGAGATCCATTACCACCCGGGCAAGTCCAACGTAGTGGCTGACGCCCTTAGCCGGAAGGAGAGACCCGAGCCGATTCGGGTGAAGGCGTATCAGTTGGTGATGACCTCAGATGTGATGACGCAAGTTAAAGAGTTTCAAAGTGAGGCGTTAAAAGAAGATCACCTCAACTCCGAACGAATGAGAGGTCTAGTTGCAGAATTGGGGGAGAATACCCACGGTGTTAAAACCTACTTTGGGCGAATGGTGGGAATCTACGTGGGCGAATTATGGACGAAGCTCATAAGACTCGATACTCCATACATCCCGGTGCTACCAAGATGTATCAAGACATGAAGAAAGACTACTGGTGGCCGGGTATAAAACATGACATGGCAGAGTATGTGAGTAAGTGTCTTACTTGCTTGCAAGTGAAGGCAGAGCATCAAAAGCCATACAGGAAGATTCAACCGTTGGATATACCCAAGTGGAAGTGGGAGCACATCACCATGGATTTCATCACGAAGCTACCCGTACGGCGAGGGGGTATGATACCATATGGGTGATAGTTGATCGTCTAACAAAGAGTGCTCACTTCCTACCGATCCACGAGACGTATTCCTCCAAGAGACTGGCGGACCTGTTCATCAAGGAATTGTAGCTCGCCATGGGTGTTGGTGTCTATTATGTCAGATCGTGACACCCGGTTCAAATCGAAGTTTTGGAAGAGATTCCATGATGCCATGGGGACGAGACTACACATTAGCACGGCTTACCATCCTCAGACAGATGGTCAGTCTGAGCGGACGATTCAGATGCTCGAGGATATGCTCCGGGCATGTGTGATCGACTTTCGAGGGAGTTGGGATGATCACCTACCGTTGGCTGAGTTCTCATACAACAACAGTTATCATGCCAGCATTGGTATGCCACCATACGAGATGCTGTACGGTAGGAGGTGTAGAACGCCCGTGTGTTGGGGAGACATTGGGCAGAAAGAATTGGGAAGCATCGAGGTGATTGAGGCTACGACTGAGAAGCTGGAAAAGATCAAAGCCTTTATGAAGGCGGCGAAGGATAGACAGAAGTCGTATGCCGATAAGAGGCGTAGACCCATCGTGTTTAATGTGGGTGATAAAGTTATGTTAAAGGTCTCGCCTTGGAAAGGGATCATCTGATTCCAGAAGAGGGGCAAGTTGATTCCAAGATACATAGGGCCTTTCCGAATCGTTGCACGAGTAGGAGAGGTGGCCTATCGTCTAGAATTGCCCGATGAGTTGAGTGGGATTCACCCGACGTTTCATGTATCTCATCTGAGAAAATGCTTAGCCGATGAAGATATGATTGTGCCACTGGAGGATATCGAAGTGGATGAAAGACTCAACTATGTGGAGCAACCAGTGGCCATCATAGACAGGAAGGAGAAAAGATTGAGAAATAAAGTGGTTCCGCTTGTACGTGTGCAGTGGAAACACCGGAAGGGTTCTTAGTCTACGTGGGAGACTGAAGAAGAAATGAGGCAGCACTACCCTCAGTTATTTGAAGAATGACAGGTTTCGGGACGAAACCTCTTTAAGGGGGGTAGACTTGTAACACCCGAATTTTTATAAGGCCAAAGTTGAAGGGTGAAAAGTGTAAAATAGTACAAAAGTCAAAAGTGGGTGTATAAAGAGCATGGTCGCTCATGCTCTTCCTGCTGCTGCTTTCCGAAGAAGAAAAGAAAGAAAGCTGGGTTTTGTGTTTTCTCTCGGTCGAATTGTGAAGAAGGAGAAGAATCTTCAAGGGTAGTAGATTTTTGTGATTAATTGGTTCGGTTTCTATGAGGTTTCAACCTTAGAAACTGATTTCTATGTGTTCTTGGTGTTTGTGTTTGTTTTGGCTTGTTCTAGGTGTTTGAACTCTTGTGCACGCAAGTTGGGAGGAGATTCACTTGTTTGCTGCAATAGTGAGTTCTAGGACCCCGATTCTCTGTTTTTAAACTTCTTTGGGGCTGAAAATGCATTTAAAATGTTTTACAACCGTCGTGTATGTTGACTGCTTATGTATGTGTATGAATTTCTGTGTTTTATGTGGTTGTAAGCTTGTTCTAAGAGTTTAGCATGATAGATCGATGTTAAGAATGTATGAAAATGAGGTTTTAGAACTGGTTATAGCATAAGTCTCATTTACAGGTCTGATGGTTCATCCGCATTTACACCGTGATAATTGCCTAAGTGTTTTGGTCACCCGCATTCACCTTTGTTCAGCGGCATTTGCCTAAATTCAGCCTAAGTGTTCATCCGCATTAGTTTTATTCATCGGCATTGCAAGTTATTCATCGGCATTGCAAGTTATTCATCCGCATTGCAAGTTATTCATCCGCATTGCAAGTTATTCATCAGCATTTGCAAGTGTTCATCCGCATTAGTTTTGTTCATCCGCATTTGCAAGTTGTTCATCCGCATTGGTTCTGTTCATCCGCATTTCTTTAGGACTTGAGAAATTTTTGGAATTTTGGAAGATCAGAAATTAGGATTTGACCACGGTTGACTTGATGCTTTTATTTGGTTATCTTATGCATGATGTGGGCTGCCTTTATGTGCCTATTATGATACTATTATATGGCCTTATGTGGTTTGTTCGTAATTATGAAGTATTATTAATCTAGTGAAAGATTAATATTAACGAAAAGTGGAACTTAAAGAATGACAGATTGCAAGTAAAAATTTACAGGAGGTGCACGACCATGTTGTCGTTAGCTCAACTGTGTACGGTTTAGCTAACCCAAAGGATGTACACAGGGTCAATCTTTAAGATTGAGGGGACCACTGTTGTTGCCCCGGTACTGGTGCCAGCATATGTGCACCACGGGTGGAGTCTATTTATAGACTTCAAGGCCCAGTACCAGGTTTATGTTCATTTTATAGGGGGTATAGCACTTTGGTCGATATCGACAGTGAAAGATGATAATAATAAGCAAGAAAGAGAATGGTGATAATGCAATGGCTATGATTTGTATGTATGATGTGTGATCACATCCGAAAGAAAGATAAGATATTTTTTTTAAGAAGTATTTTGTATACAAATCTATCAAAATATTTTTATGATTTTAAAACTAGAACTCACTCAGCAAAGCTAACTTTTATGCGTTTTCAGTTGGCAGGTAATATTGCTGAGGATGGCACTCGGGGAGGCTACTCGTCGGGACAAGGCTGACATCCATTCATGAATATAACATTGTTGTTTTGTAATGCAAACAAATGATCTTTTGTAACTGTACCAAACATGTATTACTTAGCAACAACGTTTACAAATTAATGAATGGCTTTTAAATGTTTAAATTCCGCTGCATCGTGATAATGACTTTATGAAATGGATCATGAATAGTGCTGTGAATGTCCAACTGTGAGGTCTCCGGAAACGGGGCCTTACATATCTGCGGCGGGGCGTCACGCGCCTGTCGCGCAAGTAGCGCATCAGTGTATATCCTAAACGGGATGCAATGACGGTGATATACGCCCCACAAACTATAAGGCTATCCATCTTTAAATAATCAAATAATAAATAAATAAATCAAATATATTTACTCACAATTAATAAATAAATAAATAAATAGGATAAATGTTATTTACCTTCCCAGTAACAACGGAAAGTAGATAATCTGCCATACAGTGAGCAAGATTAACCCTCCTAGGGGTAATCAGAGCTCGTAAGAAGAATAAATCTCTGAGCGACACCTGCTCGGTGCTCTATCGTGCCCGACAATGGTGTCGGCAATGCATCGATACAAATATCGGTGCAAAAAATCTCTGATAGAAGTTGCACGAATAGCAGCCTCTCATCGCTGATCTGATATAGTCGGCCACCACCCCACCAGAGGAGCTAGCTCGGACCGAACCTCATCAGTGAGGAAACGGACGTCCGCTATATCCTCCTCTGTGTAAAATCCGAGGATGACCGCCCACGCCCTCATCGTAAACTCAAATCTACGACCACCCAAGGTGAACCTAACAGCAATATGGACCAGGGCGTTGGAGGAGGCGGGAGTGAATAAAAATATAGACAGTAACTCCAATGTCAGCTCCCGGTGGGCCCTCCTATAACCGAGGTAGAACATCCGCCGCCACGATGTCTCACCCTCTGCCCCAATGAGCTCCTCAGCATGCTCCAAATCACCCACTACTCCAGCACATCCCATTCGATCGAACGGGTCCTATTTAGGGGCCGACCTAATAACCTCCAAAGCCATCTATGTCTCTCGTGGAAACTGAAGGTGCGGGTGAGGGTCTAAAAAATCACCCTGACCCTAGGGCTCGGTCTTAGGATGCGTACCTAGGTAATATGGACCAGGGGGTCATCTGTAGAGGAGGCGGGAGTGAATAAAAATATATACAGGAACTCCAATGTTAGCTCCCGGTGGGCCCTCCTATAACCAAGGTTGAACATCCGCCGCCACGATGTCTCATCCTCTCCCCCAATGAGCGACTCAGTATGTTCCAAATCGCCCACTGACTCCAGCACATCCCATTCGATCTAACGTGTCCCCTTTAGGGGCCGACCTAATAACCTCCAAAGCCATCTATGAGGAGTGGTCTCTTGTGGAAACTGAAGGTAAAAAATCACCCTGACCCTCGGGCTCGGTCTTGGGACGTGTACGCTTACGCGGCGGCATAATCTTTAAAATAAAATTATTTTTAAAAATCAAAGTAAATTCAAAATTAAAAAAGGGTTACGGGCCGTGAAGTGCGCTCACAACCCGTAAGCCCAAAATAATCTTGAAGGGTTACGGGTCGTGAAGTTCGTTCACAGCCCATAAGCCTAGAATAATCTTAAAGGGTTATGAGCCGTGAGACAATTTCACGGTCCGTAACCCTTTATCTATTCAAGTGTTACGTGCCGTGAGACAACTTCACGGGCCGTAACCCTTTAAAATTTCAACAGATATTTGATTTTTAAATTTTAGTTTATACAATATTAAAGCGTAACTAAATAAAAATTAATACAAAATTAGTTACGTGCCGGTAATAGAAGTAGGATGAACATCGTAAAAGTGAAAATGGCGAGGGTCATATAAGAGAGAATCGTAATAGTGAAAACTTAGCGTAAATGAACTTACAGAGCATGAAGCTTATATATTAAAAGCTTCACGACCCGTAAATATCTCACAGCCCGTGAAGATTTATCATTACGGCCCATGAGTTACTTCACGGTCGTTACTGGTTTTGTAATTAATATTATAATCGTTGAACATTCACGGGCCGTAAAGAGGCTCATGGTCGTTAGCATTTAAAATTCAAACCATAGCCGTTGTGCTTAACGGCCCTTAAAGGTTGTCACGGTCTTAAGCTATAAAATTCAAAATCTATCCGTTGGTCTTAATGAGCCGTAAAAGGTTTTACGGACCGTGAAAGTTTTAAAAAAAATCAAAAATTAATTTATTTTTGCTTTATAAACACTAACATATTTACACACCAAAAATACACTCAAACAATATGATTTTCGACAAGTTCTACATCAAGTTCACCAACGGGTACTCCACAACATCAAAATCCTTGGACGGACAAAGAAGATGTCACTTTAGTAAGATCGTGTCTGGAAAATTCGGGTTCTATTTTCGGGGAGTGTTTAATTTATTGGAACCAGATATCAACGCTTTTTCATCAAATTCTAGAACGTGATGAATATCGAACCACTCTGGAACTTAGCAGCAAATGGTTTGATTAAAAGGGAAAGATCTCGACATTTCACTCAATATATGATAACGTTTACGACAACCGAAACACTCAATGGAATGATGCAGACATTATGGCAAGGGCTCAAGAACAATATCGGCGAAGACTCGAAACATCTTTTAATCATGTTGCGGCTTGGAACTTTCTTAAAACCAACAAGATTAAAGCTTGTATTTCGAGCTAGTTTTATGTTATTGTTATTAGATTATACGAATAATATTATTAATAATCAAATAAAAATTTAATCATTAAATATTAAATAATTACATTGTTCGTCTTGAATACAGTCATCTGCCATAAATCGTCGGAATCTAAGGCAAGCATCCTGTAAATTATTTTCCTGCCACTCTAAAGATCTGTTTTGAACCAGCCTACGTAATAACATACAAATAACAACTCCTGAATCTTGACCAATATGACCTCTTTCACCAGACACTAACAATTCTTCAATTTCTTCTTGTCCAGAGTGTTGCCAATAATGTATACATGCAAGAAAATAAACGAAATACGATTCAAATTGCACAATAATCGCCTGAACATTACGATGAATGCACCACGAATCATCACACGTATTTGGACGTCATTCATATGGAAAGAATATATGAACTTGTAGTGACTGGATAGAAATCTTAAAAAGACACCAATTTTCATCGTCATCAGTGATCGGTACGTACACCTATAAAAAATTAAATCACATCTATATTTTCTTTTTTATTAAAATTGGATCACAATCATAACACGAAAACAATATTACCGTATCAACTTTCCATAGCGCAGGAAATAGATCGGTACTCCCGTCTGCATATTCATTACCATCAACGGATCTCATGTATATTAAGTTAAACCACTCAAATGGAAAAATTGTCCAACGTACCAGACAACTCTTCTATTCTACGTATTTCTTCAAATCGCCAGATCATCAGTCTATTTGTCCACGCCCGTATATGCTGTAAAATAACAATAAAAGATAGATTTCTACAATTAAATTTTATTTTTGACAATTACTTATTTAAAATCTTATATCTGAACATAAAGCTACGTTCCTAAGTAGCCCTCGCCAAAATTGTAAGTGGAGATCCACAACACCCATGTAATACATCCTACATAATTGAGCATATCCGTTACGTAAAAACTGCATAATATTCCGAGACCAATTTTTGTCATTATGCCAATTATGGTTATCAATTGGTTCCGGGATATTTTCAACAATTGCACGTGAGTTAGAAGCAAATTCATTCGCACGCCTTCTATTAGTTCTACGATCTGACATTTTAGTTATCTCGATTCAAATTGTTTCGTTAAAACAACTAACACATGTTTCTATATATATCGTTAAATATAGAATCTTATATTAAATTAAATAATTGATACATGTTTTATGAGAAATAATACATCACGTCAAATAATTATAAAAAAACAAAGAAACACAAAAATCGAGGAATAATTAATTCAAATAATAATATTCAGAAACCCTTTACGGCCTGTTAGACATTTTACAAGTCGTGAAATAATATATTCACGGGCCGTAAGGGTGTTCACGGGTAATTATTTACGGGCCGTGAGAGCACTTCACGGTTGCGAGTGTTTGAATCTGATATTTAATTTTTTGCAGACCCCCTTTTGCAGACCCCCTTACTGCCCGTAAGGGACTTCACGGGCCGTAAAGAAAAGTCAAAGGACGTCCGCATAATACCTGACAGGATGTTTGTATAGTGGGGCCTTTAGAAAATTTGTGAGATTAATTTCATCCCTACCTACCCAAACATATTCCTATATTTTCAGTTTACTCTCTCCTAACATTCGGTCATATACACAAAAAGTTCAGGCCAAAACCAACTTTGATTTGTTTTAACCAAACCGAACTGGTTTCGATCCGAACAACTTTAAGTTAAAAGAAACCGATATGCACATGTATGGGCCCAAAACAACAAATTCAGGTTTCTTACATGTTTTGTTCAAAAAGAATTACTATGTTGCAACTATTTTGTATTAAACTAGAATAAAATCTAATAACTAGAATAAAATCTAATAAATTAAAATTTTTATAAGGTTTTAAAAATTTTAATAAAACTAAAAAAATTGTAAATGTTTTTAGAATTTGTATATATTTCAGATTTTATGAATTCTAAGAATTTTAATGAAAAAAAGAATATATAAAACCAAATAGTTTATTTTATAAACAAACTTGTTACGAATTAGTAGAAATTGATCCATCAGTAGCTACTATTTATTAAGCAGCAACCATATGATTAAATCAACCATTTGATTAGTGGTAACTGAGAATTTGATAGGAAGTGGTGTTAGGGCTTAGACCTACTATCAATAGTAACATTGTATATAAAACTGAATCATTAGAAGTAACCACGTTAGGCATAATAGAAGCGAATCATCATCAGTGATTAAGTTGCTCCTCATAGAAACGAATTATTATCGGTAATGAAGTTGCTATTATTAGAAGTCAAACATCATTAGTAACTAAGTATCTTCTAACACTAACTAATTACTAGAACTAACGTTCTCTTTCATGAAGCATTTTGTTCTCGCACAAAATGTTGCGAAGGTGCACAACCTATAAAATGAAAATCTTTGGTCTATATCTAGTACATTTTAATAACAAATCTATGCATATTTGTTATTTTTTTGTCTAAATTATTTGATGAAGATTTCAAATGCTTTTTGACTAGGTTAAAATCAATAAGGATCGAATATATTAGATGATTTTCGTGAATATTTATAACGAAAATACAAATGTAAAAGATCAAACAATATGAATTACTCATAATAATTTGTTTGTATTGATTACTGTGTGTACAAAACTTCCTGTGTAAATGTTTGTGCAAAAGATACAATGTCAGCTGATAATTTGGACAAGTGTATCCAAAAAAAGTAAAAACCTATTCTATTTATAGTTAAGATACTATGACATGTACAATGATCTAAATACCCTGACATACAATCTAGGAATTCTAAGTACATGATACAAATAATAGTATCCGCAAAAGATGGTTTCTTGACCAACATTAGTGTCTTGTACATCCGCATTTGTTTTTGCGGGTGTACAAGTCTTGTCCGCATTTCTTCCCTTAGGCATAAGTATTTGTTTTGTTTCACCACCATTAGTTATTTACTGGTGGACAAATGCTCATCCGCATTTGTCTTTATTCACGTGCAAAAACTAATGCGACTGAACAAACACTTAGCCTTTTCTGCATCCGCATTTCTTTGTCTTCATCCACAAGGTTCCATCCGCATAGTTTCACACTTGTGTTTTCCAACCAGAACATAATCCAGCACTACTTGAATTGGCATGCTTAATCCTTTCAGGGTCTAATAATACTCCTCTTAAGGATTATGTAGCCTAAGTACTTCAAGTGTCTTTTGTTGATGGAATATGTGAAGATTATGGTGGATCTTAGTTTGATGCTTGTTGTTGTTGTGATGTGGATGCTTGGATTGTTGTGAAGGTTGAATCTGATGCAAGTTGTTGTGATGTGGATGCTTGTACTGTTGTGGAGGTTGAATCTGTTGCATGCTGTTGTTGTGATGTAGATGCTTGGACTGTTGTGAAGGCTGAAGCTGATGCATGTTGTTGTTATGATGGTTAATCCCCTTGAAGCTTGCTAGCAAGAGTCGGTTCCATAACCAAACGTAACTGTTCAGCTAACTTTTGAGATAATCTTGTTATTTTAGCTCATATTTTCTCCATAAATCAGTAGCATAATCTTTCATCTCACCAAAAACATCTTCAAAAGGGTTTAGAACTTCAAAAGCTTTATCTGGGATAGTTGTTTCTTCAACTTCCATCTTGTTAGAGTTTTTTTTTCTAATATGATGTTGGTGGGAAAAGTATTTACCAAAATGGATTATTTGAAAAATATTTACTAAATGGGTCTTTTTATTTTTTTCTCTTTTATTATTTATTAGTCTTACCATTTATTGTCCCTCAATCAATTCATTATGGTTCTTTTTACTTTTAACTAACTTAAAGTAATTCTTTTTTTATATAATCAGAACATGGTAAATGTAACAAAAGAATCATTTAAATAAACTTTAAAAATGAAATGATAAGCATAAATAAACTAAACGAACATCAAAACTTGGACATCTTAGTGTCAAATACAAACAAAAATAAAATTATCGAATGAAGTTGACTCATTGCTGGTATTTAAATTTGGATTTATATTTAATATTGACACACTAAAAGAATATTTAAAATAAAATTTCAGGCCAAGACAGATCTTAAGAAGATAATAGCACATCACATGTTATTGCATTTACATTTTTTCACATATAACATCATGGATCATCTACAAAGTTAGTTATTATATGTAACTAAATAAAATTAATGATTTTATTTTAAACGATGAGATAATAAAACACTCAGCATTCTAGCATATTTATTTTTCTTGTATCTAACTAGCAATGGTACCCCGCGTTACGCGACGGGGCAACTAGTTTTTAGCACAAAGTTATGATGAAAAAGTAAATCTTAATTTCTTGCCTATCAATCACTTGTACTTTTACAAGTAAAAAGAAAATAAAACTAAAAAACAAAGCAAAAATGAAAGAGAAAAATAATGCTACATAATAGAAACATTAAACTACTAATCAACCACAAATAAAAAGGATCATCGTAATAGAATTTTGTTTAACTTTCTAGAATTTGCAATAAAATTTGGATTTAGATAGATATGAAGAGACAAAATAGCAACGACGTACCTAAAATGAAACATATTTGAACCCTTGAAGTTAAAGCTGCAAGAATGTTTTAAACAACCAGAGGCAAAACTATCAAGGATGAGATATAAAACAAAAGCGATTAATGCATTATCTTAATTCTTAATTGTTCTTCTTGGTATATATTAGTTTGAAAGACTAACTTTAAATTTTATTATAAGAAAGTTACAAGTATCCCAATCAATATCTGAAAATTCTTAAATAATAATATGAATATAGCAATTCCATGAATAAAGAATGCTTACTTATCAAAGAACTCAACATATGAATAATAATATGAATTAAGCAGTACATATTTTAACCCTTAAAGGAATGTATAAATTGAAGCACGATAAAACTAATCCTCATTAAATCTTTTAAATGTAATGTTAATCCAAATTGAATTACAAAGAAATACACTTTCATTACCTTATACAAAACATTCTAATGATAAAACTTCTATTAAATATTGCTCACGATTCACACCGACCAATCCACAACCCACCTTAACATTCTCCTTCAGTAATATAATCTACCATATTATTAAATACAACATCTTCAACATAATTTCCTTAAAGAATCGGTCCTTATACAATTAAAATTCAGCAATAACTTTGATAAACCGAATGAGAAATTCAAAACTATCCCAAACATTTTTCAGTTCACAAGAAGCAAGTTAACTTTACACAAATTTAGCTCTCATTTATCTTCAATAGACGTCTAGAATATAAAACAATCAAGAGTAAATCTCCAACATCCGTTGTAAGAACCATGGGTCCCTGTAAAAACAAAATCAAACCATTCATAATAGTTCTAGGAAACCATTAACAAATCGTATAACGCTCACCTAAAACCTCCACGACAACAGAAAACACTTGTTCTTTGAATCTCTAACATCAGTTTCTTCGTTCTTCTAAATCACACGCAACCTACTAACAATTGATTGCACTGAAACACTGAACCGCTTAATCCCTTCATCACCACCGCATATTTGGTTATCAGCAATTCCGCCAGCATCTAAATCACACAACAAAATCCAAACCCTAACCGAATCAATCACACACACACACATAGAGAGAGAGGCATAGAATGAAATTCATTTAAAGGGAAGAAAAGAAAACAAAAAGAGATGAACATGAAATCAAAATACTTACACATGCCTTATAAGTGGTTGTTAAAGCGTGTTTGTCGTTGGCATAACCGGAGGTATCGAAGATGGACGGCAGCTTGTGGCATATAATGTCGGAGGGGTAAACAACGTTCCGTTAATGAGGAAGATGTGGGATTACAGCATGGGTTCAAGAAGGTATACCTCTCTGCCCTTCTCAATCTCAAACGTAACGTGATGAAAGAAAAAAGTGAGAGAAAGGAAGACATGACAGGGAGATCGAGGGTGAAAGATTGCAAGTAGATCTTGTGCATACTTAATTGTAATAGTACAAGCAGGTGAAAGAAAATGACAGCCACACACCTAGCAAAAAGTCAGTGTATTAGCAAGTTGTACCAACAGCAAACAAACTTGTAAATTACTGTTAACATCACTTTGAAATGTTAGTATATATAATAAAGACAAGAGAACAAAATGACTTTGGAGCAATAATTTGCCGCGTCCTCCTTTTTTCGGTCGTAGGTTTTGTACTTTTGTTGTTTGTTAAAACATTGAACCGGCATCATTGTTGGTCGGTCGTTGCAATTCACAAGCATTTTAAAAACAAATATAAAATTGGATTACATGGCATGCTAAGGATGAGGAAAAATCGGTCTAGATTAATTGAACCGGCTATTTTTCTCATTTTGAATATTTGTATTATGTGTAAACCAAAAGTGAATTATGTTTCATTTGATGTTTGTTTTTGAAATTGATACGAGTTTTGAGTATAAGAGGATCTTCAAATTGGTAATAGCAATATGGTTAACTAGATTTTAAAGGATTTACATTTGTGATATAGAGTATACAAAGAAGATAATGGACTAGTAAAGAACAATGGCCCCCTCGCATATGCGAATGAGACTAATAAGACTATGTAACTAGTAAAAATAAGCCCTTAGGTTTGAAATTTATATATGACATGTCTAGAACATGGAGGCCAAGTCGTTGGGTACAAATTGATGAGATGCAAATGATTCAGTGTAATCGATGGCTGATTAGGTTAATATCGCTTAGTACATACCAAAAAAAAATAAGATTTCAATTTTTTTTTAACTTAATTTAGTTAGTTAGGTTAAAAGATTGCTTTTTAAAATGTTTAGTAATTTATTAGGCCCTTCTACATGATAATTTTATTTTTTTTAATATGATAATCGACACATATTACCTAAACAACCAAAAAAAAAAAGAAGAAAAATTATGCCACCTAAAAGTTTAAGCGTTGTGCGGTTGCCGACCTGACACACCTCCGAACCGGCCATGAGAATTAGTTTAATTAACCTTATATTTTGCTTAAATCAGATGCCGGTTTTGAACAATCAACCAAAGCCTCATTAAACATGTGGATACATGAAAGCAAAAGCCTATAACTCATTAGTCCGACCTCATAATGCCTCCATACGCATCATCTAGTTATACGGAAATCATAATCCGTCTAGACAATAACAAAGGATAACTCCGCTGGTCTGCAACATATGTAATGTTAGAATATTCATTTCTAATACATTAGACATGTCAGGTTTAATATTATAGTGTCTACCCATAATTCACTCAACTTACCGTTTTTCAAAAACAAATTATATTTCTGAAAAATATCAGCTTTTGCCTTTATTAAATAAAATTTTATAATTCACGTCTAAATTATAACAACGTATGTTGACGTGTCTATAAAATAAATATCATAGTGATGACTTGATGTAAACACTAATTATTATATTATATTATATAATCAATACATATAAAGGGAACATAAATTGTTTCTGTTGGATTAAAAAGTCAAAAGTTAGGTCTTATATAACACGGTTTCAAACTTTAAGTGTAGCACCATATTTCTCACTTTTCAGTTTTCCCCAGCAACAGCAACACCTTCTCTATCAACTCAAAAACCCTCACAAAATCTCTCAATAATATCATCATTTGCATCATTTGCTGTTGATTTTCTACATCAAACATCTACACATCTGATTTTGATTGATTCATGATGTTGCGGATGTGTGTGAAGCCGTTGGAGCGATGTTTAGGCCGCCGGAGCGGTGATGTGTTGTTATGGCACAACGATTTAAAGCCTCATGCCTCCGGCGACTTCTCGATCGCCGTTGTTCAGGCGAATTCTAACCTTGAAGACCAGAGTCAGGTGTATACATCACCTTCTGCTACATATGTTGGTGTTTATGATGGTCATGGTGGTCCGGAAGCTTCTCGATTTGTGAATAACAACCTTTTCCCTTTCATTCATAGTAAGGTTCCTTTTACGTTGATTTCAAACCCTAGGTTGGTTTCGGTAGTGATAGTGTTGAAATATGAATGTTGCTGTGTGTAATTTGGTTAGCTTATATGTTTGAAAGTTGAATTTTACAAACAGGTGTTGTGATTCAGTTTTTTTGCTAATCAATTGAGTGGTTATATCATATATGATAATCTAATATTGTCTCTATTGAGGATTCGATTCGATCTGTGATGGTGTTGAAATCTCACTGTTGCTGTGTGTAATCTGGTTAGCTTATATGTTTGAATGTTGAATTTCACAACAGCTATTGTGATTCACGTTTTTTACTTGTCAATTGAGTGGTTATATCATATATGATAATCTATTATTGTCTCTGTTGAGGATTCGATTTGATTTGCGATGGTGTATTGATGTCTGGATTTTTTTTATTTTTGCTTTTTAGAGTATGCAACAGAACAAGGGGGTATATCTGCGGATGTTATAAAGAAGGCGTTCAATGCTACTGAGGAGAAGTTTTTTCAGTTTGTGAAGCATCAGATGCCTGTTAGGCCGCAAATTGCATCGGTTGGGTCGTGTTGTCTTGTTGGTGCTATTTCTGATGGTGAATTACATGTTGCTAACCTTGGAGACTCGCGCGTAGTGCTTGGGCAGAAAATTTTGGATGGAGGAAAGCCTAGAGTGGTTGCAGAGCGATTGTCAAGAGATCATAATGTTTCATATGAGGAGGTGAGGAGGGAGGTGGAAGCACAGCATCCTGGTGATTCAGCAGTTGTTGTATATTGTCGTGGAGTTTGGAGAATCAAGGGTATAATTCAGGTATTATGAGTTACTCTCTTTAAGTTTAAATAATAAAGGTGTTAATCAATGAACCAACCCGTGGTTGTCGTATAGAGATGTTGAATACGGGCTCTTTGAGCTCATTTTCTAGTAGTATTATACATTTCAATGCAAAACATGATGATCTTGCTCTAGGATCAAGTTAGAATTTGATATCATGTTTAATGCCTGTAGGATGTTGTCAGCATCTAAAGGTTGGATCAACAGAACAGCCTTAGATCATAATGTTTCTTACAAGGAGGTAAGTGATGGCTTATCTCTAACTCAGTTGATTGTAATCTTAGAAACAGGACATTCCACGTAGGATTGCATTATCAATTTATCATTGGACTTTAGAATTCACTTGGAGCCCGGTTTCTGGATGTAGTCAAAGCTAAAAAGCAATTATCTTGAACTATTATAGGATGATTGTTTGAATGGTGTTGAAGTTGAAGTTATTGATGAGCAGAAATCTAATCATGGGCCTGAGTTTGCTGTATTTGATTTGAACGTAGAACTTGCATCAGTTAGCATGCTCCTATCCTCCTGCAAAAGTTAACTTGAGAAAACGTCATCTTGTATTCATTTATTGAAATTAGGTGTCCTAGTAATTGATGTGTGCTCACTGCTCATGCTATTAAAAAATCGACTTCCTTTTACCCTAAATTGTTAAACAAGATATGTTAAGATTATCAGAGATCCTCATATCTCCAGCTAGCATGTTAGGACAAAATCATCATTTAATTTCAGCATTTTATATCCCTATACCAATCATATAAAAATAGCCGGAGCCGAGCCGAGTTATTTTTAGATCCTTTTCGCGCTATGCTTTCTGAAAAGATAATTATTCTACACACCCTGTAGCCGAGTTATCTGCAAATGCTTTCTTAAATGTGGCATCTTATTCCCAATTATTTTTGTCTTTTCTCTTTTGCTTCTTGAGAAGCATCATGGCACCTTTGATCTAAAAGGAATTATGCCTTACCTACTTTTCTGGGAACCACATGTTCTACTCTGGACCATCAAAATGATATGTATATTCTACTTCAACCTAATCTTTATGGATACATCATAGTACATGCATATGGCTGATAAGATAGAGACTTGCAGTGATTGAAACAAATGGAATCGATACCCACTAGCTGCTCCTTTTTTTCCTTGCTTTCATGTTGAATGATGTTTAATAAGTTGCCAATTATCCCTCTTCTCAGGTATCAAGATCTATAGGCGATTTCTATTTAAAGAAACCCGAGTTTCACAGGGACCCACGTCTTCTGCAATATGGACACCATGCTCCTTTGAAGAAGCCTGTATTGACAGCAGAACCTTCTATCATTTCTAGAAAACTTAGATCACAAGACTTGTTTCTGATATTTGCTTCAGACGGGCTTTGGGAGCATTTGAGTGATGAAGCAGCAGTTGATATTGTTTACAGAAATCCAAGAGCGGTAACTTAACTTTTTAACTCGTTATAAACACACACGTTGCACGCCTCTTGCTTTTAAGTGTTGGGATAAAAAGTTTCTGATTAAATGTCTCCTGTTTCAGGGAATAGCCAAAAGATTGGTAGGAGCAGCGATTCGTGAGGCGACAAAGAAAAGGGAGTTGAGATACAAGGATATAATGAAAATAGAAAGGGGCATCAGGCGTCATTTCCATGACGATATATCTGTGATCGTAATCTATCTTGATCGTGAGAAAGCATCCAAACACACCAATTTAGGATTCACAACCGCGCCTATTGATATCTTTTCTCATAGTGAGGATAAAGTTGGGGAAGATTCCCTTCTGTTGAAGAACTAAGAAAGCTACAGGCAACTTGTGGAACAAGGACCCAACAGTGTAAATACTTCTAAAACCAGTTTTATAACTTTTGTTTTTGGTGCTGAACAACATATTCCTTTGTTTATTGGTCAATGAATTTTGGTTTATGAATTATATGCATTCCTTTTCTTATTATTTCATCGTTGTATGATTTGACGTGATTTTTTAACATTATACTTCTTATAGCAAACAAATTGTTTGTCATGGAGAAGAACCCTGCATCCCTTTCTTACCCTAACCATCTTCCTAACAAGCACTCGTCTAGTTTCCCATGGTTGGTAGAATTCACAGAGGTACTGCAGCGTAAAGGTGAAAAAAAGCCGGTACATATAGGAACCAATTTGGAACTGATAAAAACCATAGGTTCCTAACTGGTTCAAAATCAAACCAGTGATAACCATTTAAACTGGGAAAAAATGATCACAAACTAGTCAGCAGCTGGAACCAAACCGAACTGGTTTTAACCTCAAACTGATTTTGACTTGTAACCGGTTTAGAAACCGGCTTTGTGCACCTCTAGGACATACTACTGAAAGAAGGGTAAAACAAACTGTGATTTTGAAACTCATACAAAACCTTCACCAATTATCCAATTGTGTGCACTTTTAATAAACGTTATACAGAGCTGTTTCAAGTTAACATAACAGATACTATAAGATATTATTTACTACTCCTACTATTATTTTGCCGCATAACTTCATTAAAACATTGTTATTGTATCAAGAAAACGAATTGAAACATACAATTTACACAAGTTCAAATCAAACCTTTTTATTACAACTAAAAGATCCAAACCACCAAACACAACACCTCCAACAAACCTGAAACCTAAGGAACAATCTTGTACCCTTTCATCTTATCAATCCAAGAAACCAAAGAAGATTTAGAGTTCCTGAACCCCAAAAACCCATGCTCCTTGCTCTTATTCATACTATCCAACATACACTCACCCCCAAGAACCACATCCACAAACCACCACACCCCAACCTCCTCCAACTTAGTCTCCACAAGCCCCTTCTCCCTCACGATCTCATCCCAAACACCCCCTTTATCCTTCATCATCTCCACCATACTCACCCTCTCCCCACCCTCATCAAACCCCCCATTCTCCACCTCAAACTGCTCACACAACACCTTCCAAAACTGCTTCCACTTGAACACATCCCCATTGCTCACATTAAAAGCCTCATTCTTCGCGTAGGGGTCCACCGCAGCCCATATGTGCTGCTCCGCAATCAGATCAGCATCTGAGCAATCAGAGTAACACTCCCACGCCTCTTTCGTCCCCGGGAACTTCATAGCGACCCCTTGGTGTTTGCAGATCGTGGCGTAAACGCATAACGCCCCCATCAAATTCATCATACTGTAAGGCGAGAACCCGAAGATCACCCCCGGGCGGTGAACCGACCATGTCAGTCCCTCCTTGTGTTGCACGGATTCGAACAATATATCCTCTTGGGTGTAGTAAAAATTTGGGGCTTCGAGCCTAGGTAAATCCTCATGAAAAGGGGGATCATGGGCTACTTTACCTAACAACTCAAACGGACCCATATAATGTTTCCTACCAGTTTGCAAACATATATGTTGCAAATTGGGGGAATCAGGGATCACTGCATCCAGAACATTCTTTAACATCTTACCATTAACCTCACAGTTCTCCGCTTCCGTGGGCCGATTGGCCCACGTAACGTAGAACAGATGTGTGACGTCTCCAAGCCCGGCGAGCTTCGTTAGGGTCTCGCCGGGATCGGAGACGTCACACTGGATGTACTCGATCGGATGATCGGCGTTCCATTGGGGGCGAGGGCGTCTAGCGACGCCGTACACCTTCCATGGACCGCCGGGGGTGTCGGAGAGTGGGAGTATTTCAGCGAGGCTGTTGCCGACGATGCCGGTGACGCCGATGATCAAAGCAACGCTTTGGTATTTGGGTGGTGCATCGTCCACATCGAGTTTTTTCTGATGAACGGATGTTTGTTAGATTTGTTTACTAAATAACAATAATCTGAAGATGTGAGTTGAGATGAGATTGAAGGATGGTGTGTTTGTTAGTTTACCTTTGCAGCGCCGATAGCTCCGGCCCACCACCAGCTCATGATGATGGATCGATGGATATGAATGGATCCGTGGAGGAGGTTGCAGAAGACAGTGGTGTGTTTTATATTGATTTGTTATTTGCGTTGTCACGGCTTCTTAAGGTCGTGATTAGATGTTCATTTTGTTTTTTTATTATATTGTTTCTATCCTAACGCAAACATAATGATTGGTCGTTTCTACACAATTCTAACCGTTAAATATACGAACGATGTTTTCATATTTATAAAATGATTAGTTTGGTATTAGAAAGGTCCAAAAGATGACCCACTTACATCTGCTTACCCTCATGATGACAAGTCGGTCATGAATTGTTGCTGGAGCCCTACATTTGCTGATTGAGCTTATTTAAACAAAGGAAGAGAGAAATGATCCTATTAACTCATTCGATCATCTTTCTTGTATGTTCATCTTCTCTCTGATTGTGTGAGTTGTTCAATTTGTCTTAGGGTGTCACCATATTGATCAATCCATTGTACGAGTGATTGAGTTCTTATTGTCTAGATCATTAATTTGGTTGCACTTTGTTCTTAGATCTTGAAGTTTTTTCGTTATTAAAGTACCATATTTTTTGTTGTCTTTATTTTATTCAAAATTGTTTTGGTTGCATTTTGTTCTTAGATCTTGAAGTTGTTTCGTTATCAAAATACCATATTTTGACATGGTATGAGAGCTAGGCTCTAGTATCTTTGATCTTTTGTTGTGTTTTTCCTACGTATATGAATCTATAGCCTAATTTTTTAAACCCTAGATCTAGTTGACTTCTACTCTATAGGATGCAATCTCCTTGATGACTTCAGGGTTTCATCTCAGAATCCTAAATTGTCATACATCCTATGCTAGTGATTTTTGTTGACGATTCATCTTCATCGGTCCAATTAGATGGATCCATGTAACTAAAGGTTTGCTTTACCTAGGGTTTCAAAATCCTAGTTCCAAAGTTCTGCTTTATAACCCTAGAAGGCTACAAAACGATAATTGTTGTTAATCTTTTGTTAGGATTTGCATGTCTAGAATGTTACAAGCCACAACTTGCTATTAGGACACTCCTATTGTGAAGAACTTGTTATTATCTTCTACTCTGTAATTCTACATCAAACTTTTAATCTATATAGGCATCGTTTGGCTGGTTAGGGGTATCAGCATTGAGATCTTACCAGGGCGCCCTGGTACTTCAGTACTTCCTAGTACTATCACTACAAAGAGTTGCAACGATACTATTAAGGGGCATTGATGATGAATCCTAAGATGGAGCAGGTGTGGAGGAAGCATCAGGATTTGGATAGGGTAATAGCTAAGCAGGATGTCTATAGGACATCACTTTGTTTCTTTTCTATTTTATACTACTATAGAGGCACAAAATGAATTTTGTACTTGTGTCAACAACTTATTATTATTAATATATGGTATTTTGCACTAGACATTTGGTGACTACAACCATGTCAAAAACCCTATTTATCTTTTATGAATTATTGCACCTACTATATTAAGTCGATTTGAGTCGCCCTATGTTATGGTTGTGTTGTCATTCTTTGTTTTATATCATGGATGTTATGTGAATCTTGGATGTAGAAGTTTAATTATAGTATTGACAAGAGGAAGAGGACGAGATCGTCACCAAACCCAAATGGGCGAAATGACAACCGAGCAGGCGCCCGAGCTGGCTGATGATCCCAAACCATCGAAGAGTCAACAAACCATGCCTTGGGCGAAAATGCCAATGAAAATGATAACCTTGACTCTGACGCTTGAATTCAACACAGAAACGCTCTACCTGCAATATCTGCTTACCCTTGAATTCAACACAGAAACACTCTACTTGAATTCAACACAGCCCATGAAAAAGTTGAACAAATTTAAGTGGAGCGACACCAGAAATTCACGAAGCGGGTTGTGATATGCTTAATATATATTTTATAATGAGTCCTTATAAAAATTGAATGAAAATTTGATGTGTTAGATGACATGACATGTTTTGTTTATTATGATCAGCATTAGAGATGCTTATAATTTTTTATTACTTATAAAAGATATTTCTAATAAATAACATTTAAATAAATAGTTTATTAAGTCATTATAGTAACGAATTCATTATAAAATTAGGCATCAAAATAAAAACACAATGTATGACGGTGAGTAAGGATTCCACGTGTGTTAGAAACAACCGTTGGCTTACAGAAGATCACATGGTACATGTGGATTCTACCGTGAGAGACGTCTTTAATGGGCCGAGATCACATTCACACAGGAAGTACTAAAAGATTATGTTTTTTAGGGTGTTTCTATTGTGTTGTATTCACATGTGATATTTATTCGTTTCATGTCGTGTTAGACTCACTTTAGCGTGGTATATTAAGGTCGTGTTTCGAGTTGACCTGTTTAGTGTTTGTTGAAATTAACCATGGTATATTAAGGTTGTGTTACAACTCGACATATTTTAATGTTTATTGATGAAACGATCCCTGGCAGGATGACAACATTCGATTACTCTTACTCAGATAAGACCTTTTTGTGATTAGTGTGCTTTTTGTTATTTTTGTTTTATCATTCTCAATTCAAAAAACTTGAGTTAATATATTTAGTTTGATGTTAGATAAGCCAAATAGAAGTAACTGATGAAACTTAGAACTAATAAAATAAAATTTCTCGAGGAAGAATTCAAAACAGAATATTAGTTTGAGAAAAATTTTAAAATGTTTCTTTTACTTTAACTTTTTCCTACGAATTTTCTTCAAAAATTATCCTTTAAAATGTCGCAAGGACAAGCCTAGGCGCTTCTAAATATAAGCGTGGTCACTTGTAAAGTAGAATCGATCACAAATAGATATGTGTGCCTAAGCAGGCGGAAGTCTGTTCCACACAACCGGGCACCTGCTCTTGTAGGTTGACCGAGCATATTAAAAATTAAGAATTTAGTAAGCATTGGCGACCACGACAATGATGTCAGAAAGACGTCTGCTTAAGACACGTGTTCATTTATGACTGGTTCTGCTATACAGGTGCCGACGACTTGTCCGATAGGGATATTTTGAGGGATAATTATTTGATGGGACATTTTGAAGGAAAACAGAGAAAAATGAACATTTTTAGAATAATAGGGAATGATTCAAATAAAAAATATTTTGAATCTAATAAATATAAGAAGTAATCTCAATTATTAATTTTTTTAATTAATGGTTGAGATCAAATTGTAAGAAAAAGTTTGTTGGAGGGTTATTTCGGGCATAGCCACTTTTGTTGACTTTTTTTTTTTAAATTTTCTCATTTTTTTTAAACGTTCATAACTTTTATAAACAACTTTACTTTTTTATTAGAAAATTTTACTTTTTATAAAGTTACACCATAAAAACAAGCGTTTTTTATATTTAAAACAAGTACAATATCGTTATATAAAAAGATAATAAGTCTTTTTAATGTTTTTAAGCTCGTATGATTTTTGTTTACCATTGTGTTTTTAACGCGGTTCATTGTGTATTTTTGTTAATTATTATGTTTTTACAAAGTGATGAATTCTAGAATAATTTACACGACCTAATCTAGCATGTCACAAGTTAAAAACATAATCTATCTTGCTTGAAGATGATGCTACCATACAAACATAACACCAAATAAGACATTAATATTAAGTTTAAACTTGTCATTACATAAATATCCAAATCTAACAAAGATTTCATATTAAGACAAGATACACTTATTTGACTCACCATAAATATTTAACATAATACCAGATAACAAGTTTTTTCGAATACCCTGAATATACAATACATAATTTAATAATAATTGTTTTCGAAATATAAATACAAGTCTAACATTTTTAAATCCTTTGATAGGCTCAGTTGCCATATTTCGCATCCTTAATACAAATCCATCTTCAACTACCTCAAATTCTTCAAACTATTTTAGATCTTTGCATACTTGACTTGTAACATCTGAGTCTACCCGCCATGCAAACATATCATCCTGTATTTAAAATGATTCAGAAATAAATGATACATTATTTTCAACCAAATAACTAACCATTGGATCTTCCCAATACAAAACTAAATCCGAAGATGGGATTTTATTTATTTCACAACCCAATGGGTTTTCCCTACTTGTAAACATCCAACAGTCTGATTGTAACCTGAATTGTAGCCTAACAATCTCATTTGATTATGTAAACAAACACTTTTTGTTAAACTTTTTGTTAACTTTATTTTATGTAAAAATATTATTTTCCATTTGTTCATTATTCAAATTAGAAAATAAACTTTGTTTTTTTGGATCAAATTTATTTTTGTGTTTTGTAAATAATTAAAATGTCCCGAATGAATCATTAAATCATTTACAAAATCCATAGCTTTTGTTAAATTTAAAGTAAGACCGTAAACGTACATTGTGGAGCATTCAGGTCTTTTGACTCACTTGGACCCGCCACATTATGCTTGTTTTCACATGCAGGCTTCACTTGACAATCTTTTAAAAGTCACGATTTTTCACACCTCCAGCTAGCTAACTTCGATTTTTTTTTATAATTATTATTCTACCAGTCTTTTTTTATTTTCTTTAAGCTTGTTAAACTTCTCGGATTCCTTTTCAAGTTCAACCATATTAACCGAAGATGAAGCTTTCACTTTATCTTTTTCTTTTCCAACTTCTTGAGCTCGAAGCGATTTTTTAATCCGGATGTGACTACCCCCAGCTCAACTAAAGACAAATATTTCTTTTGGTACTTAGGATTATGTTTAAAATCTTTCCAAATTGGGGGAAGCTTATCAATGATGCAAGAAACCGATAGACTCGTCCATTTTCATGTCATGTTGAGAGAGTTGACACAAAATGTGTAACAACTCATTGTGTTGTTCCATTACCAACCTAGAATCCAACATCTTATAATTCATGAAGTTACTAATAAAAAATTTCTTACTTGAAGCATCCTTAGCCATATACTTGAATTCTAAAGAGTCCCATAGCAGATTTCTTATTTTGGTAAACATTAAATAAAACATCATTCATTCCATTCAAGATGTGTCCTCTACATATATAATCATCATTTTCCCACTTAAGATGTTTTGTAATTTGTTCAAGAGTTTCATCTTCCACCAAATCATGACATGGAGTAGACAATACATAAGTAACTTTTAAAGTAGTCAATAAAATTGTATCTTTTTCCTTCAACGTCTAAAATCTTGACCTTTAAACTTATCTAACTTAGTAAACTTACTTGACATGTCCCCAACAAATTAACCACTATCCATGTTAAATAAGTCTTCCAATTCAAATCAAGCACTACACCCAAAATCCAATTTCCAATTGATAAGGACGAATATATTTACAAATTAACAAACAAGATACTTGCAATACTAAATGCCAATCGATTATAAACAAGAATAATCTAAAACAGGAATAATCTGAAACTTGACCAAATGTTTGAAATTTAAATACGATCCCTAAATCTTGATTGTATACAAGCAATTATACACAGGTTCTATTCAAATCCAATAATATCAACACCACATAGGTTTATTTTTGTAGTATTCCCGTAGTATAAAACAACTAAGAACAAGAAATCGAAGTAAACCAAACCTGAACCTTGAATTACATCTTCAAATAATCAAGCCACTTGGATTATATTTTGAATCATTAGAGAACTATCAGACCAACCTATTTGCAGGTTAGACATAAATAAAAGTTCATTATATTATACAGAGATCTTGTTGATGGAGTAAAACTTATTTAAAACTTGTGATCTTATTAGTTTTCCTTCGTAATCGCGAGAGAGCGGTTCTTCTTCTCTGTTTGAAATGCAGATACCCTTTTCACCTTTTTGTTTTAATATCGAGAAACTCTTGGGTTAGAAACCCACTATTTCTTTTATTTTTCTTTTTAAGGTATAAGATTTAAAAGCCCATACAAAATATTTTAGCTAATTACACTGTGGTCAAATAAAACAACTTAAAGCCTAATATTTACAATCGATATCATATCCATATCCTTATAATTACACTAAAAATCATTATTTTTTCTTTCTCTTTTCAATTAAATAATATTTTTTCATACCTTTATCATTATATTTTCTCTTTTATTCACTCACAACAACTTTTAAAAATATTAAAAAAATTATAGGGGTTGTACTGTGTTTCCACAAATCACTTACAACCATCCCCTATAATATAAGACGCTCACTCACATATATATGGGGAACGGGGTTGTGAATGCTCTAATATTAATTAAGCCCAACTAACTTTTAGAATTAAATCGAACATGTACTCCCGCGACACCTAGCTCGTTTAATCTCTAACGTTATTTCATCTATCAACAAGTTAATACAACATATTAAAATACACGTTGATAAAACTAAAATTACCAACATTATTTGAATTTTTGGATGGTATTATGTATGAAAAGATATTTTTTATGTTTTTTGTTTATTTCTTTTCATCAAACCGTCTTGGTTTGGAAAATTATATACATTTTGACTTCATCATGTTGCAGTTGTTACAACTAAACTAGTTGTTTCTTCATCATACATTTGAAAACTAGTGATGAAAAAACTAAAATGACTTGGAACATAATACTCATCACGCTCAAGTTTAGAATTGGTGTTCGACTACGGTTGCTAACAGTAAATGATAGCTACGTCAAAACAACCGACACCAATCTTGTTATATCATCACCGCCCTTGGATATCACTAGAACTAAACATGAAAACAACAACATACTCAACAGGATCATCTGGTTACAATGCAGCTAATGTTGTAATAACAGTTTGTCTCAGATGAACAATAACTCGTCTTCATTGACATCCCTAGCATCGAGAAAACAATACACCCAACGGAAATCGAAAAGGGAACCACAATAGCAATGATGAACATTAAACTAATAGCAAGTCTCAGATGAGGTAAACCTCATCATCATCGACTAGTCAAGGACAATGGTAACGGTGTTCGCGTCCCTCAGATCTAAATAGGTATCAGAAAGACACAATAGTAAAAGGTTAACAATGGTGGTTGCACTACCACCGGCTCCACCCTTGACCGGTAGAAGATGACGACTGACTCTACCTCAACTCCAAGGAGAACGCCAAGTGAACCGTCAACACCACCATCATTATATCATCGACTAGTTTTGACTTTAACGGAATTGCAATTGATTACAACTATCTGACTTCAATAGAAATGAAAATATACACAATCATTTTCCAGTCAACACCACCTAAATAAAGAGATGGTGCACAATCAACTTTTATTTTTCTGAAATATATAAATTATAGCTGAAAATTAGATAAGATTATGTTATACATTTGTTGAACAGAATCTATCACATAAGGAAATATAATGACCCAGCAGTAACGGAACCAATATCAAATCCAAGTTCACACAGACTTGCAAGTATACGGGACTATTGTTACTATAATTTTAGCTTTTGTAGTTTCTAAAGGCGTTAAAATGATTAATAAAGTTGTACTAGCCTTTCTTATACATGTTTTATTTTCGCCTCTCAGCATATTCGTTGAGATATTTGCAGCAAGGAAGGATCATCCAGCAGTCATGACTTTATTATAAATCCTCTAGCTCATGTATTATGTGATAAATAAAAAACTAACCATTTTTTTTACTTTATTAAAAAAAAAAATGATTATCACCTAAACCAAATTGCCACTATTAACCAGTTTTTGATGATCACATTTGCTTCTTATTTTATTACTGCTTACTAACATTCGGCAAACCAAATTGCCACTAATCATCAGTTTTTGATTTTTTTTTAAATTGGCTTCAGCACTTATCCCGCATCAAAGTGCAAATGTTCGGTTTGAAGGAGTGCTTGATCCCAACCTCAATGTTCAATACTAAAAATTTCTTTAGAACAATGATAACTATTTAGGATTTTTTGGCTATGGTTATAGAGGTGTATCTTTAAAACTATTACTGAATGAACATGTGAGATTAAGTTTTTGAGAGGGAACAAAAGTGTGTTGATCAGCAAGCTTGTCAACTTACCACATGCCTACCTGCAAAGATGGATTAAAATGGATGCACTTACGTGAATTTATATTAACTTCAATTTTTGGTTCTATTAATACTTTTACATCAATTTAATACATACTAACAGCAGTATAATTCAATTTAATACGAGTCTTCAGTATACTCGTGTAGAATCATTTAAGGTAAAGTGTAAGTGTGTAACACAAGCTTACTGAAGAAAGTTATCACCACATATTACTGAAAAAAGTTATCACCACATACTGCTGGTGATGTTATCCCAGTCATCCACTTTCATCCATACTTTTTTGGTTGAATCTACCTGCATAAATGATCATAAACCCTTTATTAACATTAAATAAATAATATGGTTTAGCATTTATTAACTTTTAGTATATATGTTTAGGCATTTATCTTCTGAAGAGTATAGTATTGCATCTTATCACAAAGCTCATCCACTCTCAACTCCCTGACTTTGTATAATAGAAGTTAGTAAACAAATATTGATTAATCTGATCACTACAAAATTTTATAGCTTTAAATCTTTAACTCGTGCATACAACAAGATGTAAAACAACCCCACCCATCAGACCAAATGGACAAGCAAAGAGAAAGTTGATGATAAGAGAAACTGAACATATGATAAAAGGGTTAACACTCTCAAATAGAATTATTTATGAAATCTAAACATATTTTCTTCATGCAGGTACTAAAACAGTGCTTGTTTGTTTTTTTCTTCTTAATTTTCTGGTTCTTTTTCTTTTTTGGTTCATTTCTTGTGTTGTTTAGAGTTTATACTTGTGTAGTTTTGTCGTTTGGAATGGAATTAATGTTTGATCCACCAACAACCAGGTAAGTAAGGCCCTAACCTTTTGTCGATTTCAATTTGTATTTTGCTAAATGAGTTCATCTGTCATGAAATATCTTTGATTGGATGTCAAATTTGATGTGTTGCATGCTAATTAACTTTTATACAAATTATTTAACTTTAATTTGTTTTGGGTTTATATCTCTTTTGTTGGTGTATGTGTTTCTAGCTTTTATCCCAACGTGTAAATTTGTTGTTGGAACTAACTGCCTTGATTTATTTGTTTTAGGATTTAACACAATCAAAAGTGCAGCAAGATTGAAAGGTATGTTGAGGTGCAGTGAAACATCTTGAGATCTTCTGCAACTAATGCTTACAAAAACTTTCTATTGGGTCAAATTGATAGCGTAAGATTGGTTCAAACAAAACTTAAATCTATAGAGATGTCGTTTTCAACCTTATAGCCGCAGCAACACGTGGCATCCACACCTAGTTATACTTTAAGCACACAAGCATATTACAAGAATAAATTGAAATGCTTTATAAAAATTAAATAAGTTCATAACCAACGGTAAATAATAATCAAATTTGTTCTCGGTTAATATCTACCTAGACAATACAGGATTGTCTAGCGTAACATAGTAATATTTATAGAAGAATCAGATACAAAAGCTTAGAGATTATTAAAACAAAGTAAGGCTCTAGGTCTTCACACATCAATCCTGTAGAGCTTCTGATCTTCGATCTCTGTCCTAACTAACTACTAACTAAAGAAAAAATGTATTTAGAGTCAATTGGGGTGTAAGATATTTCTTTTGTCTTAATTGAAACATTTGTCTTGGTCCACCATTTATAGGCTTTGATAAGAGATAATGCACGACCAGTATGCTTCCGTATGGTCATATGGTGTCTTCGCTAACTGGTTGCACGATTGGTGATTTGTACGGGCCGTATGATGGCATATGGCCGTGTGATGGTTCGGGTCTCTAACAAATTACAACTCAAGCTCTTTATCTTCCATGCCTATCTTTTTTCAGTTAAACTTTCATCAAACCTCCAAGTAGACCTGTAAATTCACACATGACATCAATCAGTTCAATTATTAATAATGAATATACAACAAAAGATATATAAAAACAAGATAATTATTATGTAAATAAGTATACTTCAAGACACATCATGTATTCTTCGTTGAATACCAATACATACGATACTAATAGATGGAATACGTGGGCTTGAAAGTTAAACATGGCAAATGTGACATCAAATCCATCATTGAACTTATTGGGTGTTAGCTACTTAAGTTTTCAGGCTTGTCGCGCTAATTTGTAATAAAAAAATATCCCTGTATTGTTACTTACTAATAATTAATGTTATCTGTAAAAATGTATATTTTAAGCTCACATTGATTTAATCATTCTACAAAGTCATCCAACAACATGATCATTTACAGCTGTAACTGAATAAAAATGTATAAAAGAAAAAAACCACTTTAACCGTGTGACCACGTCGTCATCATATTTCTCAATACACGCTTTGCTTCATGCTGTGAAAACCCACCACTCACTCACACTTGCCATAGTGGATGCTCATCCACATTCCTCAAAAAGCTCTCATGACCTAAAACTTAAGGGTCACCCCCATGTAACTTTTACAAAAGTGAAAGGACCAAATAGAATCTTACCAATTTAACAAAGTAAAAAACTTACTATTAGGGGCTTAGTGGAGACTAGAATTTCAAAGTGTGTCCGCTGGTCGGCTTAGTTTTTAACATGAGCAGAAGCTAAAATAGTTGTTTTGAGTCATTTAGATTGTTATACTTAAAAAAAGAAAAAAATGTTTTCATGTGAATTAAATCGAATAATGATAGAAAATTAAACTTAAAATATTAAATATCTTTTAAATAAAATGTAAACTATTATAAGTTAAGGTTACTTTAAGCAAACCAGTTGCATTTGCAATTTCATTATCATTCGATCACGGATAGACCAGATCCTTATACATCGGAAAGCCATTACTGGCGGTTGTATTCTATCGTATTTCACGTATCAATGCATAAATGGTCATATAAGCGTCGTGAGAATGAAAAGCTAAAGACTGTTGCATGTATTCATACACAAATTTACGTTCAATAATCCCAGCGGCTTTCACTCCGACACGTCTTCGCTCGTGATCGCTTAGAGCCCCTCTTCCATCAATAGGTACTCCCAAGGCGTCGACCACACGCCCTAGCACCTAACTTGCACTATACTATGAGTAAGGATGTGTAGTAGCACAAAGAGCACTCTTTGGCCTTTAGATTAGAGGCGGTTCACCGTCTTTGATTGGATGGAAACAGATATCTAAAGTGTGCAGCGAAGGCTCTTTATATTCTAGGTAGTCAGCCAAAACGCTTCCCTTTCATCAATGAACTGAATAATAGTTATATAACTTAATAGCGTTTAAAAATTAAATAATATTACGTGACCTAATAGTTATAATAATAAAATGATAAAAGACTAGCTACATCAGTAACTGTAAACCTACATGATCAGTAACGCTTTGCTCACAGCAGGGTAAAACAATAAAATATAAGATCAAAAGAACCACCTTTAATCTTAAACACCAATCCTAAACAAACAAACAACCAAAGTAAAACAATACTACAAAGTAACAAACATAGCACCAATTCTTTAAAATGCCTGGTGTATACCTTCAATACCCTATGAAACTATGGAAGTTAAACTAAAATCAAACCTCCATTTAATTAGTAGGGAAAAAACCGAGCTTCCGAGCCCTATTGGCCCGAATTCATGAATGATCATGCTCGGTGAAACCCAAGTTGTGAAGTAATCTAAATAGCCTAAATTCAACTAAACTTCTACGGTATTAGACCATAAAAAACTACTGTTAACGACTCCTGAACGAACAACTGCACTTAAACCAGGGCTGCAACCTTTGAACGATGACCAGCGACCATATGGGCTGATTTCCCTCTTTTGTCCTCAGGAAGGTCAAAGGTTTCGGTCAACGCTGCAGACTTTAAGTCTGCAGGAGGGATAAAACAGTCAATTGACAACCCTGGGACATTGAATGCAACCTCTTCAATGGCCCATGACTCTTCCAATCTAGTCTTGGTGTGGCTCATTGCCAACTCACCAAATCTGAAAAGGGCGACCACAGAGTGACCCGAATGGGCGATCTTTACACCTTCAACAGATCTATAATCAGTCATGCTAGAACTAATTGTGGTTTCCCAGTAGACTGCATCACTACCAGCGGTTTGAATGCGGGTCAGATGTGAATCCTCCATGTGAACTATGAGTCCTGTTTTCTGGCTAAAGTAGCCCAACAACACATGCCTAATGATTTCAGCTGGACCCACACTTCTAGCCTTTAATGTCTCACAATCAGCGCATACTTTAAGAATAAAGCAATCTTCACCATCAATCTTCTTTTCGCCAAAGCATTTCGCGTCTGTAAACATACTCGCAATGGTTCTAGGATCAAGACCCTGCAACAAAACATAAAACTTTTAAATCAATTCGCAATATAAACCAATTCCATAATCTTGCAGTTTTGAATGGTAATTATATTAGACCTGAAGAGCGCGACGCAAGGGTCTAACAGGGCCTTTAGCAGCGTGTGCACCGAGCCAAGGGGTGTGTCTCCAAACCAGACTTCCATTGCAGCCTGCGTGAACCTTGCTACCGCCAACAGCGAGCTCGACATACCACATATCAGGGTTCATCTGCCACAGAACAAAGCCACCAGTGTCTGCAGCTACAGCAGCATGCTTATTCTTCACCACTCGTGATGCGGTTTCGAACTCTGAAGCTATCATCTTCACTTTCCCCATAACATAAGCATTTTTAATGGAGTTTTGAAGCTTTTGACCTCCAGTTGCAGCTGTATACTGCTGCAGTATGTATTGAGCAGATGATGCTTCCTAACATACGCAAAAACACCATCGAATCAACACAACAGAATCAAACAACACCATTGTCAAAACTACACAAATTTCTAATACATAATAATCTAAAGCTTGAACACAATGAATGTGAAATCTATCAATAAACTTACAATAGGGGTATCTTTAATGCTAAGGTGAGGCAAAGGGTCAGTGGTGCTAACGTGCACCGGAGCCAGTGGTGCACCCATGACCCCAAGCAACAGCCTCAAATCAGACCTAGGTTTACAGCCCATAGACGGAGCCCTAGAAAGCTGACCCTTCACCCACTGCCCAATACCCGACCCGACCCGCTTCGGTTCCCCAGGATCCGACCCGTTTTCATCAAACCCCTCATACACCGGAGTCAACGTCTCTCCGGCGAAACTCCCGGACCTCCGAACCACCGTCTCCCCGTGGGTCAACTGCTTCGGCCTCCGGCGGAAAAATGCGGACATCGGAGACCCACTTGTCGCCGGAGATAAGCCACGTATGACTTGGTGTTTTAATGCAGAGAAAAACCCTTGTTTTTTCTCCATTTTGAGGGTGAAAACCCACGAAATGAAGGGATTTAGTGAGAGGAAAGGGGGGTGAAGAATGAATTGAGGCGAATTTGTTGTGATTTTGAGAAAATGAAACGTGTGTGGGCCGTGGGGTTATGGTTAAGGATGCAGGGAGACGATGAGTCGACGGCTCGACGCCCATTTTTTTTTTTTTTTAACAGCAACCCCTGGATTAATTACGATAAAATAAGTAACACCTAGATAATTTAAGAGTTTTCCATCAAAACTCGAACCCACAATCTTTAGTTGGGGTGAGCATACCATTTTAACTCCTACCTAATTACCACTACACCCAACATTTGGTCGACGCGCAGTTATGACGTGTGAATGTAACACTGAATGCTAGGGTTCGTTTCAGACGATTTCCAAAGTCAAATGGAAAGTGTTAAATTTATTTTGTTTTCTATAGGAATGCGTTTATTTTTTTCTTTAACAAGATGATATTTTTATTGCATTGAATTCTATTTAGAGTAACTTCAAGTTTGTTCAAAACTAGCGTTAAGACCCTCGTGTTGTGACGTGGGGTTAAAATAGTGAAAAAACTAACGTTGAAATTTGCTTCAAAAGCGCATTTTGAAGGGGGTACGTAGTAAAAAAACTAACATTGAAATTTGTTGCAAACACGCATGTTGAATGGGACTTAAAACTATGAAAAAAACTAATCTCAAAACATTGATACTAACCCAAACATTGAATGTGACTTTGATAATATACATACATAGCTTTATGTAAGAAAACACAACTTTGACGTCAACTATATATTTTGAAACTTTATATTAAAAAAACCAAAATGGCACAAATCCGTGCGAAAAGTTTACGTCTAAATGTTGATAGAAATAAGTATCTACCAATGAAAACAAAAGAATCCTCTAAATATATTAACGTTGTGAGTTATGACCGTGAAATTTGTGATACTCGATTTGAACAAAATTTATGTTAAAACGTATATAAATATAATTACGTCATAATGGTCTATTCGAAATTTTATAAAAATGTTAAATTTAGAATTTGTAACAAAAATTTGAATAATTATGATTATATTTAAACTATTAATTAATAGAAAAACCTATGTGTGTGGCAGCTTGAGTTTAAATGCATTAATAACTTGTACCTTTATATAAGGGTGTTCAAAAAAACCGAAATCTTATCCGTATCCGAATAATCCGAATAAAACGATCCAAATCCTTATTCGGATATTCGGATAGGATCTCATCCAAATCCGAATTTTATATTCGGATCGAATCTCATCCGAATCCGTATTTCTTATTCGAATTTCGGATCGGATTTTGGATATCATAATTTTTTTATTCTGATTATTCGGATATCCGATTAATCCAAATAAGAATTCAACTATATTTCTAGCTCAATACTTATTACCCAACTACCTATTATGTTTTTAATTCAATACTCAAGAATCTTAACACATTCCAGTCTTCTAATTTTAAACAATTATACAATAATCGATTGTTGTTCTACATTTGAAATTCTAATCTTTGGGTTCTATACAATTACCTATTATGTTTCAATTATGAATTTGTGTTTAAGTCAAATTTGTATTTTCTGATTTTATATATTTTATTATGATTTTAAACAGTTAAAATGTTAAGAATTAAAAAATTAGCCAACAAAAAAATAGAAACAAAAAATAGGAAAATTTGTTATTTGATTATTCGGATTAATTCGGATTTATCCGAATCTGATCCGAACTGAATTCAGATAGATTTGGATCGGATAGATATATCCTTATTCGGATCGGATCGAATTTTAAATAGGGTCATGAAAATTTCAAACTCAAATAATCCGTTAGCCGCTCAGGTAAACACCCCTACCTTTATATGCATTGTCAAGGTGTATGTCTTCTCTATTCCCTTCTACTTTTTGGTTTTTAAAACCCCACAGGCCCAAACACATACCACCTCTCTTTCTCTCTCTCTCTTCAAAATGTGTTACCCAGCTAACTAATCGTCAAAACTACGGTCAACAAACACTAGTAACCAACCACGAAAAGGGTAGTCATCTTGATTCTTCAAAGCATTATTTGGCTTTAAAGCACCTGAATCCACCCACACACCATCGTCTGGCTCTGACATCGATAAACAAACCAAACAACGCTAGAGTCTCTTTAAATCCAACAGAGACAAACCTCACCACAATCTTCCTGGCGGATTAGACCATTACTCACCAGCCCAAGTGATATGCCACTCCATCATCATTCCTCTTATCAAACCGATGGTTCAACAAATCATGCCATTGTCGTCGTTGCTGCTACTATCGCTGCAGAGGCTCATGCCACCGTAGAGGTGGTACATATGATAAGCAAAAGCACTGTTGTCGGAGCTCATCACGGTCTTTTGGGCAAATGGCAGCGGCTAAAATCAAGCTTACTTTCTAGTAACCAACCTTGTACCTCATATTTAAAAATAAGTACAACATACAAAGGAGTAGTACCCTGTGCATATCTAACTTGTAAATCATTGTAGACGTAGTTGTTAGTTGTTATATATATAATTTAATTTTTGTCTTTTATCTTTATAATTAGTTTGAAAGCTTGTCATAGTTTTAGTCATTTGTACTACTAGTCATTAGATTATTATTAAATACTTGCTAAAATTTCTCTAAAGCACATTTAAACTATTGGAGAGAAATATTCTCTCACATCTCTACATTTGTTTAGTTTATTCACTTCCTTGTTTTTTGCCTCCTAATCTGCATCTTCGATGTATTTAGGTGTACTCTTGTATCCTTGCAATATTGCACAAAATTGTGAGAACTCAAATAATCACATTGAAAAATTTCATGGTATTAGAGCGGGTCACATACCGCTCTATCAAAACATTCCAACTCTAAAACGATTGGCATACTCGCTATCATGGCCAGTGATGACAACAGTTCCGGTTCCAAAGCTAAATAGCAAATCCTAGATTACAATTCACCGTATTACCTTCACCTATCGGACTACCTAAGGCAAATGCACGTAAATGACGCCTTGAATGACAACAACTATCTTGATTGGATTCTTGAGATGGAGAACTTTCTGTTCGCCAAAAACAAAATAGGTTTTGTTGATGGCACCGTCAAGAAGCCGGAAAAGACCGATGCAAACTACATGCCTTGGCTACATTGCGATGCTATGATAAAAGGTTGGCTGTGGAAAAGGAAATAAGTGTTAGCGTCAAAATCACTAACATTGCCGAAGAAATCTGGACGGACCTGCATGAGCGATCTGGGAAAGAGTCTGCACCTAGGGCATACGAGTTAAAACAACCTTTAAGTACAACAAAGCAAGATGGAACCTCTGTATCAGCCTACTACACTAGACTGAGATCATATTGGGATGAAATTGGCTCGGATTTTTCAATACCAAAGCTAGTAGTGAGTGTGGTATTAGTAAGAAGATGGTAGAAATAAGAGACAAAGAGAGGTTGTATGAGTTTTTACTGGGTCTCGACACAGACTACTTAACAATCAGGACCTAGATCTTGTTGCAGAAGATGAGCGACAGAGAGCTGTTTCCAATGGGAAGAAAACCAACATCGAGGCTGCTGCGTTCCAAGCTTACATGAAACGAGAATGAATTGATGGACAAAACAAGTTTGGGTCCAAAAGTGGTAAGAGAATAACAAACGACACGGTCGAACATTGTGATTTTTGTGGAAAAGATGGACACAATTGCAATGGATGTTTTAAACGCATCGGGTATCCAGAGTGGTGGCCCGGAAAAAGGAAGATTGAAAAAGGAAGAGCAAAGGCAGCATGTGTTGAGACCAATCCAACAACAAGCACACAAGATAAAAACGAAAAGAACCTGGCGGTCGATCTAAGCAACGAGCATTACCAACAATTTCTAAAGTTCTTTGATATGACTGGGCCAACTCAGGACAGTTCGGGTCCATTAGTTCCAGCAGCCCAGTTGCGTGAAAGCCGGCCCAAAAGAACCATCTCAAAGCCTGTTCGTTTTATGGATTAGTCTCCAAGTTAGCGGTTTAGCGGGATGATGATCGAGTCGATTTAGCGGTTTTTTATTTCGTAGGTGATGCTCTCTCGTGGTATAAGCATCTCGCTAACAATGACATGCTTGGAACTTGGAATGAATTCAAACGGGAACTTGAATTACTTTTTGGCCCGTCAACCTACGAAAACCATGAGGCCAACATGTTCAAATTGCAACAAACCTCCACTGTGGCGGCTTACAAAACCGAATTTGAACGCATTAGCAACCGTGTCGTTGGCCTCTCACAACAAGCCCTTCGTAACTGTTTTTTCTCCAGGCTACGTCTTGACATTCACAACAAACTGGCCATCCTGACCTTAAACAAACCACCTTGCATCAGGCTTATGCCTTAGCAAGCTTGGTAGAAGACAAATTACATCAAACCCAACAACTGGACACAAACCCAGTATCAATTACGGGAACCCCTCTTTACCTTCCTCTTCAGCCACCTCATCGACATCCACAAACTCCACCACCTTATCAGCTCTCCTTCCCACACCAACAAACCCCCCGAAAAATCTCCCCTTCACCAAACTATCCGCTGAAGCACTTCAACAACGCAGAAAAGATGGCCTCTGTTTCAAATGCACTTAAAAATATTTCCAAGGCCACAAATGCTCACCTCCCAAGTTCTTACTCGTTGTCGATAACGACGAAACCGACGACATGGAACTCGAGCAGCCCCCCAATACCATCGAAACCCACCACCAACCCCAGTTCTTGTCCTTATCGCAAGCAGCTTTCTTCAGGTTATCCTCTTCCCAAACCCTTCGTTTAACCGATCACATATCTGGCAAACCCATCACGGTTTTAAGTGATTGTGGCAGCACCCACAATATTGCCTCTGCCTTAAAATTAACCACGGAACCAATCAAACCCTTTTCGGTTATGGTAGGCAACGGTCAACACATACAGTGCCAAGGTTTTTGCCCGGAAGTTCAATTACAATTGCAAAAATCTAAGTTCAACATACCATTCTTTGTTTTCCCAGTAGAGGGTGCAGATGTGATCCTAGGTGTAGCATGGCTCGACACACTAGGACGTCTCTCAACCGATTTCTCTATTCTCGAATTGTCATTTACCAAATATGGAGCCCCATGTACTCTTACAGGTGAGCCAATTGTTCAACAAGTTACACCAAGTTCCTTATCCTCCTTGCTTCGTCATGAATCTATCGCATCCCTCTACACCTTACTGATCCAACCTTCCCAAACAGCACTGGACACACCCATAGTTTTATCACATGCCGATAATCCAGTCCCTCCTCCAGTCCTTCAAGTCCTTACTCGAACACTACCACAACATCCCACCAAACCGGCTCACGACCACCATATCCCATTACTTAATGAAATTCAACCCATCAATGTTAAACCTTACCTTTACCCTCACTTTCAGAAACAGATCATGACTGGTTTGATCAAAGATATACTCACAGATGGTGTTATTCACCCAAGCCAAAGCCCTTTTTCATCACCTGTGTTGTTAGTTAAAAAAAAGGATGGAACTTGGCGTTTCTATGTGGATTACCGTGCACGTAATTCAGTAACAATCAAAGATTGATTTCCTATCCCAACCATCGATGAGTTACTTGATGAATTACATGGATCCATGGTGTTTTCAAAAATAGACCTTCAGTCCGGATATCATCAGATTCGTATAGCTAAGGAAGATGTTCACAAGACAGCCTTTCAAACAATGGATGGCCACTACGAGTTTTTGGTAATGCCTTTCGGCCTCACCAATGCCCCTTCGACTTTTCAAGCGGCTATGAATGACTTATTCCGCTTTGTTCTCCGACAATTTGTTCTAGTCTTTTTCGATGACATCCGCATATACAGCAACTCGATGGAACAACATTACGACCATTTACGATTTGTATTCGAAACGCTGTTTAGTAATCAATTTCAAGCTAAACCTTCAAAGTGTGTTTTTGGTGTTCATGAAATCTCCTTCTTGGGTCATCGTATTTCAGCCGAACGTGTGGCACCAAAGTCGGAAAAGATATCGTCTATCCAACAGTGGCCAGTGCCCGCCTCACTTACTGCTCTAAGAGCCTTTCTTGGCCTTACTGGATACTATAGACGATTTGTACCTCACTATGCATAAATTGCAGCCCCTTTAACAGATCTTCTGAAGAAACAGTGCTTCTCGTGGTTGCCTGCTGCTCAGTCTGCATTCTTGATGTTAAAGTCCCAAATGGAACGGTTAGTCACACTTGCCTTGTCTGATTTTTCTGTTGATTTTGAAGTTACCACGGATGCATCTGGGGTAGCCATTGGAGTGGTTTTATAACAGAACAGTCGCAGAATTTCTTTTTTAGCAAGAAGTTGTGTTCTACCATGCAAAATCAGTCAACATACACCAAGGAATTATATGCTATTACAGAAGCGGTGAAGAAGTGGTGACAATATTTATTGGGTCGGAAATTTAAAATCTTCACGGACCATCATAGTCTCAAACACCTGTTAACTTAGGTCATACAGACTCCGGAGCAACAAAAATGGATTACTAAGCTTATGGTTACGATAGAATTGGCTTCCCTATCTAGCCTTTTCTCTGGTTGGAAGAAATTCGCCACTATTTTTCTACAAATCAGATAGGTCAGCAATTCGTCAACCAGATTACAACTGACCCAGGTTCCTTTCCCCATCATAGTGTTCGTGACGGGTTAGTTTATCTTCATGGTCGTATTATGGTTCCGCCAAATTAAGATGTTTGAAACAAGCTACTTGAAGAATTCCATTCATCTTACTTAGGTGGGCACTCGGGAACCCAAGCGACCTTCAAGTGGATATCCACTTCATTTTCTTGGTATGGGTTAAAAAAAGATGTCACCTCCTTTGTTCGCAAGTGCCCCACCTGTCAAGCCACGAAGACTCCAACTCATAAACCGTATGGTCTGTTGCAACCTCTCCCAATACCCGAATCTCCATGGCTTGACATATTAATGGATTTTGTTACCCATCTTCCATTGTCAAAAGGTAAATCCGTTGTGTGGGTTGTAGTCGATCGATTAACCAAATATGCGCACTTTATTTCATTACCTGCGCATTACACAACCTCTTCATTGGCCATTCTGTTCTTGCGTGAGGTCTATAGGTTGCATGGGTTACCCAAATCAATTGTATCAGACCGCGATCCCCTCTTTGTCAGCAGATTTTGGAAGGAGTTGTTTAAGCAGATGGGTACCAAGCTGATGCACTCCAGTGCGTACCATCCACAAACGGATGGCCAAAAGAAGGTTGTCAATCGTTGCTTGGAATCATACTTACGTGCCTTTGTTTTCAATGAACCATCAGCTTGGGAAAGATATTTTTATTTTGCTGAATTCTCTTACAACACTAGTCATCACACTTCAATCAACATGACCCCGTTCAAAGCCGTTTATGGCCGAGATGCCACATCCATCCATGATTACCAGCCCGGTTCCAACAAGACAGCTTCTATTGATGTGTCCCTTATTGAGCATGAGCATTTGTTAACCATTCTCAAAAACAATCTTGCCATTGCGAGAGACAGAATGGTAAAGCAGGCGAACAAGAAAAGGTTGGACAAGAAATTTAAGGTGGGTGACTTCGTCTACCTTCGTCTACAACCGCATCGGCAGCAATCAGTGGAATCTCGCAAAAATCAGAAGTTATCTAGACGCTTTTATGGGCCTTACAGGATTCTTGAACGTGTTGGTAATGTTGCTTATAAGTTGGATCTACATGTTGGCTCTCGCATTCATCCGGTATATTACGTTTCATTACTAAAGAAAGGGTTTAATAACACCAGGTACCAATGATCTCCCAAATGTGAAAGAAATTGGTGAAGTTGCTTACTTGCCGAAAGATGTTTTGAAGTTTAGTGTGAATTCGGAAGGCTCAGAAGAAGCATTGATAAAATGGGAGAACAAGCCACTAGAAGAGGCCACGTAGGAATTGAAACAAGAGTTGCAGCTTAACTTTCCCTTCTTTAACATTAGGGGCAATGTTATTTTTAAGGGGGCGAGTGTTGATATGACTGGGCCAACTCAGGACAGTTCGGGTCCGTTAGTTCCAGCAGCCTAGTTGCGTGAAGGCCGGCCCAAAAGAACCATCTCAAAGCCTGTTCGTTTTATGGATTAGTCTCCAAGTTATTAGTTGACTTATTCTTCATAGCACATGTTTATTTCTTTTCAAGTTTGCTTGTAGTGGGATAATGAAATCATGGATTCCTTAGATTAAGCTTAGTGGCTAGGATAGTTGCATTCTTGCATGTTTAAATTCATGTACTTTTAATTTTGGAAGATTAAAGAACTCAGAAAATTACTCCAATTGCTCTCCTTCTACCTCTTGATTCTTGGGAGTTAGCCTACTCAAAAAGGGCATATCATTCTTTAACATGAAAAATAAATCAAAGGATGAATCCACTCAACCCATGGCAGGTAGATTTGGTAAAGGTAAAGAATGGGTTGTGGACTCAAGTTGCACCGAGCACATAAATCAAGATTCAAACTTGTTTCATGAAGGAATTGGGTCTTCACGGGAATTACCAGTCACCATTTCCAATGGCGACTCTATACCTGTAAAAGGGAAGGGGCCATGCAAATTATCATATGATGTCCTATTTGTCCCTGATTATAACTTTAATCTCTTGTTGGTTAGTCGTTTAACAAAGGATCTCCAATGTTCCATAACATTTTTCTTGGATTTTTTTTATGATGCAGGACTTGAACTCGAGGAAATTGATTGGGATGGGTGAATGTCGGCAAGGTCTTTATCGGATGGAGGATGGAAGGACTAATAGGATGGTTATGGCTACTACTGGTGAAGTGTGGCATAAGCATTTGGGACACCCTTCTTATAGTAAAATTTCATGCCTTGATTTTATTCCTTTGGAAAAGAATACAGCTACTTGTGATTCTTGTTTGAAAGCAAAAATTTACTAAAATTCCCTTTTCTAATAGTTCTATTAAAACGAGGGTATGTTTTGAACTTTTGCATTGTGACGTATGAGGAAAGTATCATAAGGCTTCATTAACACGTGCCAACTATTTCTTGGTAATTGTTGATGATTTTAGCCAATCGGTTTCGTTTTTTTTTAAACACAAATCTGAGGCAAGTGATTGCTTAAGTAGTTTTTGTAAAATAATTAAAACACAATTCAACAAAAATGTCAAGAAAGTTCGGTGCGATAACGGGGTGGGGGGAGTTCACATCTAATCGAAGTGATTGAATTTACTTGAAACCACATGTCCACACACTCCACAACAAAATGGAGCGGTGAAAACACCGACATTTACTAGAAACGGCGAGAGCACTTTGAAGTAAAATTACCTTCAACTTTTTGGGGAGAATGTATTTTGACCACAACCTATACCATTAATAGACTCCTCCTAAATTCATTGGTAACAAAACCCCATATGAAATTGTTTACAATGAAAGGCTAGAATATGATCATTTGAAATTATTTGGGTGTCTTGCCTACTATCGTAGCACTGAGACGAGAGGATATAAATTTTAAGCAAAGGGAAGACGGGATATATTTTTAGGCTATCCACGTGGGACTAAGGGTTACAAAATTTTTGATGTTAAAGATAACAAATTGGTTGTTTGTAGAGATGTAAAATTTGTTGAAAACTCAATTTCTCACGAAAAGGTAAAACTGAATTTAGAAGATAAGGGCCCAGAAATTTTTGAGCTACGAAATAGGTATCATGAGGACTTAATTAATGAGAGTCCAACTAATGCAATAATCAAGAGGAAGTGGAAACAATTTTTTTTTCAAAATGACGAAAATGAAAATTTGCATCTCATCCGTGCAAAGGTGGCAACTCTAATGAGGATCATGAGCCAATTTTAGAACAGATTGAAGAACAAAGGCGGGGCTTACTCACATCCTCAAGAATCACAGCCCACTAACTTTGAAAGTCAAGAGCCTGCAAGGGAAACAAGAAGTAGAAGTAAACCTGTTTTCTATATAGTCTACCTACTTCCCTCCTTAGGCCAGACATCGCCCCGCCACCGATCAAAGTTTCTCAACGATACATCCGATTTCTAATTTTGTTTCATATAAAAATTTTACTAATTCACTTAAGGTTTTCTTGGAAGCCATTAGCTCGAACGATGAGCCGAAAACTTCTAACCAGGTTGTGCGGGATGAAAACTAGAGAGAGACAATGAAGAAAGAAATACATGCTCTCGAGCTGGACCCTTGAAGAATTACCGGAAGGGAAACGCGCCATTGACTCGAAATGGGTATACAAAATAAAGTATAAGCCAAATGGAGAGATTGAAAGATAAAAGGCGGGGTTAGTGGCAAAAGGTTTCACTCAAATGGAAGGAGTTGGCTTCCATGATACGTTTGCACTGGTAGCAAAACTAGTTACCGTGCGAACGATTTTGGCAATTGCAACTTAAAGGAATTGGATTGTTCACCAACTAAAAGTTAACAACGCTTTCTTGCATGGAGAGTTAGATGAGGAGGTATACATGAGAATTCCACAAGGCTTCGATAAAGAATAAGAAAACAAAGTATGTCGTCTTAGAAAGTCTCGCTACGGATTCAAACAAGCTTCAAGAAGCTGGTACCAAAAGTTCACCTCATCTTTACAAGAAATTGGTTTCAATCAATCTAAGGCCGACCACTCGTTGTTTATTTTCAAAAGAGGGAACTCGTTCATGGCAGCACTTATATATGTCAATGATGTAATTGTTATGGGAAATGACACGGAGAAAATTAAAGAAGCAAAGACCTTCTTGAATGAGAAATTCAGCATTAAGGACTTAGATCCTTTGAAGCATTTTTTGGGCATTGAAGTAACGTATACTCGAAGTGGATTAGTTTTAAATCAAAGCAAATATATTATGGACATTCTCGAAGATAATGGAATGACAGATTGCAAAACTAGCTCGCTTCCTATGGACAAAACGCAAAGCTAAAGAAGGAAGATGAGGAAGTTCGAGTCGATGTAGGAAAATATCGAAGGCTCATAGGGCGTTTATTATACTTGCAAGCTACCATGCCCGACATTACCTACTCGGTTAGTGTCTTAAGTCAGTTTGTATCCGATCCTCGACAGAGTCACATGGAAGTTGCTATGAGGGTACTAAGGTACTTGAAAGCCACTCCGGGTTAAGGAATTCTTCTTCCGATGGAATGTCCAAACCGGTTAAGATGGAGGATGAGTCGTTGGCGGGACTAGCCATGACTGAGTTGGAGCTAGGGGGAGCTTTAACTGGCCTTTATGGTACTTGATGATGAGGAGCGCTATAACTAGGAGATGTCGCTTGTTTTTTTGAGAACTGTAGGTTTGGAAGACTTGTTTAAAGACTATTGAAGCAACTGGACGACTGGGTTGCTTTGTACTTAGATAGCAAGCTAGAATTTATCGCAAAGCCTTCAGGGGTGTTTGTTTTTACAGAAAAGCTCTTCCTGACCTCTTTTGTCTGCGCCGCGCAGACGTTGAGATCTGCAGAGTGTTTGTCTTTTGGATGATTTTTCATTAAAAAGGGTCTGCGCGAGGTCTGCATGGTGCAGATTTGGCACAACCACTTCTAAAGTATTCTAAAGTTTGCAGAGGATTAAACACCATCACCCACCACCACCCATGTCCACCACCACCGTCCTCCACCACCACCGTCCTCCACCACTACCGTCCGCCACCACCGTCCGCCTCCACCACCGTCCGCCTCCACCCATCGTCCGCCACCACCACCGTCCGCCTCCACCACCGTCCGCCTCCACCCATCATCCGCCACCACCACCGTTCGCCTCCACCCATCGTCCGCAACCACCACCACCCACCGTCCGACGCCACCCACCGTCCACCGCCACCCACCATATACCATCACCACCACCGTCCAACACCGTCGTATACCACCACCAGTTGATTTTAACAGTCTGCACACATTAAAAAACAGACACTTTTCTTGTTGCAGACTGCAGAGATTTGGTCCACCTCTTCTCCTGTAGATGTGGTCCACAGACTGCAGACATTTTACTGTAGAAAAAACAAACAGCACATTTAAATGAGAGATTGTTGGGTTTGTGAGGCTTTAGGCTTAGCCCATATTTAGTTTTCTTATACTAAGCAAATAAAAAAACATTAGTTGCAGCCCGTGGACGTAGCTCATACCGATCGAACCACGTTAAATCCTTATGTCGTTTATTTTCTGTTTTCTTCATGATAATCATTTGTGTATTCGTGTGTTGGTTCCGTTGCGCCGCTTGAAACCTAGCAAAGTATAGATTTTAACTCCAAATATGCTCTACGATACCCAACCGAGTCTTCACTACCAAATATACTCTTAGGTACCAAATTGACCTTCGATACCAAAAACGGTCTTAGGTAACAAAAATTGTATTTACCGAATCTTGCCTTTAACATTAAAAATTAGTGCCTTGATAATAGTAAATGTCTTCAGTACGAAATTTGTGTTCTTCGGTAGCAAAAATGATGCTTCAAAAGCTATTTTTTTCTTTACTAGTAAAATTTTATTCTTTGATAGAAAAAAATCATTTTAAGCAACAAAGGTTGCCTTTAATAACGAAAGGATTATTTTGCTACGGATAAATGATTTGGATGTAGGTGCTTCTAGTGCTGTTGATATGAAGTTTTGTTACTGATCAGGTAAATTGCAAAAGCTACTGATGTAAAACTTTATAGTTAATAAAACTTTTTACCCATTTTATTAATGTTGAACTAATGTGAAATTAATATAAACTAATATTTCCGTTACCCGGATGAATAGAGTAATGAGATGTTGCTGATATTAAGGGATTGCTGATGATTCTTGTTTTGTTAATGGATTTTATAATTGAAGTTTCTATGTTTTTGTTGCTGACCCAACAAACATAACAAGCTGGTTGTGGTACTTTTCAATCCATGAAGCATGCTATTATGTGCACTGTTGGAAAAGTTATAAGTGAAAATATGTTTTTCACTAACTTTGATACAAATAATTATATTTTTATATAAGTTATATACTTAATAATTTATAGTTTGAGTCTACTCTATGAGATGATCACAATAAATCAAACCGTGTCTAAAATAAAGTTAAGATAAAGGAAATACCGATGCTCAAAATCGAGTACGTGGTTGGAATATATGGTGTTAAACACGAGTGATTCAAGTTGCAACCTATTACATATTACGTTGTGTTGATGATGTTATTAGTATTACATTATACATATTCTTGATTTATCAAAACATTTCATTAATCAATATGAGTGTTTTGTTTTTGACTCATAAATCTATATTATAAATCAAAATGATAATTTGTTTTATTGCTCATAAGTCTATTTCATGAATCAATATAAAGTTTTGATTCAACCTCATAATTCTATTTAAATTGATATAAATCAAATACATGTTTAGTTTGACTAATAAATATGAATTATTGTGTTTAAATAACCAATTAAATATAGAGTTTTTTGATGCGAGTATAAATGAACATTTTGATTCATTTTTCTAGAGAGGAAAAACTCTAGTACTCGTACAAAAAGTGAAAGAGTCGATCAACCCATTAGAGAGGAGAACTCTCATGAATATCTTCCACACTCCATTGCATTTTTTCTTTTTGTAATTTTGAAAACACTATAACGTGCGGTGAAACCTTGGGTGCAAGATTCATCTCTCATGGTACACATACTATATCGGTTGTTGTTCTCTGGGAGACTATCGTATTCTTCTAAGAAGTGACGTCAAGACCAAATCGTCAACAATTTATTTGTTCAGGCTTGCAATCAAGACCAAAGTAGAAGACTTAACATTTGAAGACTTAAGAGTTAAGGATACTGTAACAAGATTTTCTCGATCGTTCTCTTTGAATCAATATTATCATATTAACTGTATTTTATAATTACTTTTCATCGATTTGTATATGACAATGTACTAACTTATTTTCCTATGAATAACGGGAGCAACATTAAAACTATTTTATCATTATTTTTAATAAAAATATCTTGATTCTATACAATCTTTAAACAAATTTCGTGAGATTGCTACGATAATCTTAAAACCTTATCACTAAGGATTTTGGTTAACGAAAGGTTAAATCCAAAAACAATTTGAGATTTTCTGGTCAAATCTTATAAATGTATTTTGGAAATAACGTGTAGTATAACTTGTTTTTTTATTTTAAAGAAAAATTAGAGTATGATCTCAAATCCTAAGTACCATGTGACAGAACGAATGGTTTTGATTCAACCCTTTTTTCACTTTTTTATTGTTTCAAAATTAATGTTTTATTTTCTAACAAGCATCTTAGAAACATTATATTGTCAAAACTAATATGTTTATAACTTTTTTGTCTAAACATTTCTAATGATTTTTCTTACAAACGGTTTTTTTATAGTTGAGACTAAAGAATATTTATGAGGTTGGGGTTATTGTAAAAATAAAGAAAAAAATAAAAATGATGAGAAGGATTATTATCCATTAGATCCTGAATCTAACGGCTAAGAAAATTTCGGTGACATAATGGTAAATAGTTAAAACTTTAAATGATTGGCCAAAAATATTTTAGTTTTAACCACATTTTCAAATTTCACATTTTTTTAATCGCTCGTAACATTTACATACAATATTATTTGTAAAAAAAATACACCATAAAACAAGCGTTTTTTAATATTTAAAACGCCTATAATTTTGATACATAAAAAACAAAGTTTTTTTCAGCTTATTTTAACTCATTGTGTAATATTCGTCAGCTAATTATGTAATATCAGGTTATTGTGTAATATTCATTAGCCCATTGTGGCTAATGTTGACCATTTTGTTATGCGTTGCATTTTTTTATAAATGATGAATTGCAAATAATACAATGCTAAAAATGTAATTTTTTAGGTTTTCCAGTTGATTGTGTAATCATGATCAGGTAATTGTATAATCCTTATTAAACAACTCATTGTGTCTATTGCTAATGATCGAGTCTAGTGCTAGTCATAGTGTTACTCATTATGTCTAATGTTAACTATTGTGTTTAATAAAATAGTGATTTTTAAATAACATAATACTGAAAATGTAATTTTTATGTTTTTTTCTAGTTCATTGTATTATCCTGATCAGGCCATTGTGTAATCCTTGTCAATCAGCTAATTGTGTCTATTGCTAATTATCGAGTCCAGTGTTGATCATTATTTTACCCATTGTGTCTAATGTTGACTATTATGTTATGCATTGTGTTTTTTAAAATGATGATTTTCAAATAACATAATGCTAAAAATGTAATTTTTTATATTTTTCAGTTCATTATGTAATCCTCGTCAAGCAGTTTATTGTAACTATTGTTAATCATCGTGTCTAGTGCTGGTCATTATGTTACCCATTATGTCTAATGTTGACCATTGTGTTAAGCGTTTTGTTTTTTTAAAAAGATGATTTTTGAATAACACAATAATAATAAATGTAACCTTTTTATGTTTCAAGTTTATTGTGTATTACTTATCAGATAATTGTGTAATCCTCATCAATTCAAAAGATTACACAATGACCTGATGAAATTACACAATGAGTTAAAAAAACTTTGTTTTTCTATATCAACATTATAAGCATTTTAAAGATAAAAAATGCTGGTTTTATGGTGTAATTTTTTTTAAAAAAATAATGTTGTATGTAAAAGTTATGAATGTTAAAAGAGATAGAATTTGAGAAGGGGAGACATTACCAATTTTACCCTTAACCTAATTTTGATCAAAAGAACATATGTCAACATCTTAATACTTCTTACATTTTTTAGTTTTAGAAGACTTTGCATTTGAACCCTTTCCTATTTATGATTCACTAAAAACCTTTTTAAGTCATATTTAATGAACATTGATGCCAGAATATTTTATAAAATATCAAGGTTTAAAACGTTTGTGTAAACATCTCGTTCTTAACATCTTTGAAACAATTATTTTACATAATAATATTTCTTAATACGTTTAAATTTTATAACGAGCGTGTTAGAAGCAATTTATTATAAAAACAACGGGTTTAAAACAACTCGAAACTGTTTATTTTCTAACGAGCGTGTTAGAAACGATTTAATTAATAAACAAGATGTTTAAGAATTTTCATGTAAACATTTTATTTTCTAATGTGCACATTGAAACATGTTTAGTTATCTAGCATGCGTGTTAGATACTTAGATATGATTTAAATCTTGTAAAATAATATATCTTGAAATGTTTTATGTAAATGTTTGTTTCAAATAGAACTGTTCATGAGTCGAGCCGAACCGAGCGGACCTTTGCTCGTGCTTGGCTCATTTCTAAACCGAACCGAGCTGATTGGCTCGTTTACAACCGAGCGGAAAATCGAACGAGCATTTTTCGAGCGTTAATTTTTCAATCGAGCGTCGAGCGGGCGCAAACGAACGACGCATAATTTTTACAACTCAACCATCTAGTGTGTCATTCGATTTATATTGCAATGAGAACGGTAAAAATGTTGGGTCTTAGGTCTTAATGATTTCAAAAGCGGCCTACATTTCATAAAATAACATTTTCATGAATGACAATACGTTGTAACTAACAATAAAGCTAAGGCTGTAGCCAATGTGGGAGTGAGCATACTGCAGAGAACGATACGTGAGAGTGTGAGATAATCGACTAAGAGTAAGAGCGGTGTCAAAATTTTCTCACAACGACTTAAGATTTCATTTTAATGCTTAATGTTAATTATTTGATTAGGTTGATTGACCAAATGTGTATAAATATAATTGTATAATTGTATATAATAGGTCAAATTTACTAAAGTGCTATGTATAAACTATATATATATAAAAATAAAAACGAGCCGAACCAAGTCGAGCGGACCTTTACTCGTGCTTGGCTCATTTACAAACCGATCCCAGCCGATCGGATCGTTTACAACTGAGCAGAAGTTCGAACTAGCATTTTTCGAGCAAATTCCGAACGAGCCTCGAACGAACATCAAACGTTTTGAACGGCCCTAGTTCCAAACATACGTGTTAGTAAGAGTGTTTTATAAAATGTTTCGTGTGTACATCTAAATTCTATCAAGCGTGTTAGATGCAAGTTAATGTCATAAACAATATAATTATATGTTTCTAACAAACAAATTGGGTACGTGTTATCAATTAAAATCTTAAAGCATTGTATATGCATATAAATAAAAGTTAACATGACAGTATGTTTTCATGCTCGCATTATTTTACAATACGGGAAAAAGTGTAAACAATATTGTATTGAAGATGCTTATGTGTTCCATCTTTTATTACTCATTTTACTTCTTGTTTAAAGTATCAATTCACTTCCTTGAAAACAAGAAAGAATTTAAGCTTCACGAGAGTTGCTAGGAGCATTTTCATGTACATTTTATCACGTACGTTTTAGCATTCATTTTTACTGCCTTCCATACATTTATTCATCCATATCAAGCAATTTTGTAAAATAAGCATTTTGATTGAATGTAATCTACTTTGATTGTCTTTGTTGGCATAGAGAGATTGTAGGGATATAACCTAAGGCTTTGAGAAAACTATAGATGATGAAAGAAGCTTGCAACATAGCCTTGGGATGTTAGCATTAACGTTAGAAAACACTTATCAAGAAGCTCAATACGATCATGTTCAATTTATAAAGGAATGCTACATATCACATGAAGTAGATTATGGACAACAAGCTCAAGACGGTTTGAAGTAATTTAAAAATAGGAGTAGGATAAGTTTGTCGTTAAAAAAAAATTCCAAAAAGGTAGTGAAAAAACTTATCCCTACCTCCATTTTAAGCTAAGAATTCTATGTCATGGGGGATTGTTTTATGGAGTTTATAGGGGCCGTTTAGAGCTTTTTCTTGAGATACTACATCTACTTTGATCTAAGAACATTGTTTTCTTTCGATAGTAAGCATATATTTACATCTAGATTTCTTATTGATTTAGTCACAATGTGCGGCTAAATCTCATCAATTTTAACATTAGAGTTTATCATTTGAAATTTGATTCAAGACTTATGTTAAGTAGTTGTGTTTGAATATTTGATCCTCTTGATCGCTTCGTTAGTTTAATTTCATGTTTTCAATTCCAGATCCTATTCGAAACCATGTTATTGTTAATAAAACTAAATGATTTATAAATATTTCTAATAGATTTTTATAAAATTAAAAGCCCAATATAACTTGAACTTTTGATAACGAGAATAAAAAAATGGTTTATATTTGTCTAGGATTTTAATTCCACCAGACTCGCACAATATAATAAGGCATTTGAGATTTTATGAATGTTACATGATAACTGATATTTCTATCTTCGCAACATGCACACTAAGATCAAAATGGCTAGAACATGAAGTATCATACCAGATTTAACCAATGAAAAACATATGGTTAATCACTAAGCATTAATAAAACGTGAAGGCGATGTTAGAACAACTAAAAACTTTAATCAATTAAAGATTATTACACCATAAGCATTGATGATCATAAATTGAATCATATAAAATATTTCCTTTCTGATGGTTTATGTTCTTAGTAGTAATTTTCTTTAGTCAAACCCCCATTCCTTATATTTTACTTCAGTGATAATCGCTTGTTAACATAACATGTATCATAAGAACATAAACCCTACTTTCATAATTTCATTCATATGAATCTGTATATCTTCATATAGATTCCTCTTTTATCAATATTTGATACATTATTTTGTTGGTTTGGACAACCAACTATTCTCGTTTATATGGTTTCAAGTAGAGGTGTACAAATCGGGTTCAGAGCCCAAACTGGGTTAAGAGCATAAACCGGGTCAGGTTGGACCTTGTTCAGGTCATGGTCAACAAATTCCAAACCGAGTTTGGCCGGATTCCGGGTCTGGTAAAACTTGGTTTCATGTTATGTAATTAAACAGTATGATGAATCCGTAGTGGGTTTAAGCGGGTCGGGTCGTGGAAAACCCCGGGTTGAAACCGGATTGGTGAGCGTATTAGTGAACCCGGTTTGGATCCGTCTGGTTATACCTAGTCGGAAACGGGTTGAGGGGGCACCTGGTTGAACCAGGGTCGATTTCGGGTCGGGTAGTCGGGTCTGGTCTTGAACCCGATTTCATTGTGCACATCTAGTTTCAAGTTTTCATTTAAGATAAGCCCGGCCCAATCTAGTAATTTTTCTTATTGTTTTAGGCCCATACGTGAGTGATAGTCCAGTGTATTAACTAAGATAACCCAAATGCAACAATTCGTATTTCGTCATCGTCAATTCGAAACTCGAATACACACACACACACACTCACTGTTCATCAGATCTCAAATCTTCAATTCACCTTTGAATTTCAAACTTTCTGAACAAAATCAAATCCAATGGAAAACAAGGTTCAAGAGGTTCGTCAATCTCATCAATCACTTCACATTTTTGCACAAACATTCTGCAATAACATCAAACTAATCACGCCCATGTTGTTCCTTTTCAGATCATAGAGAAGCAAGTGCTTACGGTAGCAAAGGCTGTAGAGGAGAAGATCGACGATGAAATCGCCGCTTTTGATAAGCTCGATTTGGACGACATTGAGGCGTTGAGGGAGCGGAGACTGCAGCAGATGAAGAAAATGGCGGAGAAACGGAGCCGTTGGATATCCCTTGGTCATGGAGAGTATTCGGAGATATTCTCTGAGAAGGACTTCTTCTCCATTGTTAAGGCCAGTGATCGTGTTGTTTGTCACTTCTATCGCGAAAATTGGCCGTGCAAGGTGATGATCCCCTTTTGATATGTCATAATTCAAATGTTTATAGATTAGGGTTTTACGTGATAGCATGTCGTCAGAGGGTTTTTGTAGTAGAAAGTGACATGAAGAAATATAGTCATATGATACGTGATGGGGTTGGCTATGTGATTTGGGGACTTGAAATGATTTATTAGCCATGGTGGGAGGCTAATGAGTATCAACACGGCTTTTGGTTTGATAAAAGCTCCAATGAATACTGAAAGAACTGGTCTTTCTATGAATGCAAGCGATTTAGCTTAAGTGTAACAGTCAACACTACAACGGGGTTTGTAATTGCTAGTTATGCTCATTTTATACTGATTTTTTGGGCTTCAAATTACTTTGGGTTAGGATTTACTAACATCTGATGTGCATTTTTTTATAATATATAAAGCTTGCGTGAGCGTGATAGGAACACAGTGGGTGCTGGGTGGCGGGAAAGATTCACTTTTTTAGAAGGTGGGGGGAGAGGTGTTCCACGAAATCAGGAGGTGCTGAAATTGGAGGAGAAGTTAAGGAAGTTTTAGTTTAAGTAGTATTGTTTGGTGTTATTTGCATTGTCTGTCTTGTTTATGTTTAAGTTGGTCTAGAATAAGTATCTGGAGATCTAATCCTTCTCGAATTGGATTGAAATCTGTAGCCGACTAGTTCAACTGCATCATTTGTGTCCTTTGATTTTCTTGGTGAGGCAGAGCATTTGCAGAAAGTGTTCAGATGGGTTCATGTTTAAGGATACAAACTTTAGGATGCAGGGCTCAAAATTTAGGGTTCAAATTTTGTGGCTGAAATCAGAATGTAGGGTTCAAATTTAAGTGTCCAAATTAGGGGTCTAAAATTTTGGGTACAAATTTTGGGATTGAAATGTTATGGTTCGAAGTGTAGGGTTCATGCTTAAGGGTCAAATTTTGGGGTTCTGGGTTTGAATTTAAGGGTTGTAGGGTTCAAAGTTTGAGGTTTATATTTTAAGGTTCAAATTCAGGTGGCTCAAGTTTTGGGGATCAAGGTTCATATTTAGGGTCCAAAATTTAGGGGTTCAAAGTTAACGATTCAAAAGTTAAAGTTCATATTTTAGGGTATAATTTTTGGGTTCAGTCTTTACATATTAAAGGGTTCATATTTGAGGGTTGAGTCTTTGATTTTTAAAAAAGTGTGCCTTAGCCCTTAGGCACTTATTTTTAAATTGCGCGCACTATACGCGCATAATGCATGATACGCTGATCCAAGCATATTGCAACGTCTGATGCGTTGTGTTTCCATGATGGGCGCCAATGAACAAAATGCGTGCATATGCATTGCTCTTTTCTTTTTTTTTTTTTCAATTTTGGACCTGGGTCGGATCTTTTCAGCATAAGTATGGGTCAAACCTCTCATAAATAGGGTGTGTTGTTTCATATTTGTGTTCATGCTATATATTTAACTAGTGTTTAACTCTTGTTTCAATAGTACGTGCTTAGTACGGTACAATTGTCTTGAACTTAATTTTTTATGTTAAAGGATGTTTTATAAGTATGTTAATAAGTAGATTTTATGTTCAAGCATTAATAATATAAAATACAATCAATTTTTTGTATTTTCTAAAACTATCGCATTGCATAAGTGATACGTGCACATCGCGCATCGGGATTTGGGACCAAAACCCATTGGAGCACATCGCGCAATTAAACCAAACTCAGGCGTGAGTCAAAGGAGGCGACAAGCAAAACGTCTCATGTGGTGGGTGAGGCTGAGCGATGTCATAAAGCAGACCGAGGCAGGCCCTTTTGCTTGGTGGTTCTTGTACATGTCGCTAGATCTGGAGCTTTTTTTCTGTTTAGTATGTTTGTTAGGGTTGAGAGGGGCGAATGTGAGGAGAGAGAGTTGGAGCGATTTCTGTCCTTAAAAGGGCTGATAGGGCTTAAGGAATTAGACCTTTGAGTTATTATCTTTGACCTTTGTTTCTTTGAACCTGATTGCGGATTTGAAAAGTGACCTACAATGTTAAGGAGTTCTAAGATCACTTTTACTGATCTTGTTCCTTTTGTTTTTTTAGATCTGTTTGATATTTTTTGCTCTTTTCTTCTGATTTTTTCTTTCTGATTGGTGCTCACACAATTCTCTGGGATGCACCCTGAAGATTAAGTGCAAGGGTGTGTGAGTGAAATAGAGAGATAGATAGGTTGACTTCCTAACTCTAGTGTTTAGGGTGTTCCATTTATTGAGTTTCTTCAATGCGAAAGTTAACTGAACACTCTACACACTAAAGGCCTGCTTATCTTTTCCCATCAAATCCTGTTTTGACATATAGCCTGAACAGATTAAGGGAGTTGTATAACGCTAGTGTTGAACGCAAAGATGTTTGTTTTGTGTGCTGAAGTGCTGAATGAATAGCTTGAATGCATAATTAATGATATTGTTCCACCACACGATGGGCTTTCTTAACTACAGGTAGTGGACAAACACTTGAGCATATTGGCAAAGCAGCACATCGAGACCCGATTTATAAAGATCCAAGCTGAAAAAAGCCCATTCTTGGCCGAGAAGCTAAAGATTGTTGTTCTTCCAACAATTGCTCTTATAAAAAACGCCAAAGTGGATGATTACGTGGTATGTCTCATTTAAAGGCCTATGCACTTTGGAATTTGTATTCATCTTTGTAGGTGGTTTATGTTTTCCCAAATGTTGTATAGGTGGGATTTGATGAGCTTGGTGGGACTGACGATTTTAGCACAGAGGAACTCGAGGAGAGGTTGGCCAAAGCTCAAGTTATCTTTTTTGAAGGTGAATCATCTTTGAAACCATCAAGGTCACAAATGAGAAACGTTCGACACAGCTCCAACTCTCACGGTTCAGATTCCGAGTAAACAAACACTCTGTTTAACATATTTTGATCGCTAGAGTAGTTATTTAAATGTGTGGCTGTATCATTATTTTTATATAAATATGGCTGTAGTTTGTAGAAGCATGGTCTTCTCTTCTTGCATGCCAGCAAGCAAGTTAAACGGGTCACCCTTTCATGTGCTCCCTTTGACCACTTGCTGAAATGTGGACAACTTCAGCCACAGTTCTTGTATTGAGCTTTGATATAGGTGCTAGAAGCAAATGAACCGAGCAAAGAAGACAACGGTGATTGGATTTTTGCGGGGACAAAACGTCGAACACTTGGTGCGACCGTGACGACCAACGATCCTTTCTGTAAATGGGTTATGGGTTTGGGTTTTCAGGGCTTTCTTTAAAATTGGGTGGTTCACTGATACATATTTTTTGCCTTAAAATTGGGTGGTTCACTGATACATATTTTCTTTAAAGTTGGGTGGTTTTCAGCCCATAAGGTACAATATTGGTTTTTTATTTCATTAGTTGAGTTATTTAGGTCTATGACTTTGTAGTCTAGTAGTATTAATTAGTCTCTCATAAAAAAAATTGTTGTAAAAGAAAAAATGAAAGATGGAGTTAGATTTTATTGCATTTTTCCCGTGTTAAGAAACAAGATTCAAACGGCTGGACTTTTAGATCTTAAATTTGAGTATGAATTTAATTTTCTTGAAACAGGACTATTTAGATTGCTTTTAAATAATAATTCCGTTGTCATTAGGGCTATAAGATCGTTGATTATCGAGTCAATTTTGAAATGACTACCAACCCTAATCGTTCTTTTGTTGTCTCAACCTGATCTTAAATCACTCCCTAATCGTTCTTTTGTTGTCTCATCCTGATCTTACATCACTTGGCAATGATGTGGCTATAAGAGAATGGTTTCACAACCTGACCTTGGATTAGAGTTGCTTGCCTCTAACATCGAGCCTTAATGGTTATGATTTTTGTTAGTGAACCAAACGAACTTATTTGAGGATATTATGATGGATTAGATTGTATCACTTTCTCATTGATAGATGATTAGGGTAAAAGATTACATTAGGTTGTCACCAAAAGTTTTAACTTTAGTTAAAAGTCTTGGCTTCTTAAAGGTCCTCCATGGAAGGAACTAAGAAAACCCGATGCTACCCTAAACCTAAGTTATGGATCCACCTCTATGAGGCATCATTTATAAAGGTTGCATAAGTATATAAAACTTAAAGAGATTTGTAAAGGGTGAGGTTATTCACAAAGTGTATTTTTGTTACAAAGTGTGAGAAGACACAATGAGGTTAAAAAAGTCACAAAAAAATTATATCTCACAATCTAAATCGAATTTTAAAAAAGTACTTCAAAGTATCTGTTCCTTTCGTTGTCCTCTTTCAAAAAAAAAATAAAAAAAATTTCATTGTGTCTTTTATGACACAATGACGTCATTGTGTCTTTCATAAATAACACAATAAAAAACGTTGATTTTTTTATTTTTCGTTTATTTTTTTCTCAGTAAGGACGACTAGGGGAACAAAATCTCGGAATTAATTTTTTGAAATTCGATTTAAATTGTGAGATATAATTTTTTTTGTGACTTTTTTTGACTCATTGTGTCTTCTCACACTTTATAGCAAAAATACAATTTGTATTTGAACCTCTTTTTTTTAATATAAATTTTTAGTTGACTAGCCATTGGCTTTTCTTAATACAACTCATTTACATGATGTTTGAGTGTATCTTGAGCGCTCACGAGTGTATGCTTGATGCTAGTTTAGACGAACGAGATTAGACTTGAATATTTTAGAACTTTTGTGCATTGCCTATAATTAAGTTGTTTAAACATCTTGTAAATTGTAATGCACTATGATAGTTTACATCCTTTTGAATATCTAGGATCATGTCGATCATGCTCCCTTAGAAGAGTGATCAAAATGCTTCATCTAAGCATCTCTAGTTCCTTTAGAATAAGAAAGGGATCATCAAGCACCTTTAATTTATATTTTTGACTTTCTGAATGATTTTTAAGTTACGACATTAGTCAAAGCATTATGTTTCTCCTTTTTAAGATGAATCATGGTGAGAGCTTGTGAACAAGATTTGTTGTGTGTGATAACAATAAAAGCAAATAAACAAATGCGCGTACCCAAGTCATCATAAGCTACAAAGTGTATGGCGAACCTACACAGAACGGAGGTTAAGTCAAGCACTTGATATGTTTTTATAATGACTTTAAAGCTCTTGTCATATCAACCCTTAAAATGCGAAAAATCCCACCTCGTTTATAATACAATTAAAACAATTCTTTAAATACAAGCTTTTGTTGATGTTTTGAAATACACTTTCTTTAAGTTTCAATTTATAAATCATTACTAATAATCATTTTTATCATACAATAATAAAAATTATTAGCTATATTATGGTTGTTGCCAACCTTCCTATTTCTGTGTGGTTTAGGCTTAGAGCATGTATACCTCATCTATCTTGTAATTTATTGAGCACGAAAGAATAAAGAGTAATTATCAGCAAGAGCAGTCCGGCAATATACGTATGTAACATACATCAACATCATTTCCTATGCGAGTTTCTTGCATACATACATTCTCTTTAGAATTGTGTCTTTCGTGTTATCTAGGGCTGTTCACTACTTGAATAGGTTCGAAAAACTCGAAATATGATTTAATTTGGAAATCACCGAATCCCATTCGATTCGAAGTTTTTAATCGAATTTGAATCGAATTTGTGTTTTTCGATCCAATTCATTTAAAATTTGAATATATATATATATATATATATATATATATATATATATATATATTGTTATATAAACACATATAATATTTTATTTATTTTAATTTAATGTAAATGAATTATGTATAAATATATTTATTCAATTTAGATTTTTAATTTCCTAACCCTAATTTTTTAGTTATTTTATATATTAAAGTTTTTTACTTTTGAAAACAAAGTTCAAATAAATTTTTTGGGTGATTTCGAATTCAACAATCAAATTTAAATCAAATTCAAACTTCGATCTGAAGACAAATTTGAATACGAATCGAATCCCTCGAAGAAAATCAAAATTCGCATAATTTGATTTGGTTTAATTCAAGAATTCGAAATTCAATTTGTTTTACATGCCTAAATTATTATCGATCTCAAAACTATTTTGTTTCTTGTATTTTGTAAGTATTGAAAAACTTCGAGGTATTATCTTTTCTTGATAACTAGCTTGAGAACTACATCAACTCAATTATTGTTTCCAACACTTGGATTGTAATATATAGTTTATTATTTACCGGATAATATTAGTTTTAATGGCTGCAATATTGTATTTGTCAATGATTGATTAGAAAAATACAATATAAATTATAATAGGTTAATAGATAAAATAATAAAGGAACGTCCAAAGAGTAGAGAATTGCATGTGCATTGTGGTTTAAAATTTCAAATCCATTTATGAACTTCACGTTCGTCTCATTAAGGCATGCAATTGTAGATATATTAAATCCAACCTAACAACTGTGCTAATTTAACAACTGTCCATACTTAGATTATTATTTTTTCTTTATTTACTTAAGTCCATAATTTAATCACAAAACATTCATATTCCATAGTCCATATTTTAAACTACTTTTGAAAAATAAAAACCCTGTAATTACCGTATATCACTGATCAATTATAAACAAAAGATATTTATACATTTAACCCTAGTAAACCTTAAACCAATTAATATAATCAGGTTGGATCAACTATACTAGACTCGATAATAATTTTAAGAGGTTTACCCATAAAATTTTGTCTTCCAAAAGACATCGTAACATAAAAACTGGTTTTATAACTGTCTTAAACTTAATATTTTATCTGAAATTTTATGTTCTTTGTTATCCATAATCGGATCAGATAACGTCTAAACTAGAGAAATTAACAAGCTATATGTGTATACATGTATGTTTTTTGTTTTATTTCACGTCTAGGAAATAAGTTTTGACTCGATTCTCAATTATAGATCATGTAGTACTGAAACATACAAATGTACATGTCATTTTAGTTTGTTATTGTAACATGTCACGCTTGGATCTTCTTCGATTCACCTTATACAAAGCAGTGATCCTCGGATCGACAGATGATAATACAAAGATTATAGATTTCTCAAGAAAAAAACCTACTACACAAGTAGATACATGAGAAAGCATACAAAAGAGACATGTTTCGTTTCCTTCAAACGTCCACATCTCCATAACCTAAACTATACCCATAATTAGGTGACGCCATTAATTAATCACCCCACAAAATAAAATAAAAAAAAACAAACCCTAAACCAACGAATCTTTCTTACATTTGACTTCCAATGGTCGGCTTCGTGTGACAACTAAACAACCACCTGTTCAATGACGTCGTTCAGGGGTCCAATGAGGCAACCTTTGACTGAAACACGTTGACACCACTCTGGAGTCAAGAAGCTCTGTGATTGGTGCAACATTGACACACCGTGGCACTTTGTACTGATTGATCGATGCACCTCTGGATATTGCATAATCCATGAGCTCTTCAAACGTACCGTTTTTCACCACTCGGATCTCCAGCGGCCCGATGGAGTTGCACTCGACCCGACCCTGTCGGTAAACCGAGTTCAACGACTCCTCCATCGCCAAACAACACCTCTCGAGCACGCTCGCGGTTGGAAAGTTTCTTGTATCTTTAGCTAACAGCTCCCAGTATATAACATAATGGCCCGGGATTGTTTTCGTGTCGGCGTAGCTTGTGTACTCGACTACGGTCGTGTTGTATTCATTTAATAGTTTTGATGCGTTCTCTACCGCGGTCTGCAACTCCGCCTCGTCAGTTTTGTCAGAGTCGATACTTAAAAGTACGTTTTTCCTTCTGACAAAATGAAACTGCGGGGCGGAGTTGTGGAACCCGGTGACACGCAGGATGTCACCTACGCGGTACCTGCATAGGCCCGCGTAGGTTGTTATTACAAGCTCGTATTCTTTTCCTACTTCCACGTTCACTAAGTCGACTAGCTTGTCGCTAGTCGCGGTCGGGGAGTTCGGGTCGTGTGGGAGGAACTCGAAGTAGCCCATGTTGGGCATGATGGTGTACGAAACTTCAGACGGTTTGCACATCGGGTTGAGGTTGAGCCCGAAATAACATTCGGATGAAGCGTACATTGTGCAAACCTTCGGTAATCCGCCGCTGTAGTAGTCCAATGTAGGAATGTATTGAGCCATTGCACCGGTGACTATCACCTCTAAGTACTTGGTGTTGGGCCAAATGCGGGTAATAATTCTTTCCCAATTATCCTTCAAGCACTCGGATTCAATGAAATCCGAGAGCTTTGGGTCCGCTCTGAGTACCCGTGCCATGCACCCTCTGATATCCGAATCGGAAATCTTTGAGTTAAGTGTTCCGGTTCGGATATCATGTGCCAGTTCCCTCCAGTTTAGCTGGAGGAACCGGATGGCACGGAGCAGACCCGAGGCGAAAATGGCACCAACACGGAGGACTTGTTTACGCTCGTATAGACCGCATAGCATCTGCGAATACATGCTCTGAAACGAATCGGGGCAGAGAATAGCCTCGTTCGGGCTCGTATACACGTTATACGGGTCAAACGAACGGGTCTTGAAATGGTCGCTTTTGTAGTAGCTTGTTAAAACGGGTCGGGCCAGTAGCCCACCCGGAGTCTTTGTTTCGGACTTTACAAACAGAAAGTACAGTCCTTTTCCCTTGTCTAAACCGGGCATGTACCTACAAAACCGATTCACAACCACGTTAGAAAACCGGTCAACGGTCAAAAATTCTAAAATGTAATAAACGTATTGGTGAACTTACAGGTTCATTACTGGCATTAGAAGACTATAAAGTAGCTTTCGTCGATCCAACTCTTCTTGTATCGTCGGCATAAGCTTCCGTTCACCGGCGGAGGTACCGGAGCTGTAGAACGTACAAATTCCAGTCAAAACTCTAAACACAAATTCTCGATAACATTCAATGATTTGGATATTGAATTAAGACCTCACCTAGTGAGAAATTCCGATATCGGATCAGCCGAAAGGATCGGGGATAGATCGCCATTGGCGATACGTTGGATGATCGGCTGAAGATCCTCGTAAGTCACCATCGGGATCTTCGACTTGAAGGATTCCCGATCGGTGGCTCCGTCAAGGTTATGAAGACGGAGATACTCCGTCTGAGCATTCCGGCTGAGAATCTCAGCCAGAACGCTCTCCTGAACCGCATCGGCGTTTCTGGTCATCTTCTCGATGAACTGAAGCGCCTTTGAGTCTTTCTCACTCGCCGGAGGCCCCAACGGTGAACACAAAGCGTCAACCGCCATCAAATTACAGATCAAATGTAAAATATTATAACAAATATTATGTTATGGATGAAAAAATATTAATTTTTCGGTGAGTTGCAAAAAGCTTTAAATGAAGAAATTTGAAGTGATGATGAAAGGTGAGGGGCATGAAGGGTGTATATATAGTGGGTAATGGGGTGGTCACGTGACTTATGAAGGTGGGACCCACTGGTATAGTTGAGGGAACTATGAAGGAAGGTAGCTGACGAGAAGAGAGGTCGTGGGTAAAATTGTAAATTGTACGCTGTAGGGTGGAGGGGGGACAGGTGGGACCAGTACAGGTGTCAGCCTTGACGGGGACACGTGGGGACGCAGTGCACACGTCAGCCAAACCACGCGGCTTTTTTCCGGTAAATTTGTTTGGGGTTGATTACGACGGTTTGCAGTCGTACTCGACAGTTTGAACTGTTGCATACGTGGCACATTGGGGAAACCAATACATATTTCTCAACTGTTTTAGAGAATTTTATAATAAAAAATATGCAATGATTTCATGTCCGGACCAGTGTTTACACTAGATCAGGTACCGGTGCCATCTGCGGTCTAGTTAAGTATATGTGAGTCATGGTGGAAATAACTGATCGGTACTGTTATGTTAGGGATGGGTATTTGGATTTGTGGCAGGAGTGGCGGTCAAGCTGTATTGTAATATTCAACCTTTAAGTTTTTCCGTTCTTTAATAATATCAAACACGGCCTTAGGTTTTGACACCATTAGTCAAAAGGATGAAAACGGATATGATTATAAAACCTAAGGTAATGAATTGATACAAAATAAACTTTGGTACTTGAATAGTTAGAATTTGCAAGCCTCATCGACTACAACCGAAATAACTCTATTTTATATGTTTAAATGGTTGTGTATGAAGTTCTATAAACATATAGACTTTTTATTGTTTTTCCTATATTTTGTATTATGTATGACATCTTCTGGTTTTTATATTGTTTTACTGGTGAAATAGTAAGGCTTCAGGTTAACTATTTACTCTAGTTCTAAAAAAGTTACAAATATAACTTAATATCATTTTATATTTTAGAAACTTTATGAACAACCTAAAATTGTATATGTGATTTATTTGTGGTTATTATTGAAATGAAAATATCTTCTGCATGAATTTGATGATATGACATGCAACATTACACCATAATTTGCCGAACACTTTGTCTGCTTCAGATTTACCGACCCAATAATAATTACGATCTAACTAGCATTAAACCTCTCGCGTTACAGCGAAAAATGTAAAATCATGCCTAATAGCATCAATGACGCACCACTCTGTGACAACTAACATCGAAAAAACTTGTATTAAAAAAGAAATAAAAAATGAAAAAAAGAATATTGAACAAAAGTGGACGTAAAAACGTTGAACCACGCAGAGGAAACATAAAACATCTAAAATAATAAGTACGCCGATCTAGGACCAGCGCCTTGCGACTGGCCGTTAAACAGAAAAAAATAAGCTTAAAAATGTTGAATCACACACGCATTCTTTGGCATGTTAACTTGCAAAAAATTTAGAACAAACGTAAAACGAAAAATCTTTAAAATATAAAAAGTATAGAGGACCAAAATTGAAAGTGAAAAATTGTTGGGGCTAAATTGTAAAATATGTAAAAATATTGGGTTAAAATAAATAAGTTAAAATCAAAGAAAAATAACAAAAGATGAGTGAAACTCACTAATGTATATGGTACAACCAATAATACATGACAAAATTCGTAATTAGTATACATACACACAAATATCTATATATATATATATATATATATATATATATATATATATATATATATATATATATATTATATATATATATATATATATATATATATATATATATAATAGCTTTGTTACACATCCGTCTCTACAAACTTGAAGACTAAATCCTGATTTAATCATATCTAATTATTTATTTGCAATGAAATGTGATGCTTATATAGAAGAATAAAAGAATCTTGTGACGGTTAATATAAAAATTGGGTTTTCCTCTTTGCGTGTGGTGTGGGAGAATTCCGTTATGATTTCAAATGTTATAATATAGATACAAAAGCATGTGATAATGGTTGTCATTTAGATGTAAAACACTAACGCATCGAAAAAGACACAAAAACACGTCGCAACAGCTGTCACACTGTCATGAAAGTGTAAAGCATACTCCATCGTAAATGTGAGTGTCACCATACCATAAAACTCTAGAAGGGCACTCCGTCACGAAAGCCATGATCCGTCACAAATACGATGCAAAAATTCAAAACCTTGATTTTGGATACAACACCCTTTTCCAAAAATACCATCCAAACACTAACAAAAAAGTTTACAACAACCACACGTTAGGTTTTTTACAAGGGTTGACAAACGAAAAGAAAAATAAAATTATAAGAAAACTAAACATTATAAAAGCTATATCATATATTGGATAAGTGGTGAAAATAAAATAAAATAAAAAATAGAAGTGTCACGTTGCACAAGTCATGTGGAGGTAGTAGTATTCCCCTAGTTCTTTAGAGTATATAATTCTATGTTGCAAACGATAAACGAAGTGTCAGTCCTAATTGAAATCCAATACTAATGACTATTCTAAAAACTTTAAATGCTTGGATTATCAATTGATTTGATAACCAAGTAATAGTAGAGAATAATGAAAGAACATGAAGAAACTCAAATTTACATATTTGGCATTGTTTCTTATATTAATTAAAATATTTGATCATTGATTATATTGTGAAAGAGAAAATGTAAAACGTTTATGCCTATTGTATATGTCCTTAATACACATTTACATCTGCCTTATTATCAGTATTCTTAATTTAAATAAATAACTTTGAAATTATAGTTTGATCTCAAGTTTATTTATATCACATTTGTATCATATAATTATTGATCATTTACTTTTTTTAACACACTCAAAATTTTTTGTTTATTTTTGTTTTTCTCTTATAAATTATACAAACTTAATGTGTATAAACTTTCGTAATGTCATCACAAGGTCTTATATTTTATCTATGTCTTATATAAATTTAATACAAAAGAGAATTATATATCATAACAAGCGTAAATGTCGTCAAATTAGATTCAAGGGTTCGATTTTTATAGTTTTCTTTTTCTTTTTTCCCTCCAGGTTTTATTTTATAAAAATCTATATTCATACATATTTTTATCAAAGTTCTGACTTTAATTATTTAATAGTTTGCGTTTTTAATATTAAATTTTAAAAACAGTGTTATTGTAACTTACAATTTTATGATAGTTTCCTTTTTAATACAAAGTTGTACGGTTCCGTTATCTATAATAGTTCTGTATGTTAATTTAAATTTGGGCTCTCTCTAGATTATAATTAGGATTTATATCTGTGAGTATAAAAAGGATAATAAAAAGGTTTTTTTTTTAAATAATAAAAAGATAATAATATATTTGAGATTTAAGGTGAACATGATCTTTAGTTTTATGAAAAAGCAATAAAACCATCATTTATACCAAAATATTGTCAGGTGGTCGATTAACCTAAATGAACCATTTATTCATTCAGCATGAGCTTCAATTTACGTACCTCCATAAATAGCCTATTGTTATTAAGTCTGTATTGATTGGTGTAAATTGGTGATCGGCTGTATGATGCACCCCAGCTCTTAGCTGGATGCTATGGTTTAATCTAATAAAAGTCTCGTTTGCTGTTAAACAAAAATTTAAAGAACTTATAGTTGTACATTGGTTTTATTATTTGACTCTTTTAAATGCAAAAAGTTAAATAGTTTAATAAGTACTATATTAAAAAAAATAGCTCATTTCTTTATTTGAGACATAACCTAATAACTATCTTTTACCCAATATATACCTCCCTCAAATAAAAGTTTTACTTATAAACCTCACTATAACTATTAATTACAGCGAATATGTATGTATGAACACCATAATAAATTTAATAAATTACATTGTAAGCAACAAAGAATGTCAAGTTTTTTAAAATGTTAAAAAATAAAAAAATGCTAGTAATTATTAAGGTTTCTATTATTAAATTATCGAGAAGACAGTTTGTACTTGATGTTGAAGGGGAAATAAGATATGTTGATTCCCACTTCAGTCTAACTTAATTTATTATTGACAAAATTCTTAAAATACACTCATAAAATTAGGGTATCTACACTACCGACTTTTTAATTAACCGACCATATGATCTTAATTAGCCATTAATACTCGTTGATTTAAAATATAATTTAATAAATGTATTTAATAATATTTGAAAATTTTTAAACACGTATATATGTGTGTATAGATATGTATATATTTATATTATATGTATATAAACTACTACAAGAAACATGCAATTGGCACAAGTAAGATTCTCTTTTTAAATAATAAATTATTTAAGATTCGGATTCAATTTGTTAATCAACCGCCACAATAATGTAGCCGGCGCGGACACTTAGTAAAATTTATTTTTATAACCAGAAGTTCTTAATGTAGTATTTAAGTAGTATTAGTTGTAACTTCATAGTGATTTACAACTAATTAAGCAAGATCTACATTTTCTTAATGTATGTACTACCAGTTGCTCCTTTATGTACACAATTTCTTAGTTCTTACCATGCCTCATGCGCAACAAATCTTTTCATCTCTTTCTTCCAATCTTGCTTATATTAATTGCTAACCTTAGCTACAATGATTTACAAGTATTTAAGCAATATGTACAAGTTATAAATGCATGTACTACCATTTGCTCTACAAGATAGTGAAGAACGATGTTGCACGCGTTATTACTTTACGTAACTTGTTGTCATATCTCATGTACAACATATCTTTTCCCCTATTTCTTTCAATCTTTCTTATGTTGAGTGATAACCTTAGCTACAATAATTTACAAGTATTTAAGCAAAATGATAGGTTCTTAATGCATGTACAACCATTTGCTCATTCATGCACAAGATTTTGAAGAATGAGGTTACGTACATAGGTTAATCCTTTGCATATCTTGTTGCCATAACATATATTTTCCTCTCTTTCTTTCGATATTTCAGAGAGAAAGAGGAGAGAGAGAGAGACTAGGAAACAAAAATCAATCAAAGGTTGTGAGGGATGTGGATGATTGGCGATCTCCCTAGGCCAGTTATTGCGACGTCTGTTGGCTTCGCCTTGTTTATCCTTCTCTCTCTCTCTCTCTCTCTATCTCTCTCTCTCTCTCAAGTTGAGCATTTTCATCAATTAGAGTTTACTTTTAACCTCGACTAATAGAGTGATAATCGAGAAAAGGGAGAGGTTACGGGGTAGGGGACGGTTGAAAAGCATTCTACATCAGTTTTCATATTACAAGCAACCTAAATCCACTTTTCTTAGATTCTCTCTCTCTCTCTCTCTCTCTCTCTCTCATGCTGAGCCTTTTTCTCTGTTAGGGTTTCTAATATAAAACTTAATGTTGATGTGGATAGCTAACAACCGAAGGATGTGTAAATAGATCCGGTCAAGATTTGAATTTGGCGTGGTAGAATCAGAAGATGACAGGTGCTTGCAACCTCTGTTGCAACAATTGTGGTTTGATCCCTTGCAACCTCTGAGCTTCGAAATTCCAAATGTTAAAAATGAGATTTTTAGAAAACAAAAAAGACTTCTGATGAGGATGATAAGATACACTATCTAAATTATCAGAATATGATTCGTATTTTTATGTAAGTGTATATCAATTACAAACTTCTAACTATTTATAATCATTTTGGAGAAAAAAAGATGGTTTTAGGAGTTGATAAAATTATTATTGGTGATGCTATGCCTACTGTTGATGACTTAGGCTTGAAATTGGCTTATATTTATGCATTTTTATTCCCTATTCTATGTTTTTGTTTTATTTTACACTTTTGCTATTAGATTTAGTGCACAAATAGTTCTTATAATTCAGATTCTTTAATGTTTGATAAGAATTTAACGAAACAATTTAGTTGAAAGTGTAAAAGTTGGTAATTCGCCTCAAAAGAGGAATGGTATTGCAACTACTTGAAGAAATTAGAACCATTTTTTAGGTATTAGAATAAAATGTGTTATTAGTTGAACTTATTTCTCTATATTTCAAAATCTTTACCTAAGTATGTAAGGTAACATAGAAAGAGCACAACTACATGTCATTACTGATGTTTACTATGCAGGTCATATGTTATTCAATAGTTGGTATTCTAGATGGTTGGTTGTCTAATCTATTCTATTAGAATCTGGCGGGGCACTCGCCTTTATGCTTTGTCCTTTGTGAACCCGAAACCATTGTTGCCCTCTTATCGGGTTCATGATGAACCGACTGTAGGACCCTCGGCATCTATTCCATAGCACTCCAGTCATGTTTTCATTTTTTTTATAAATTCTTTGGCTTCTTTATATAATTACTATGTTAATGTACCCATGATAGTTGAAATTATAGTTTACCAATTGCTTTATCCCTTTATTTTCTTATGTTATGTTATGTTTTATATTTCTTTTTAGGCGAAGGCATCCCAGTAAGTCAGGTATTGGGTAAGAGCAAGATGCTTGTTAGGGTTGTTAGGACTTCCACTAATATAAAAGCTAAAGTATTTTATTCTTAATTAATTTTTAGTATTGCTCTTAAATTATGTCTACTGTTAGTGATCTTAGGTTGTACCAAAATTTTGTTTTATATGTTGTACATCTACATGTTTGATCATACTTCTATTGACTCTTGGTGCATAAAGGTTGTTCCGGGATTTAGATCGTAAATTGACATGAAAGATTCATGAGGTATATGCTCAAGGTTCATAGTATATATGGCGAGATTTTGAGGTTGATCAGGTACATTTTATACGTTAAAGTGATAACTATTATAATAAATATTTAATGTTTCTTATGTGAATTTACCCCGCTGAATATAAATAAAAAACACATGTCACATGACAAACGAGGAGAAAACAAAATCACATGTATAAAGCAAAATCACATGTTCATTAATCTATCTTTCTTGAGCAAAAATGAAATTAACTTGTCAAATACCAGAATTGCATGTCGATTCTTTACTTCTCTTTCTGAAACACGTCACGTTAAAAGAAAGATGTACACAACCAACTTCTTCTGTTTTTAGCTTTGAAACACACCCTTGGACAAGAAATATTAAGATGATTAGTTGGTTTCTTCCGCTTTTAGATCTTTTTGTATATTAAGTCACTATTCAACCTCAAATGATGATCGTGATAGCATGCATTCATGTCACCATCTTTAGTTTCATATTGAAGGCGAAAAGTGATCAAAAATCACGAAACATCAGCCTGAATCATACATCTTTCTGTTTTTTAATCCCTTCATACAATTTTCAAAAGGTTTAATCAGGATTTTAAACAATTTGCTTGTGGTTTCTTTGTTTGTTTTGAATAAGAAAAGTGGTTCAAAGACCATGACCTATCAACAACCTATCCGAAAAGATAGACATTAGTGGGACATGTGAAGGGACTTGACACTATGGTTGATAGAGCATATTTGGTAAAAGGGGTGGCACTTCATAGACAAGGAACCCACTTGATCACATTTAGGTTAGCTTGTGTCATTATCATGGTAGGTTTATCTAACACTTTGTTTTTTCATATATTCATTTCAATTCAGGTGTAACATTAGGTTTTTATGGTAGATACTATTTGTTAATTTAAGGGTGGATTGATAATTAAATTAGTTGAACATATTTCAATGTTTGTTTAGCAACATAACCATAAAATTGTTTTACTATGTAGTTTTGGTTGAATAAAATTAAAGGTTGAAAATGTAGATTATTTAAGATTGAGGATTTAACTTTTAGTTATATATATTATTTTTAGGGCATAATTCTTGGAATTATTTAAGAGATTGGATTTTGAAAAAGTCTCCTCACCAATTTTGCAAATAAGGAAAGGAAATTCGGGGAAAATATATAAATTATCCTCTTTATATAAAAGTTAATAAGTGTATCATTAGATTTTCTATTTTAACTATTGTTTCATTAAACTTTTAAAATATCCCTTCGAAGGTACATTGGATCTTATGAACTTATTAGTCTTCTTGTTCTATTCACACATTGAACTTGTTCACAGGACAGTTTGCAACCGCTTTAGATCGTATAATATTTATTAACGAAAGCTCGTTCACCTTAAAACAATCTGTAAAATGTGACTGAGAACTTTCTTGTTTTAAACATTAAACTAAAATATTAATGTAAACTAAACTCAAGTTCACTGATTATGAATTCAAGTTTCAAACACAATGCATTAGACTCATCATCACCTTCAATTCCTAGAAAACCTATCTGCGATCTTGTTATCATCATACAACACAAGATAGGCGATTGGTAAGTGTTTGTGATCCATCTTCAACCAACTTACCTGTTTTCTTCTACCCTCACATTTTATTAAGTTAACGATAGTTCACAATTGTTCATGTTGATCAGCTCTCTTGTATATAGTACTTTTGTTTTTGTTTTAGTTGATAATAATTTTGTTTTAAAAAAAGTATAATTGATTTATAAATAATATGATGCTTTTTTTGAGTGATTGTACAACTCTGAATATGATTTATTAGAGTGGTTCATGATCATAAATGTTAAAAAAAAGAACTATTTATTTTATTATTCATGTGAAGACGAAATGTTTAGGTCTCTATGTAAAATGCAGTGATCATTACATCGTTTCATGGTAAAGTTCATGATAACTTTAAAGTTATATTTATTTAATTGAATTAGTATATGTTTCTATTGTGTTCCTAAAAGAATTAACATTCATATAGGCATCATTGCTAAACATGTCATAAACAATCTCATGAGCATATGTAGTTTGACATTTATAAATGCGATGAAGTGTAATGATTTAACCGAAAAGTAAAAAGATGATTGTCATGTTACGTTCAAATGGGTTGCGGAGTTCTTATTTAACTTTCTTTTTTTAACAGCAGGTTAAAGCTTAAAAATTAGTAAAATTAGGTTAAAAATAATTCGATGATGCTAAGGTTTGAATCATAAACCTCCAAAAGAGGAAACTTTTCACATTCCTCTTAAACTATCAGGCTAAAAGATCTTATTAACTAAACCCTCAAAATTATGAAATGGTTTAACTAAATTTGTAATAATTTATGAATCATTTTTAAATTAATTTAAACATTTTGTTTTCATTATTTACTAACTCTAACTATAAATACTTCAAATAATAATACAAAACAAAGTTACAATATGAAAAAGTTATAAAAAATATAAATAAAAATGGGTAGGGTTGTAGTAAAACTGATATCTAATTTGAAAAGTATAAGAATGATTGTGAGTTTAACACGTATTCTTCTATTGTTTTAAAGAGAATGATATTTGTCATATATTACACGTGTATTTTGTATTTATCAATGTATTTTACGTTTTAGATCATTTTGTGTTATTATTATAATTGTTTATATAGATTATATAAACTTGTTATCTATCATTATGTTTTACAATTATAAGTACACAATAATATACTTTCACCGATGTATTTATCAAAGCTCATCGTGTTAAAAATAACACAATTTGTTATGTTTGTCAACATTATATAAACTTGTTATTATCTATTACTATGTTTTACAATTAGAACTACATAATAATTTTATTTCATCAATGTATTTTTAAAACTCATAATGTTCAAGATTAAACAATGACGATAAAAAAACACAATGAGACACTATGTTATTTTGTTATTGTTTCTAATGTATTAGATTAATTAGTTGTTAATTTATTATTATGTTTTACATATTAGAGATACACAATAATGTTATTCAATCATTATTCTTTTTTAAACTTCATCATTTTAGAAAAATATAATAGTATTTAGAAAGTCACAATAACTAACAAAAAGATATAATGACGAGATATGGGCTTAAAAACGTAAAAAATATTTATTAAAATTTTATATAATAATACAATACTCGTTTTAAAGATTAAAAACGCTCGTTTTTATAGTGTAATTTTTATAATAAAAGAATGTCGTACATAAAAGTTATGAAAGTTTAAAAAAAAATAAAGAAATTTGCAAAAAGTCAACAAAATTGGTTATTCCTAAAATCACTCTAATAAACTTTTTTATACAAATTGATCTCAACCATTAATTAGAAGAATGGATGGTTAAGATTACTCATTACACTTTTTAGTTTTAAAGCCCTTTGTATTTGAACATTTCTCAATATAAAAAATATCAAAGTATCTTTTTAACAACAAATATATCGTATTTCTACACCTAGATTACTCCAAACTAATTTAATCATGCTTGAGTTTAAACCTAAAATCTTCCCTTTAAAAGGCAAAGCTTTACTTACACTACTACAAGTAGTTCTTTTGAAATATTGCCCTTATTTTGGTCTTCCTTTACTCAAAGATTTCACCATCCTCCTTTTGCTAGATGTGGGAAGCCACTCAAGAAGAAATAAAGATCAAGTTCCTTTTTTTTTTCTTCCTTAAACCTAAGCATTCGATCAATTCTTGAGTCTATACTTTCAATACGTGTTGTGACCTCTAGGTTAATTGAAAATGAAGACGAGTGCTTGCTTTTTGCTTTTGTCTTTGTTGGAAGCATTGGTTCATTTAGGATATCAAACTCGTGATCCGTGTTATTTAAATTTATATGCGAACGCACATCTGATGTGGCTTGAGAGGAAGAGTGATCATTCGAAGATGTTTATGTTGTTTAGACAATTGGCCCATTAATGGGACTAGATATCACTTTGAAGATTTTCTTCAAAAGGTCCCTAACATTTTTCCACACTGGACAAGATATTGCACTCATCTTTATATTATTGATGGTTTTCAACTAAAATCGCTTGTACCACTTACTCTCATATGACTATTAGAAACCCGATTGAAACTAGAATGGAAGTGAGTGATTTTTCAACGCATAGCGGTCCATTTTCCTGATAAATTCTTCGCATTCCTGTATTCACTTCGGTCCTTTACAATGTGACATTGTTCATGAACTCATTTTTAAAACTCATCGCCCATTTGACTATTTTCTATTTAGAAGAAAGTAATTTGCATTAGTATAAAAAATAACTGTTTTAAAAAAGTAAAATATAGTTTAAAAATAGACATTTCTAAAAATATAAACATTTCTAAAAATCAAAATATACATTATTGGAAAAAATAAACGTCTCTTAAAAACTAAAAACCATGCATTGGAGGATTCTCAGAAGCTTTGAGCCATAAACATGCCAAAGTGAACTCCTCTTCACTCGATCATCTCTCGTATGTTTTTTCAACTTGCTCGGCTTCCGCTTGTTAGTTATGTTTTCTTTTGAAAGTGGTCAAATGGAAAACTATCTCGTATGGTGGTTAGGTCTTGAGAATTACTTAATGTGTATATTGAGTGGTAGGTGTTGGTTGGGTTGGGAGTATGGGGCCATACGTTGGTTTGGTTGAAGTAGTTAGGATTAAATATGTTGTTTGGGTTGTTTTATTCATTTAGGCGAAATTGTTGGAAAAACGGGTTGTTTAAGTTGTTCGGGAGAAGTTGAAAAATGGGTTATTAGGATCCCATGGATTCATGGTTGAAGAGTTTGATAGAGGTGAAGATTGAGAAATTTTGATGTAAGAAATTTGAATTGAGATTATGACAGAGATGTGTTATTTTTGTGTGAGTGGAAATGAATAAGTTTTTATGTTATTTATAGAAGAATGTTTTGTCATATTATCTACCAACGGCTATAAAATTTATTGAAATCACCCCACCCCAATGGTTACCTCATCTTCATGCCCGTTAAACCCACAATGACCCCTCCAACACCCCCCTTAAAGATGTCATTAGTGGTGTTTAATGCCCATGAGGGTGTTAGTTTAGTACACATAGTTTAAAAATTAACAACAATAATTAATTTTCCATTAATAAAAGATTTAGACTTCTCCAAATTTATTACAATCATAATTTGTTGAATCATGAAGGATGAAGCTATCGGAAACTCAAGTTTTCAGCATTGGTCATCAATTGATGAAATAGGCTAAAGCCTGAACTCAGGATTTTAGCATTGGCTATTAACTACCGAATCAAGCCAAGTGCTAAATCCACTACCAAAGGGTATATGCTGAATGAATGATGATCAACATATAAAGCAACTAATGATCTACATATGCTGAATGTCTGCTGATTAGTATATGCAGATCAACTGCTGATCAATAGTGAACCCTATGAACTGCCGATCGAATACAACAAGCCTGTTTGTGCCAACGGAAATTATGTTCCACCATTTTCCGATAACATAGTACAACAACTGCCAACTTCGATACATAGATTACCTGTTCTACTGTAGTATCTGAACATAGAATATTTTATTCTCTTTGTTTAGTATAAAAGTCCTCACACTTGTATAGGAGAGGCAAGCTTTCTAATCCATTTGATTGTATCTTCCGAATTGTAAACTTTGTACAAAACAGATTAATCAAGTGAATACTTTGAAAGAACTTATTGTGCTTTTATCTTTACTCAAAGTATTTATGTTGTGATAGTAAGTAACTAACTTAGATTTTGCATTGGTTAATTACTGATCTAAGAAAAAGTTATTGTTTGTGAAAACCAACCCGATCCAACAAGTGGTATCAGAGCTTTGGCTCTTGATTTGCTTGAAATCATTTTTCAACAAATCACTTGTTTCTCCCTTTGGTCATACTATCAAAAATCACCTTTCCTCATATCTCCATACCCTCTTAATATGACTGCTGTAGCCATTTCTAGTAAACATGATTTGGATAATGGGACTCAGACCAAACGTCCCATATTTACCCCAAATGACTATGATACCTGGAAAATCCGAATGGAGGATTTCATAAGAAATCAAGACATAAGACTTTGGCTCTTTATTCTGAATGGACCATATGTTCCTATGGTTCAAGCTGCTGGTGAAGGTGGAGCCATGATTCCCAAAGATCCTACACAGTACTCAGATGAAGATCTAAAGAAAATGGATGTGGTTTTAAAATCTCCATGGCTGATTAGAATGAGTATACCCAATAGCATCATGCATGGCTTCAAGAAATTCATAACTTCTTAAAAGTTATGGGAAGCTTCGAAAGCCAGATTTGAAGGAACGAAGGACATGAAGGAAAACAAAAGAGATGTCTTGAAACAGAAGTTCAAAAATTTTGGTTTCATAAGGGGAGAATCCATGACTGCTACATATCTTAGATATGTTGAACTTCTAGACTTTCTAAATGAAGCTGGAGTGAAGATGGAGCATAGTTATGTTCTCAGAAAGTTCTTAAGGTCTTTACCAAAGACATGGACAGTTTACACTATGTCTAACAGAAGAACTGAGAATCTGAAGACAATGAGTCTTGAGGAGTTATACGACATCCTTAGTGCTTATCAAATGGAGATGGATACAGATGAAGAATCCCTGGTCAGATCTTCAAACTCCTCAAAGTCATCAGCTCTCATAGCCCCTATACATGAGCCAGTTCATTATCACTCCCACTCCCAAATCTATCAAACTCCCATGGTGTCTCATCAAGCACCTATAATCACCTACCTTGAATCTCCAACTGTTGAATCTCAATCATCATCATCATTCAACAGATGGAATTAGCCAGCCTCACCATCCTTTTCATAATCATATCACACAAGCTCTGCTTTCATCAATGACCAAGACAACTTCTTTCAACTCTCTGAAGAAGATCTAGAGTGTATTCATCCAGATGACCTTAAAGAAATGAATATCAACTACCAAATAGCAATGATATCCTTCAGGGCTAAGCAGTTTTAGCAGAGAACTAGATTTAGGTTTGACAAAAAGTAAGGTGAAGTGTTTCAGGTGCAACCAATTGGGACACTTTGCCAAGGAATGTAAAGCACCAAAGTTTAACCCATCTTTTCCAATCTCATCAAACCATCAACAACACTCAACTAGTCAAGGCTCTTCCTCCTCATTCAGCTAGAGATATACAACAGCTGTAGCCTCAGGATAAGAGGTGATTAACTAGAGCTTCCAAGTAGTAGATGTCACTCCCATCAACAATGCACTGATGGCTGGAAGTTCAACCTCCATACCTCAGATAACATCCTAACCCTACTATACCCTTGAATGTATAGCTAAGGTTAATTTGTATAGAAATCACAATTTGGAAAGTTATCTTCTAAACCACATTAGGTATCTGCCGAATCAGACTCTTCTACCAAAACAAAGTTTCAATCAAAGCGCAGCTGCAACAAGAAGAACCACACCAGAAGATGCTGTGCTGGAACCTTAGACTCTTTAGAAATAAGACCACAACCATACAATCAAAAGTCCATTTATGAAGCAGTTGAAATTCACAACAAGAGGTTTCCAAAGAAGAAAATAGACTTGTCCACTCATGCTGATCAAAAGAAAAACAAGAAGATGAGTGGAACCAAGGGAGGGAAGACTGAGAAGATGACGAAGGAACATCAAGAGATCAGGCAGATGCTAAAGTAGCAAAGGCAGAAGATAAAATCTCATGCCTAATGTGTGGGAAAGACAGTCATTTTGCAAAATACTATCAATTCAATCCCCTAGCCCATTCCTTCAAACTTTCCAAACCCTCAAAGAAGTTTATAGCTGCCAAACGACCATCAAAAGAACATATTCAGTAGAAAAATCACTCAAGTGCCGAAATCAAGAAAAAATCAGCATCCATGAATGATGTGTCGAATAAGTCAGCAGTTGCAGATCAAAAGAAAAAGAAGAACTTGGAGAATCCTTCACCATCTCCAAAAGCTTCAATGTGTCATAACAAAAAGAAAAATGTCAAAGAATCAGGCAAAGTCAAACAAGAAGCCTGGAAACCAAAGACATAAGTTAAATCCTTAGTTGACCCAAAACCAACTCATATCCCCTTAGCAGTTACCATTGACTTAAAACTGTGAAAACTGAAAGACCCAAGACTAAACAAGCTTAGGTCCCCATTCATCACTAACCAAATTTTTTATATGCAGGATCATCCACAGGCCAAACTAACTTATGGATTGTGGATAGTGGATGCTTTCGGCACATAACAGGTGATAGATCATGGCTGCTTAATTTAGAACCATATGAAGGTGGATCTGTTGCCTTTGGAAGTGATACAAAAGGAGGATACATTACTGGCAGGGGGACAGTCAACAATGGCAAGTTTTGATATGGTGAACTATGTGAAAAAGTTTAACTATAATCTATTGAGTGTGTATCAGCTATGTGATCAAAAGCATAACACTTTTTTCATAGAGCATGAAAGTATTGTTTTATCCCCAGGGTTTGAAATTCCAAATAATGAAATACTTTTAAGAGTTCCCAAAAAAGACAATATTTACATGCTCAACATGCAGAATGCATCACTTTCAGGAAATGTATCTTGTTTTATTTCCAAAGCTTTCTTGAATGAATCCTCTCTTTGGCACAGAAGATTGGCACATGTGAATCTCAAAAAACATGAACAAACTAGTTTGGAATGGGTTAGTCACTAGACTACCAAACAAGGAGTTTGAATGTGTTGACCACTGTGTTGCTTGTCAAAAGGGAAAGCAACACTAATCTTCTCATAAGTTCAAAGAAATGAATTCAATCACAACTCCTTTACACCTTCTTCATATGGACTTGTTTGGACCAACAGGTCTAAATAGTTTAGGTAGAAAATCATATTGCTTTGTAATAATAGATGATTTTGGGTTTTCTTTTTAGAAACTAAAGATGAAACTGCTGAGATTTTAAAATCATTCATTATCAAAGTTGAGAATCAAATTGATCAAAAGGTTAAAATAATTAGATGTGATTAGGGAACTGAATTCAAGAACGACACCCTTGATTCCTTTTGTGAATCCAAAGGTATTACAAGGTAATATACTATAACTCCTCAGCAAAATGGATTTGCTAAGAGGAGGAATAGGACACTTATTGAAGCTGCAAGGACCATGTTTTCTGACTCTAAACTTCCGATAACATTTTAGGCTGAAGAAATTAGCACTACGTGCTATGTTCAAAACAGAGTGTTAATAGTCAAGAAAAATGGAAAAACCTCTTATGAATTGTGGCGTAAGAGAAGACCATTCATAAGGTTCCTCAGACCTTTTGGATGTCCATACACCCTACTTAATACCAAAGATCATCTATCCAAATTTGCTGCGAAATACGTAGACAGATTCTTTGTTGGATACTCATAACAAGCTAAAGCTTATAGAGTATATAACAAAGTTGACCATACTATTGAGGAATCTAAAATGTCATGTTTAATGAAAATTCCTAAAATAGTGTTGAAAACACTCCAAGTTAGATGTTTGATGTAAATGGATTCACAAATGCATTTAATCATTTGATTGAGAATGTTTCAGGAGACTCTCTTAGCAGATCAGTAGATATACAACCCCAAGTACTGAAGATCACAGGGTAGATCTACCATAAAAACCAAATCACATCAGGTCATCTGCTGACACAGTCCAACCACATTTAGCAGAGGTAGATGCTAGTATGATAACCAATGTGGGTCATTAATCACATTCTCATTATAACTCCTCAGATGAAGAGTCTTATGATCATTGTGGTACTAGACAATCTCCTAAAAATGATCCAAGTATGACAAGTGCTGAAGATAGAGCCAATTCAGCAGATGAACCAGTAAACACATTTGCCAAACTTCCCAAAACAAACTTCTCCAATTTGGATCTTTCTCTACAACTCCAGGTAATCCCAAGACTAAGAATTCATAAAGAGTATCTAGTTGAGAATGTCATCGGTAATGTAGAAGTGGGTGTCAAGACAAGAAGTAAGGTGAATGATGCAAACATCTATTTGTTTTCATGCTTCCTTTCTCAAGTAGAGCCAAAAAAAGTTGATGAGGCTTTAAGAGTTAACAGTTGGGTAGAAGCAATGTAAGAAGAGCTTCTTCAATTTGCTCGACAGAAGGTTTGGAAACTATGTGCACTTCCAAAAGGGAAGACTGCAAGAATAAAGCCAGACTTGTGGTGCAAGGGTACACATAAGAAGAAGGGATTGATTATTGCAGGACCGGTTGTGTTTCAATAACAGTTTCATAGCTGGAGATTATCAACTAAATGCACTTACTAGATAAAATAGGGAACCGGGCAGTGAAACAATGAATAACAAGTAAGAACACTCAAGAACAGAAAGATTCGTTTTCAAGGTTGATGTATATTTCTCTTAAGTGTTTACAAGTGTTACAAAGCTTAGTCCTTAGACTGATACATGAGATACTTTATTCTACAACCTACAACTTGTAATACTTTGAAGGCCAGCTAGACACTAATCTAGACAACAAGTTCAATATAGAGTCAAAAGGCAGATTGCCTTTTGACTTATGACTATGACAGGCCATAGCTCACATCCTATTATAATACAATAAGGATAAAAGTACTAAAGTAGGAAGTTATAGAAAAGAGACCATATTATACAGTTGACAAAAGTAAAAAGGAAATCATAAACTTATATAAGTTGGTGAGTCTTTAGAGCTGACAACAGAAAGGTCTTCTACTTTTGTCAAAAGTATGTCAGTCTTCTTAGTCTTCAAAAGATTTCAGTCTTCAAGCTTCGAAACACTTTGTGTTTAAGCTTCGGAAGACTTTGTGTTTAAGCTTCGAAAGACTTCACTTGGCTTCGAAAGATTTCTGTCTTTAGCTTCAGAAGATTTGACACTTAGTTAATTTTCTTTGTATATAGTCAAATCTTCTAAAGTGCATCCTTCCTTGTACTTCATTTCATGCTAAGATATCTTTGGTTAGAATCAGCCTGATGCTATCAAAACTTGAATTTACTATGAATTTGGATCTTCTACTTGTTCAACACCATCAGAATCAGAGCTATTCCTCTCTTCATTTGCTGGCCGGGATTCTTCAGGCTTTCATAGTATCTCTTCACGTCTAAGAGATCATGCTCAGGTAGGTTAAGTATGTTTTGCTAGAATAATTGTAAGGATCAGTACAATATGTTGATCGATCTCGTAATGAAAACACAGAATATTGACATTACGGTTAAGTTTAAATCAACTGAAGAACATGAACACAAGATGTAAATAACTTCGAATAGTATTGCTCTCTGATTTGATTACAAATTACAGTAAGTGCAAAATCAGGAAATGAACAAAAGCTTGCTAGTTACATTAAAAAACTCCTATTTATACAAAACTAAGAGTTCTCGCGCGAGTCACTAGTTCTCGCATGACTTGATGTTGTCGAGCGAGAACCAGTTGTCGCACGGCAGCTTATACTTCTCGCATGGCTTGATCTTCTTATCTTGATTTGATTTCCTGAGCCTCTAGGTTCAACCCTTACAATCTTCCCCTAGGCTCGATAAATTAATGCTTTTAGAAGTCCACATCATCAAGCTGATAACTGCCTCCATAAGTGTACATCTTGTGTTTAGGGCCTTCGTGATCATCCAACAGAACTGTGCTGCTATGAAATGTACAGATTCATCAACTGCAATTGGATAAGCCTGCAACTTCATCAAGTATTCCTTTCCAAATTTGAGCAAATCCACAGGGTCGATGACACGGTATTCTTTTTCTTCACAGTTAATTAACGCATGACCCGTCTCCTTTTCACAACTCCACCCATTAAGCTTTGACAAGCTATTAATTGGCACTGGAGTGTGAATAGGGATCTTCTTCGCATACCTCGGATGTCTATAAACCCTTATCTTCATAGGCTTGTTCGTGTTTGGATCAATCCGGGTCTCATCTTTAATGACTTTAGATTTATCAGTTTTGAAGTCTTTGAAGTTGGTTTTACTCTGCTTCCAGATCATATTCCTGATCAAATTTGCTTTGCTATAGTTGCTAGGGTTATAAATGGAACACGACCCATGGCATATAAATCTGATACTCGTAGAGTATGAAAGTCTTGTTTGTCTTGGAAATACTCAATAGCTCCACCCTTTCTCTTTACTATATACATCTTCTTTTCTTTATAGTAAGCCCAGCTGATAATAGGTTCTGAGTTCTCGTACCTTGTGAAAGGTTTGGAATGACTCAGTGTGTGAATATAAGCTGGTGGAGGAGGAGCTGCAACAGTTAAGTTCCTGACCTGACGCACCGCACTTTGACCTGTAACATTTGCTGTCTCGTCAGTTGTTTGTGAAATGCTCGAAACTCCTATGATCTCTCCTTTTTCAATCAAAGTGTTTGAAAAAAAGTCTTTAAGACTATTTCCAACTATATCTGTATACTCTATTCCTTCTTCTAAGTCATCAAAATTCCCAAACTCTTCTTCTTTCTCCTCAGCAATGATCTTTTGCTGGAATGTATAGAATTCTCTTTCATAGGCCGCTTCTGTAGCAGGTTCTAATGGTGTGTACTCAACTATATCATCGAGACTTGGTCCGGAGACATTTTCAGTACCCGATGATCCAGCAGTACCTGTAGCTGCACCCATATCTCCTCCCTGATCATCATCATCATCATTTCCATCATCATCACCTTCATCATTATCACCATCATCATCATCATCATCATCCTCATCCCCATCATCACTTGAATCATAATCTATCAAGTCTAACCCATCATCTTCATCATCTACTGGGTTAGAAATAGGCAACATATGCTCAGGCTCCACAAACGTCTCTCCAGTGAAAACTACAGGTTGGTCCTCAGTAGTCATATGAATATCAGTGGTAGGTGACTCTTGACCAACATCAGCAGTCTCTATTGTCCCTTCTTGAACATCAGGATCAACAGGATGTTTTGTAGTAGCAATAGGATCTTCAACAGGTTTAGGACCAACAGGTTGCTGTCCACTACTTTCTCTAACTTTTGTGATTTGTTGTGTAAACAGAAAAGACACACGAGAAGTGTGATCTATCAGATTCTGCTCCAGGATCTGAACATAGCTGAAAATGAACATTTGATGATGTTAAAGACCCTTGATCCTTTCATCCTTCTCAATCAGTTTCCCTGCAAATCATCAATAGTTTGAGTTTTCTCCAACATCTCTCTCTCCAAATTACGTACACGTTCATCAAGTGTGATACGTATAGGTGAACTAGTTGAAGCACTAGCACCGTATCTATGCTCAGGAGGAGTGTTGATGAAGTCTTCCTTACAGATAGTCTCCTCATTAACCTAATCTCTTAAAGGTGTACTCAATACGTTAGCAGTAGTAGTAGGCATATCAGATAGAGTCTCTGTTGGTGTAGCCTCAGTGACTATGACCGGAGTCTCAGAAATGGTAACTTCTTCTTCAATTGGCTCAGTGGTCACGGGGGTCCGATGTTTTCTCAACACGCCACGTCCTCTACCCCTACCATGAGGACTATCACCAGCCCTTCTATCCATCCTCTTCCTCCTTCCTCGACTAACAACTGTCTCTTCTGGAACAAAATCTGCATCACGTTCCTCAGCAGTGCGTTTGGCAGGAATTTCATGCACTCTGGGACGTTCTTGCAACACAGAAGGGCCAGCTTGTTCAGTTTGAGTGGTCACTTCTTCAGTCTCTTATGCTTCTGGCTGAAAGCCCTTAACAAACCTTCTCAGTTTTGCAAAATTAACTCCATCCCAGGCATTTCCTCTTGCCCCTATAAGATAAGTGAAAATATCCTTCTTCATCACCATGACAGCATAGGTAGATGAGTTGGATACTGCTAACTCTGGATGAGCAGCATTCATTGTAAGTTGTATAAATCGTGGGTACATCACAAACTTCTTCCCAATAGTAGCAATCACATTCTTCTACAACTCAACAAAGATAGCCTTTGATATGCTGAAATGGAGTTCATCAACAAGTGATATCAGCAGTGATCCAAAAATAACACTTAGACTATCCATGCCAGCTTTTAGATTTCTAAGGTAATGGATAACTACATGAAATAAGTACTTCCAAAATGGTGGAAGATATTTCTTCTCAAGAGATGGATATCTATGATTATATCCCATTCTCTTAAGACAGTCTCGTATAATGTCATCATCTATCTTCATAGGTGAGTTGGGTTGATCTTCAAGTAACAACACACTGTTGATCACTTCAGCTATGACAACAACCCTCTTCCCTTTAGAGTGTTTTAGAGTGTTTCAACCATTAAAACTTGATTAGTAGGCGTCGCCTAAGTCATTTTCTAAAGGTTTAACATGTTTAATTTGTCCAATTTATATGAACTTTCGGTCAAGTATCAAACACATTTAAATCTGAACAAAATCATCTATATACCTTGTAAATCACTAATAAAACCCAATGTGAAGTAGATGAACACTATAATCAAAGTTTAAAAAGTTTCTACACTTAGAATTTTGAGAGAGAAATTTCTGAAGTTTTCTTACGATAAGTGTTACTTTTCGCACAACTGTAGTATTTAAAGCACTTTGACTTCTCGCGCGATAAGTCAGAGTGCTTTTAGCATCAGTTGAATTGTTCGCATTTGTTTTGAACTTCTCGCATTAGATGAACTTTTCGCATACCACAAGTTCAATTTTCCTTTTTTAAAATTTTCAACTTTTTATTTTTCAATTTTTTAACAATTTATTTATTTATTCTTTAAGACATTTAATTGTGATGAAAATGATTATGTTTAACTAAATGTTTACAATTATTCTAACACCCTTAATTTTATAAAAGATATAAAATTGAAACAAGTAGAAAAACATATGTAAACAAACAATTTTACAGACTAATTATTTATGTAACTATTTTTTTTGATAAATTTTCACGTACAGGATTAAATTTCTTAGAAATCGATCATTACCATCATCCAGCTTTATTTATAAATGGAACTGGTTATGTTGATTGTCAATATATTGTGTCCAGTTTAAACTTAGACTTCAAGTTTACTTAGACACATAAGCTGTGATATTTATCATGTTTTGATTAAATTATATGTCTACAGTGTGTCCCACAATCAAAAATCCTGTAGAACCTTATCCAACTTCAAGACACTTTCGAGATTTCAAGTCACCCCAATTTGACTTAAACCTTTCACTTCTGATCAGCCTTTTCAGAAAGAATTTTCTAATATAATATATAAAATGGGCATAACTAGCCTGAGAAATGTTTCTGAACATAGAACATTAACAAGTTTTAGGACTTATTTACAGCCAGTCGGACTTATGTTTTTGCCCTCACAAGACGTTTAGGACTTACATGCCAAGTCGGATTTACATGCCCCATCTTTTGATTTTGCCTCTTGTGTCAGAACATATTCTTAAAAAGAAAAATATTTATCATATAGTATGTATATCTATGATATATCTTTTATTAATATACTCATTGGCATCTTTTATTCCTATATGTCCTTTTGGCTTCTTTTTGCTCCTTTTGTTTGTTTTTCTCTTTTGTATTTTTTTTTATTTGTATATCTATTTTTGTATTTTGATTTTTACATATATATACAATATCTGAAGGAAACTGGATCAAAGAGTAATTGGCTTGAGTATGACCAGGCTATAACTCTCTGTCTGTTTTAACATAGAATCAGTGTTACCACAAAACGTTGATAAGTTACCCACTTCAGTCATAGATAGCTACTTTCAGTGCATCACAGAACATAATGCTTTCATTCTTGAATGTCCAGCCTATCAACATATCAAACATAATCCAAGTCAGTTTCTTGTAAGCCTTATGATGCAACAATTAAAAATCAAAAAATGTACTATCATTTCTTGTAAACTCTTGAAAATTTAATTTTCTCAATTTTTGTAAATCAAAATCTTTTTGTACTTTTCTTCAAACTATTTACTCCCCCTAAAAACAAAATCTTTTTAAGTATTTTCAAATTTTCTCCCCTTAAAATTATGATTATCTAAACAAGAAATATCAATTTTAACCAAAAATAAAGAAAAATATTATGCAAAGGGTGTAAGAATTAGCATTAACCAAAGTTAATCATATTTAACTAAAAGTCAAATCTGGAATGATCAAACGCCTTAGTAAACAAACCGGCAATGTTGTCATCTGTGGAAATTGATTCCAAATGGATAAATTTGCGTTCAAAGCAGTCACGAATGAAATGCATGCAGATGTCAATGTGTTTTGTCTTTGAATGCTGAATTGGATTCTTCACAATGTTTAAAACTACAGTATTATCATAAAAGATTTTAGTATCATAAATGTTTAGGCCATAATCAAAGAGTTGTTGTTGAATCCAAATAGTTTGTGAATAACAACTTGATGCAGCCACATATTCAACCTCTGCAGTGGATGTGGATACTGTCTGCTGTTTCTTGTGTTGCCATGAAATCAACCTATTGCCAAGAAATTGACAACCGCCAGTACTAGATTTCCTATCCAAGTTACATCCTGCATAATCACTGTCAGTATAAGCAAATAATATGAAATCAAAATTTTTAAGATACCGAAGGCCGAGTGTTGGTTGACCCTTGAGATACTTAAAAATTCTCTTGTCAGTTTTCATGTGAGGTTCCTTTGGATTACTTTGATAACGTGCACACTAACAAAGAGGAAACATGATGTCTGGTCTGCTTGTAGTAAGATACATCAGAGATCCGATCATTGATCGATACATGTGTTAATCAACATCTTCTCTCGTGAGATCTGGAGTCAAAGTAGGACGAGAAGACGTAGGAGTAGGAGCTGTCTTGGAGTCTTGGAATTTGTATTTGTCTAGGATACTGTGATTATACTTTTCTTTATGTATCAATATTCCCTTATTATCTTGTTTAACTTGAATGCCTAAGAAAAACATCATTTCTCCAAGAGAACTCATCTCAAATTTCTTCTTCATAACTGCTTCAAATTCCTTGCACAAATCATCATTGGTAGATCCGAAGATATTATCATCAACATAAAGTTGAACAAGAATAAGTTCATCATCGATCTTTCGTATGAATAAAGTTTGATCAATGGCACCTCTGGTATAACCATTTGCAAGCAAATGTTCAGTGAGAGTGGCATACCAAGCTCGAGGTGCTTGATGTAAACCATAAAGGGCTTTGTCTAACTTGTAAACATAGTCAGGATGATCTAGATCTTCAAAACCTGGTGGTTGACAGACATAGGTTTCTTCTTTCATTTCACCATACAAGAATGCAGTTTTGACATCCATTTGATATACTGTGAATTTCTTGTATGAAGCATATGCCAGAAAAATTCATATAGCTTCTAGTCTTACAACATGAGCGTATACTTCTTCATAATCAAGCCCTTCAATTTGATAGAATCCTTGAACAACAAGTCTGGCCTTGTTATGGAAAATCACATCCTTTTCATCCGTCTTGTTCTTAAAAATCCATTTCGTACCGATTGGAAATTTACCCTTTGGTAATTCAGACAGATGCCATACATTCAGCTTCTTGAATTTCATCATTTCGTCCTGCATGGCCTCTACCCAACTGTTTTCTTTTAATGCCATTTCAACATTCTTCGGCACAACTTGTGATAGAAAACATGAATACAAACATGTATTTATTGTTCCTGATTGACTTCGAGTTCGGACATCTTGTGATAATAAACCAATGATTGCATCTGTTAGACGGTCTCTATAAATTCTCAACTATGGAATAGCATCTTCAGAGATAACTTCATCTAAGTTAGACATTTGTCCAACTAGTTTGTCAGTAGTGCTCCCTCCTTTAGGTTGATAAACAATATCTTCGTCTTGAACATCATTGTTGATAGAAAGATCTTCAAATGTTACTTGAATTGTATCAATTGGATCAACTTGAGTAGAAGAGGAACTCTGATCAGAAACTTATGGTGTTGTTCAACGACTGGATCATCATGAGGTAAATCCATTTCATAAACAGAAGTTGGAATAGCTGTAATACTTAAAGAAGAAGGTATATCTGAAGATATTCCTTTTGCTTTGGGAGTCATAGATCCAATATCATCAGCAAAGATATCTCGAATTGAGGATGTCAAAGGTAGATTAGCAGTAGAAACATTAGATGGTTGATTAAATATTTCAAATAAAGAAGCATAATTATAAACCCATGAAGGTGCAGAACCTGTATCTGTCTTGTTAGATTCGTGCCAATCAATATCAAATGACTGAATTATTTGTTTTGATCTTTTATTATAAACCCGATATGCTACTTTGTTGGCTGAATGTCCAACAAAATAACATTCATCAGCTTTTTCATCAAATTTTGATTTAGACTCTGATGTGTTTAACAAAGTACAACAACATCCAAATGTTTTGAAATATTTGACTTTGGGTTTATGTTTGAAAAAGATTTCATAAGGAGTCATATTTTGTTGTTTGTTGATTAACACACGATTCTGAGCATAACATGCAGTGTTAACAACTTCAGCCCAAGAGAATGACGGTAATTTGGCTGTTGATAACATAGTTCTGGCTGCTTTAATTAAAGTTTTGTTTCTTCTTTCTACAACTTTATTTTGTTGTGGAGTTCCTGCAGAATTGAATTGTCTTGCTATCCCCTTTGAATCACAGAATTTATTCACTATACGATTGCAAAATCTGTTCCATTATCATTGCGTATGCATTTGATTGTTTTGTCCGTTTGATTTTCCACGAGTGTCATAAATTTTATCAGCAAATGAGGTGTCTTATCTTTGGTTGCTAAGAAGAAAGCCCATGTAAATCTAGAAAAAACATCAGTAATAACCAAACAATATGCACGACGTCCCAAACTCAAAACACTAACAGGACCAAATAAATCCATGTGTAACAATTAAAGAATAGAGTCAATTTTAGTATGAGCAATTGGTTTATGAGGAAGTTTGTGTTGTTTGCCTTTTGAACATGACAGACAATGTTTAGTTAGTTGAAATACTTTCAAAGGTAGGCCAATAACATGATTTCCTCTAACCAGTTTGTTCATATTTTTAACATTTACATGACCAAGATGACGATGCCATAACAAAGTATCGCTTTCCTAGACCTTAGATAACAAACACGACGCAGTTACAAAAGAATGTGTATCATTCATGTCTAGTAAATACGTGTCTTTGTCTCTTGGAGTTCTTAATAAAATCCATTCATCAGGAATTACAAAGCCAGGTTTTAAAATAAGACATTCTTTATTAGTGAAATGTGTTAAATACTTTTTGTCACAAGTTTAAGAGACACTAAGCAGATTATGTTTTAGTTCCTCTACAAAATTAACATCTTCAAACCTTAACACACCATTTGTCACTATACCTTTCTTTGTAATCTTACCACCTTTATCTCCTGCAAAGATAACATATCCTCCGTTGTAGGGTTGTATATTGTTTAACAAAGATATATTACCGGTCATGTGTCTTGAACAACCACTATCTACATGCCAAACACTGTTGATAACATGTCTTGGTTGTTTCTGCACATTTGAACAAATTTATTCATTTTTAGGAACCCAAGCCATGGTTGACTTGATCTCTTTGTTTTCATCTAAATATGATACATTTTGCAATATCATATCTCTTTTGTCATCGAAAACACATTTATCAACAACAATAGGCTCAGAGGATTTATCTTAAATTTCCATCTTTGAACTTGTTTGATAGGTGATATGGTTAAATTATTATCATCAACTTGTACTGATTTTACTGTTGACTTTTCTTTGTTTAAATCAGTATTGTTTTTAGCAAAAGAATTTGACTTATTTAAGTTTCTTTTAAAATTTGCATTTACAAAGAAACGTTTTCTATTATTTGAAATTGAATTATGAAATCTCTGTTTGCTTGTCAATTGATGTTGATGATGACAATTTCTAGCCTTGTGATTTGGCTTTCCACACACATAACAACATATTTTATGATATGTATTTGACGCTTGTATGTTTTGCACGATCTGTTTTGGATAACTTCCATAGTTATCACAGAATCTGGCCTTAGTATGTCCTTAGCCTTTTGATTCTTAATAGTCTCTCTTTCCTTTTTCTCGTTTTGAATTGTTCGACATGATTCCGGAGAAATTGAGGTAATGGTCCTAGGTTTTAGATTCACTACTGATGCTGATGTAGCATGATTTGTGACTTTATCCTTATGAATCGTCTGTACTGGAGTAGGACCAGTGTCTTTCAAACCTATTCTACACACATCTTGTTTTACAAAGTTAGCAATAATAGAAGGTTTATTTTTAAAGAAACTTGCATTGGTTTCTTTAAACATATGATCCTCCTTATCAATGTTGCCTATAGAAATAAATCTGTTCTTAAAATCAGTTTTCAAGTCAGATATGGATATTGTGACACGTTTACTTTCTTTATTCTTAAAGCTCATTTTTGATTCCCTTTTCTTTTCTTTATTTGACATTTTTGAACAGACTTTTGAATAAAAAAAAATTGCAGATCTTTCATTTATGACAGATGATGAATTACAAGATAGTTTTTCATTACAAATCTTATTTTCCTTAAAGTTTATTTCATCATCGCTCTCCCACTCTTCAACCAACCCTTCTATCTTCACATTTTCTGTAAAAAATTGTCATGATTAATATTAATTTTAGTTTTTATGACAGGGTCAACAGTCAATGAAACATTAACTGAAGGTGTGAAGTCTGTGTTTGGTTGAAAACCTAATCCATAGGTCTCTTCATCAGGAGTTTTAATTGATAAAGGCAAAGATGTATAATCATGATTAATTGGTGGTGCAATGTTAGCATAGCCAACTCCACTTTTTCCACCATTAATTTTCTGTGTCATCTGAGACTTGATTACACCTTCAACCATGTTCGATGAAAGCTAAAATTTTTCAACAACTAATTTTGCAGATAAGAGTACACTGTTGAGTTTGTTAATTTCTAAAGATAGTTCATCATTACGTGTAGTAAAATCTTTTATATTACACTCTTTATCATGAAGGTTTAGTTTTGATTGATAAATTGATTTGTTTAAACCATCTATTTTTTCTTTAAAAATTTTCTTATCAGATTTATATTTACGAGCTTGATATTGAAGTTTTTCAACTTCCAAGATCAAGCGTTAGTTGTGAACTCTATATCTGTTTACCTTTTTTATGCAATTATCAGAACAAAGATTAGAATGTACCTCTTTAATTTCCTCTTGTTTCTTTGTCTCTTCAGGCACAACTTGTACCATGAAGGCCTTCAGCACCATCTTCTCTTCCGCTTTGTTTACTGGAGTGATCTCAACAACATTTTTCTTGTCATCACATGCAGATGCTGGAGTGAACTCAACAGCATTAACAGATTCTTCAATTTTGACTGCAGTGATCTCAACAGTCTTTTCTTACATCTCAACTTCCTTCTCATTGTTCTTGGTTGAATAAGCTGGAGTCAACTCAATAGCTGTTTTCTTTACTTCTTCAGCATTCTTATTCACAATTTCAACCTTCTTCTTCCACTTTCTCAAACACTCCTTCTAGCAACTCTTCAGACACAAACTCAACCAACACATTCTCTTCAACTCGATCTTCAACACTATGTATTTCTGCTAACAGGGCAGTAGAAAGCTTCATATCTAACACCTCCATCTGGTCAAACCAGTCATACTCTCCTTCGGTTTGAGATACAAGTGCTTTGGTATTGGATGTACTAGCCTTATCTCCTTTAGTTTCAACCTCCACTATGACCATCTTCTTTCCATTATCAGCTTGAATAGACCTTCCCTCAGTGCATTCTCTAGCAAAGTGACCAGGTTTGTCATAGTTGTAACATCTCAAGTTTGATTTGTCAAACCCGATTTTGCTAGAGTTGTTTAGACCAAAAACTTTTCTCCCGGTTCTTCTTGCTATCTGAATTGTCTGCTTGTTTGGTTGGGAATTGACAACAAATGCTTGTTGTACAGGTTGAGATGATTGACATTGAGTATAGGATGGGATAAATGGTTGAACTTGAGGCAAAGATTGATCCTTGATAGTTGAATGACCTGATGCTGATTGTTGTTGTTACTGACACAACTGGGAGTAGCTGACATAGTAATTCGGATTACTAGCCATTTTGGCACACAAAGTAGATGCTTCAGCTCCCATTGTGTTGATATAATTGGCAGCCCTTTGTTTGTCATCCATGTCATAGGACTTGATGGTCGAGATTAGATCGCTCAGGGATAGGGTAAACAAATCTTTGGTTCTCTTGATGGTAGTGCAGTTGTTGTTCCAGCTATATGGTAGTGAGTTCAACAACTTCTTGTTCACTGAGATGTTCTCCAGTGTAATTCCTATGCTCTTCATTTTGGTTATGAGTTTGATGAACCTAGACATCTGGGCTTCCAAAGTTTCACCAAGAATATGATTGAACATATTGAACTCTTGGTTAAGCATGTCTTTCCTGCTTTCTCGTATGTCCTTGTTTCCCATTATCTGCTCTTCCATAGCATCCTATAAATCTTTCTCCTTCCTGTAGTCCTTGAATTTTTGGGCTATCTCATTTGTAAGCGCCATAGTGATGGTAGCATACGCTTTGTCATCAAGCTCTCTCTTTTTCATGTCTTCCTCATCCCATAGATGCTCAGGCTTCGGCACTAAGTCTCCATTGTCATTAGTGTAAATTGGAATGTATGGACCCTCTTTAATGGATCTCATCATCCTGGGTTCCATGTAGATGACATGGTTCTTAAAGCGATAAACCCAATCCAGATAGTCTTCCTCGCTGAGAAGTCGGGGAGGCTTTGTGCTAGTTCCGATTTTATTGTCGAGATTGAGTGTAGCAGTAATGTGCTTTAGGTTAGCCATCTTTCACAACTTGAAATCAACTTCTTCAAAATTCTCCAAACTTGAAGTTTTCACGCGAATACTCAAGTTCTTGAGCGAAATCTGACACACGTTTCGCGCAGAAACTTTTTGTAATTGAATATTGCAAAAACAATGACTTCTCACGTGAAAGGAATCCTTTTTTAACAAACTTCTAAGAAAACTAATACTTCTCGCACGAATACCAACTTTTTGCAGAGAATCACCAACTTTTCGCTTGATCCATTTGTGCAATTTCGAAGATTTTCAGCTTCAAGTTTTCACCAAATTGATTAAAGTTTGATTAATTAAACGTTCAGTTAGTGATTAAAGTTCAATTATGATCCTAGTTGTCTCTAATTGATTCAATCAAGCTTGATTAAGGTCAAAAACATCTTCAAATCTTCAAATGCCGAGATTAATAGTTTCACCATCTTCAAAAATGATCAAAGTTTGCAGAAATCAAGTAGATCTTCAACAATAAGGTTCAAGAACACTCTAAAAGTCTCACTTCATTCTTCAAATCAATCACTCTAGAGTAACAAGGCTCTGATACCAATTGTAAGGATCAGTACAATATGTAGATTGATCTCGTAATAAAAACGTGGAATATTGACATTACGGTTAAGATTGAATCAATTGAAGAACATGAACACAAGATGTAAAGAACTTCGAGTAGTATTGCTCTCTGATTTGATTACAAATTACAGTAAATGCAAAATCAGGAAATGAATAAAAGCTTACTAATTACATTACAAAACTCCTATTTATACAAAACTAAGAGTTCTCGCGCGAGTCACTAGTTCTTGCGCGACTTAATGTAGTCGCACGAGAACCAGTTGTCGTGCGGCAACTTATACTTCTCGTATGGCTTGATCTTCTTATCTTGATTTGATTTTCCAAGCCTCTAGGTTCAACCCTTACAAGAATACTTGTTGACCTCCTTGATCTCTTATGACAAACTATCTATCTAGGTTTCAAGAATACACCCAAGACATGATGGGTCTCTCATCAGCTAGAAGCTGTACATATAAGAGAGTTGGTTGAGCAGCTTCTTTTGGTTAACTCTCAGGATGTTTTGACTCATCTTGAGGTGTAGAGGTCGATGCCTTATACTTCTTCTTCTTTCTTGACTTCAAGTCTCTTTTGATGGCCATCCTTTTCCTCTTTCTATATTTTAACTGAGAAGGTTGGTCTTGATCACCTTTTCTTTCATTTTCCTTCTCAATTTGGTTCTTCCCCTTCACATGTTCAAAAGAAGGTTTAGGAGCTTGATGTGGGTCTGAAGATGAAGTTGGCTATGGATCAGCAGTAGATCTTGGTTCTATTTTCTGTTTGGGTTGAACCTTGACCTCAGCTTCAGGTGCAACTTGACTTGGAGGAGAATGCAAATCTTGAAGCTCACCCCTTTTGATCTTCAGCTTGATCACCTTGATATGCTCATCCATTGTGGATAGAGACATGGGACCAAGCCTCCTTCCAGAGAATCCATACAGCTTCAAGAAGCTCATCATCTTTTGTCTGTCATCTAACTTCTACTTATTGGCTTTGATGGTGGCCCTTGATTTTTTAGCTTCCTCCCTCATCTTTCTTTTAGAAGATTTTCTTCTTTTAATGACTTCTTGTTCTAGCTGCTTAAGGTACTCAAATTCTATATAATCATAAGATAGAGGGAATAAAGCTTCTGCATTGTAGAAACCTGTGGCACTTAAGTAGGTGATCATGTTCAGTCTATCCTGTTCTTTGCCTACTTTAGTTTCTTCCTCTACAGCCACAGTTTCTATCTCAGACACGTCTTGAACTGGGGAGAGGACAAAAACTTGTTGTAATTTTCTTTTCTTTCTTTCTTTCTTCTTTCTTTCTCCTTTCTTTTTGAGAAACAAATCAACATCCTCAGCCTCCTTCCTCTCTCTAGACACAGCTGTGTCTGCCAGTTCAATCAAAACATCTAAGGGAAGAGAGATGAGATCATTAATATTGTAATTCCAAGTTTCCAGGTAGTTTAATCTAGATTCCCTTAATTCATCTTCTTAAGTGTTTGGCCTTTGAGCAACCCTGATTACAGCCTGCATGAAACTAGGATTCTTTTTTGTCTTTCTTCCCTTGATTTCCTCTACCTCTCCATTTCTCCTCCTCAATCTCCTCTTCAAATAGAACCTTCTTTCCCTTGTCAATCACTAGCCTGTGTGAATCAGGAAGGAGAGAGCTTTAGCCTTCTTGAACTTGTTCTTCATTCCTGATCTGGCTAGGGAGAGGTTGTGAGGCATCTTCACCAACTGGTGTCTCACTAAGAGGGGTTGGTTCTGAAGGTGCAGGAATCTCAAGGTTCACAGAGTCCACAACTAAGCCTTTAATTATGGCTTTTCCTTTGAAGTTAATCTTAGGGTCCAACTCAGTATCCAGTTGACTAATTGTTTTCCTCGCTAGCCCTTGTCTGTAAATGCTTGTTATTCTTTTGAGCTCTTCAGACCCTCTTCTTTGAAACCTCTTTGCTAACTGTCAGCATGTCTGTTTTGACTTGGGTTGACAAGTGATAGTATTGCTAGAGGAAAGCTTTCATAGAATCCCAGGTTGTAGATGTTGAAGATTTCTTGTTAACCCAAGAATCTAGAAAGCACCAAGGCCCTTCTTTTGATGTCATACCTCCATCTTACGATTGGATTTGCAGTAGGATTGGATGGAGGTGACATGGCCCTTGGTATAAAACCCTCCTCAAATAGGCTTTGAAAGATGGCATCCACATTAATATGGGCTAGAGGAGATTATTGAGTCTGGACAATTGCAAATGAGGGTGGTGAGTTCTTAATGTCCATCCTTTAGGTAGTGCTCCAATGTTCTCTGTTTGTAGTAACATTCTCCCCTTTTTGGTAGCATCACTTACCTACATTTGTGAGTTGGAGGTTAGGTCCATTACATCCATAGGTTCTTATGGTCATGGTTGAGCATGCCTAGTAGGGCTCTCAGCTAGCTTACCCTTGAGATCAGTGATCTCAAGTTGCTGATTGTGTACCTTCCTTTGTAAGATAGCCACCTGAGATTCTAGGTGACTAACCTTTGAAACAAGATATGTCATGTAGCCGTCAATTCTTTCACCTTTTGTTTCTTGCTCCCCTCATCTTCATTAGAAGAATCATGGGAGGATGAGAGTACACAACCAAAGCCATCTCTCTCACCACTAGATGATTGTTCTTGGTCTCTAGATTTCTCCTTCTCTGTGACAGCTTCATAAGAAGTGCCAAAAAGCTAGGTTACTATGGTTGAGGTATGAATGATGTAATCACTTGCAGAAGTGAGACCCTCTTCCACATGAACGTCTTAAACATATTCAGAGAGGTCCACCTTAGTAATGGGTGGATGATATGGGCTAGACATGGGAGTGTCAGGAGCACTCATCTCTCCTTGAGTAGGGGAAGAGTAAAGAGATTCATGGTACTCATTGAATCCCATGTCTTCATCATCATAGAATTCATGGTTAGGAATTAGTTGGTTGAGATCTAAAGGCTAGGGATGGTAACTTTCCCCTAAAGGTTGATCATTTGAGTGTTGAGACTCAAGATGATGGCTTAAGGCTGGGGCTGTGAGCTTATCAGGCTGAGCATAAGGAACCTCAGCACTGATACTTGAAGGAATGGGAGTGGCTTTCTCTTTTGGAGAAGTGGGAGCTCTTCTTTCCACTTGTTTTTGTATGGGTGTGTGTATAGGGCCTGCTCAATCTGAATAGTTTAAGCACGGGTTCACTTGTTTTTCTAGTGTAGGTGATGGTGATTTGAGGCTGTTTAGGTGGTGTTGAAGAAGGTATGGGTTCAACATTGACTGGGATTTCCAAGTCTTCACCTTGAGCATGTTGCTCTAATATTTGGCGAACAAGGGCTGTTTCTACCATGAAAAAACCAATAGTGGTTTTCCTTATTTTTTTAAAGATGTTAGGCTTCATCTGTCCTAGCTTTAGAATATTACCTGTTCCCCTCAACTGTGTGCCCAGTTCATAGTTGAGAATGTGCTGGACAATCTAGGGAACATATAATATTCAAGGAATTCAAGTTTGCAAGTAAATTTATATAAACAAATTGAGAGTACCTGAACTTGATCCCTTAGACCATTCCATGGACTATATAGGATAGGTTTTCTAGAACTTGGTCCCATCCTTCATTCTTGTTAGAAAATGAGTGGATAACCATATGGAGGAGGTATTTCCATTGTGAAGACACCTTTCCCTTCTTGAAGGTTCTAAATGAGTAGTCACCTTTATAGTCCATTTGATGGAATTATCCATTGACTTCCTCTTTGGTGTAGAACTGCTCGCCATCTTCATCACCCAACTACAAATGTTAGTTTATGGAGGCTGGAGTGATGAAAATTATCCTCCCCTGCACAGTAGCCGAGAGTGCCTTCTCTCCATCCATAATTACTTCCTGGCAAGTCCACAAGAACTCCAAAAGTTGATCTTCATAGAGTGGAGGGTCAATGGTAAGAGCGATAAGGTAGGAAGAATGTGAAAGAAAGTTGCAAATCTATGAAAAACCAGGGTCCTTTTCAGCATTTAACAGAGCAACTTGGTTATGTTGCCTGTGTAGAAGGATGATGAATGCTGCTTGCTGGTCTTGGAGTTCAAGGTTGGCCATTTATGAAGCTTTTGGGAGAGATATTAGAAGAGGAACGAGGGTTTGTGGAAACGTTTAGGGCTTGAAAGATGTAGATGAAGAAGAAAAGAGAGAATGAGACCCATTCGAAACCCTATTTATATGCTTAGATTTGAGACAAAGTTATTATAAAATATATACTTTAAAATCCGGATGTAGGTCCCACCTCTAAAAAAGGGCCCAAAAAGGTAGTTATCTCGAAAGTTTAAAATCTTCTGAATGTAATTTGTCTTCGAAAGTTTAAAGAAAGCTTCCAAAGCTAAATTGACTTCAGAAGATATTCCTTAGTTCGAGAATAATTGCAACAGAAGAAAATGTTGTTAGAGTAACTTTTGCTTTCGAGACAGATTTGGTTTAGCTTCAGAAGTTATACTCAATGAGTAAATAAAACTTCCGAGACTTAATTGCTTTTAGAAGAAAACTGCACTTCAAAACATATAAGTACTTGGAAGTAGATTTAAGCTTTAGAAGATATATTAGAATTTCTTCCGAAGTTAAATCCCTTATTAAGTAGTTATTAGTTTTAAAGACATAATTTTCTTTCGAAGTAAAAATCAACTTCTTCCGAGAGAAAATCTGTCCACAATTCTTAAATTTCTAAGGAATATTTAATTAAAAATATTTCTTCTGAGATTAACAGGGCTTATATGAGTGATAAATTAGACAACAGTAAAGACACACACCTTTTGGAAAACAATTTTGAAATTAATTTAAGAAAATCTACTCAAAGTTAATCATCCCAATAACTGATATAAGATATTTAAATCTCTGTTAATCAAATGCTTTTGTGAACATATCAACATATTGTCCATTTGTGTTAACTTTAACCAGTTTAGTCAATCCTTTTTCAAAATTATCTCTTATCAAATGATACCTAATATTAATATGCTTTTTCTTTGAGTGCTACACTGGATTCTTTGTGATTGAGGTAGCACTATTGTTGTCTATATGGATAGGAATCTTCTTGAAGTTGAATCCATAATCTAGCATCTGCTTCTAAATCCAAAGCACTTGAGCACAGAAGCCTGTAGCAGCAATGTATTCAACTTTAGTATTTGATGCAGATACACAAGATTGCTTCTTGTATTGCCATGAGACTATCATTCACCAAGGAAATGACATCCCCCAGATGTAGACTTGCCGGTCACATTGCAGCCACCATAGTCACTATTTGTATATGCATACAGATTGAAGTCGTAATTCTTTAGATACCAAAGTCCTAGTTTGGGAGCTCCTTTAAGGTATCTAAGAATCCTCTTGACAACAACTAGGTGTGACATCTTGGGGTTGACTTGATATCTTACACATATGCATGTAGCAAACATGATATTAGGCTTGCTGGCTGTTAAGTACATAAGAGGCTCAATCATAGCCCTGTATTGATGTTCATCAACACACTCCCCCTCAAGATTAGGTCCTAAGGAGTGGTTTCTAGCTATGGGAGTCTTAGTAACCTTACAATCAGTCAGATGAAATCTGGTTAGTATGTCCTGTACATACTTTGACTTGTTTATAAAGACGCCATTGTCAACTTGCTTCACTTGAATTCCTAAAAAAATTAGTTCTCTTATGGCACTCATCTTATATATATTCTTCATCAGCTTTTCAATCTCCTTGCAAACTTTTCATTAGTCGACCCAAAGATAATATCATCAGCATAAACTTGAACCAGTATCATGTCATTCCTTATTCTTTTGATGAAGAGATGTTGTCAATAGTACATTTTTTGTAACCATATTGAACTAGGTATCGTGATAGTGTCTCATACCACTTCCTTGGTGCTTGATGCAGCCCATAGAGAGCTTTGCCAAGCTTGCAGACATATTAGGATGATCTGGATCTGCAAAGCCAGGTGGTTGATAGACATACACTTCTTCATCTATCGCCCCATATAGAAAAGCATACTTGACATCAAGTTGGTATACCTTGAAATCCTTTGATGTAGCAAAACCAAGGAATATTCTTACAGCTTCAAGTCTTGCCATAAGAGTAAAGACATCTGTGTAGTCAATCCCTTCCTCTTGAGTGTACCCTTGGACTACCAGTCTTGCCTTGTTCTTGATGACAAGTCCTCTATCATCTTTCTTGTTCTTGAATACCCATTTGGTTCCTATTAGCATCTTCCCAGGAAGAAGAGGACATAGGTTCCAAACACCCTATCTTTTGAATTAAAGCAATTCTTCCTGCATTGCTTCAATCCAGCTTCCATCTCTTAAAGTTTCATCTACTTTCTTTGGCTCAATACGGAATAAGAAGCAAGAGTTCATACAAAATTTTTGATCATGGGTTTGTCCTCTTGTTCTCACCCCAGTTTCAACATCACTAATGATGTTTGTAGTAGGGTGTGACTTGTGGATTATTAGCTGAGGAATCACAGCAAGTTGATTTGATAGATCCAAATTTGAGAAACATAGATCTAGTGATTGAGTATCACCTACCACATCATCACACCCATCAAATGTGACTTGATCTAGAGAGTGTGTAACATCATTGATGTTATCTTCAATGGAGTGGTTTTTAGCATCAAGATATTCTTGATCCCTTTCACCATCTCCATGTTCTACTGCATTTGAGATGCCTTCATTTGAGTTTTATGCCTCATTGTTAGAATTGGTTGGCACCTCAGATGTATCAGCAGAAGACTTTATTATATTTGTGCTGACAGGATTTCTACTTGCAGTGTTTATTACCGCTGGTGCTGAAGAGATTGATCAGTTGTTCTTCTCAGTTCAAATCTTGGATCAGGATCTTCTGCAAATATATTACCTGTTGTTCTTAAAACATCTTCATAAGATTTGTTAAAACAGTTGGTAACTAAATTAAAATCAAATAGCCAATTAGGACCAAAACCTTTCACACTTAGAGTGTGTTCATTGAAGGTCACATTGGCTGACTTTTCAACTACTCTAGTTCTGAGATTGTATACTCTATAAGCTTTAGCTTGAGAAGAGTATCTAATGAAATGTCCATCATCTGCCTTTTTAGGCTTGGCTATGTGATATTTCGTATTCAAGATGCTGCATGGACATTCAATTGAGCTAAGGAAACCAATGAAAGGTCTCCTTTTTGTGCCACAGTTCATAAGGTGTCTTATCATGAGTTTTGACTACTAAAATTCTATTCTGCACATAGCAACCTGTGTTGACTACCTCTGGCCAGAAGGTGATAGGTAGTTTAGAGTCAGAGAGCATGGTTCTTGCAGCTTCAATAAGTGTCCTATTTCTCCTTTCAGCAATATCATTTTGTTAAGGTGTTCTAGGAGCACTATATTGTCTTAAAATACCCTTTTCATCACAAAATGAATCAAGAATTTGGTTCTTGAATTCGGTTCCTTGATCATATCTTATGATCTTAACCTTGTGATCACATCGATTCTTAACTTTTAGAATGAAGGATTTTATGATTTTAAGGGTCTCATCCTTACTTCTAAGAAAAAAGACCCAAGTATATCTTGTGAAATCATCTGTGATCACAATATAGTATGAAGTTCTCCATAAATTCTTGTGGGGACAAAGAGATCCATGTGTAATAAGTGAAGGGGAGTAGTGATGGAGTTCATTTCCTTTGGCTTGTGTTACACTTTGTGTTTCTTTCCTTTTAGGCATGTAACACAATGATCGTCACTTGTAAACTCTTACTTTGGCATTCTAGTTACCAAATAATTCTTAATTGGTTTATTCATGTTCTTAAAGTTTACATGGCACATTCTTTTATGCCAAAGGAAAGACTCATCACTATTTGCTTTGGATAGAAAGCAAGTAACTTCTCTAGAAGGGGAGGTTTCTTGCAAATCCATCTTGTACATGTTACCTTTCCTGAGGGCTCTAAGCAAAATATGCTCTTGAGGAATGATCAGCCTAGGTTTGAGAACAATGCACTAATGCTTAGTAAAGAGCATGTTATGTCTCTGGTCACAAAATTGAGACACACTCAAAATGTTGTACTCAAGCTCCTTGACAAAGTTCACATTTTCAATGCTGAGCTTATGATTTGTGACCTTTCCCCTTCCAGTAATGTAACCTCCTGATTCACCTCCAAAAGCAACTGGCCCTCCACCAAGTTTTTCAAAGTTTTGAAGCAAATAGCCATTGCCAGTCATGTGCCTTGAACAACCACTATCAATAATCCATACATTTCTTTTGGCCTTCAGATGTTCCTGCACATGAAAATAGATGATTAGTTACATTTGGAAACTCAAGCCTTGCTGGTCTTGGGCTTATCAAGATGAACTGAAGATAGGTCAACAGTCATTGATCCAATATGCAAGTTTAAGGGATCCTTGGCTGTTGTTGATGAAGAATCTTTAGTCACATGGACTTCCTTCATCTTCCACACCATCTTTGGGCTTTCAACACTTTGGAAGTTTTTATGACATTGGAAGTTTTTATGACTTTGAAAGTTTTGGAGACTGAACCTTCAAAAGCTTTTGCATCCACTGCAGAAGACTTTAGTGCTTTGGTAGCATTCCTTTCTTCCAAGACCAAACTTGCTTCAGAAGATAATTTTCCACTTATCTTCTTCTGGGTCACCTTAATGCTTCCGAAGGAAAATGATTTTCCTTCCAAAGCTATTTTATTTTTCTTCTCAGAGGTCTTCTTCTTGTTCAAGTGGATGGTACTCTGTTAGATCTAGGAATAATAGGTCTAGATCATTTTGTATAGGCTTAGAACTTTAATCAATACATGTAATGAATATTTGTAATTCATTATGTATATAGGTTAACCCATATGTGCGTTGATTTATGTGTATGATTACAGGTAAAAACATTATACTTGGTCAATTTCTGAAATTGACTAAGTGTAAGAAACATCTACGGATGAACATTTTTGTTCTCCATAGATATCTTTCTTACAAGACATTCATCAGAAGATCTTCAACGGATGAATATGGGTATTCACTGATGAACAAACACCACACATGAAGAAACAAAGTAGCTGCGGAAGAACAAAGTAGCTACGGAAGAACAAGTACCTGCGGAAGAACAAAGTAGCTGCGGAAGAACCAGACACGTACTTATATCATACAAGTGTTTCAAGTCAACAAGTCAATCACAGACTCCAAGAGATTCGCTGTTTCCTTAACAGAAACACGCATGTCTATAAATATGAGTCCTAGGTTTCACATCGAAAATAAAGAAAGAGACGGCGACAAAATACCATCACATCGTTTCGCACGATCAACACAAACCCTAGCAGCCGTCACATCAACACACCGAAAATCATAAACACAATCATAGCATAGAATTTTGTTAGCAATTATTATTTGATTCTTTGTAATCATTAATCAGTTTTAATGAATTACGTTTGATTCAAAACATTATTCCTTGCATATTGTTGATATTGTTTGAGCATTTATTGTTTATTTTCTCTGGCATCGATATTCATTAATTAATCAATTAAACAACGATTAATGGTAATTCCACGATCATTAATTCGAAACCAATCTAACACTGATAATTCCTGATTGCGATCCTTGGATTCACAGGTGGTATCAGAGCCAAGTGCTCATTGTTTTAGATCGATTGATCTATCGGTGTTAGAATTGTTTAATTGAATAGATCTATCAGTTTTCTGACTAGATCTATAGTTTTTAAGCAAAAGTAATTTGGTGTGAAGATTTAAATTTTAATAAATTAGTGATTTGTCTTTCAGCGAGTATTGTTACATTGCTCGGTTAACATTGATCTATATTCAAATTAATTGAAACATAGATCTGTGTTATTGGCTGACTTTCATTAACTGTTCATAAGAAACTTTGTTTTAGTTAAAACTTCAATATTTGACTAAAATGAGTAGATTTGTCGGTGGATCATCGTACCAGCCTCCAAAGTTGGAAACAAAAGCAGACTTTAAGTCCTGGAAGATCAAGTTCAAAAATCATGTGAACTACACTGATTCTGACTTATGGGTATCAATAACTGAAGGTCCTTATATTCCACCCACCCTTGGGCCGGATTATAATGACAAAAATCAACCCATAAGTACAAAAGATCTGTCACCTGATGATGTTAAAAAGGTTAAAGTTGATATTAGAGCATATAGTTTGCTTAGTATGGCTTTACCTGAAGAAATACTAATCAGGTGTGAGAATTATAAAATAGAAAATTCCTTGTGGAAGATACTTCATACTCTTTGTGAAGGGAGTGATGAAACCAGAAGCATTAGGAAGGACACACTTCACTCACAATATGAAACATTTTATCATATTGAGGGTGAATCAATTCCTCAACAACTCCATATGTTTATGCAATTGGTAACCGAGATGAACATCATGGAGTTGAAGTATACAAATGAGGAATTAAACAAAAAAATGCTCCATACATTGCCTGAAAGTTGGAAGCAAACTGTGTCCATGTTCAAGAACACCAATGATCTCAAAGCAACTGGCTTAGATACATTGGTAGCTAAAGTTGAGGCTCTTGAAATGGATGAAAAATCAAGAAACAAGAGTGTGAGAACACATGTCACACCTTATCATTTTAAAGAAACCAAAAGTGCTGGAAGTGCCTTTATCTCTAACAATGATAGTGACAACTCTTGTACTTTGAGTGAAGATGAAGAAGAAGTGAGCTTTTATGCATCAAAGCCTTCAAAGAAATCATCTCAAAGTAAATCAGGAAAAGAAAAAGGAAGACCTGATGATAGAAAATATGCATCTACATCAGCAGCAAAGTCTTCAACAAACAACAACCAAGCAGAGCCCATTACTGTGATTCTGGATTCTGAAGAACAAAAAGCAGCATTTGCAGCTTTTAGTTCTAGTTTTCAATCCTACTTGGGAAGCACCTTAACACCTGCAAATATCTGCCAACAAGATTTGGAAGAACTACATCCAGATGTAGTAGAGGAGATGGATCTTCAATGGCAAATGGCAATGATTGCTTATAGAGCCAAACAATACTTGAGAAGAAACACAAATTTGGCTGCAGCAAGCAAAACATCAAAGATTGGTGTTGATAAGTCAAAGATAAGATGTTTCAAATGCAATCTCTATGGGCACTTCTCAAGTGAATGTAATCAACAATCAAATCCTGACATGAGACAACAGCAACAACATCTATCTTATCAGCATCAATCTCATCAAACAACAATATCTCAGAGATCTTATAGACAACCACAGCTAACCAACTCATCCCCTCCAACCACAAATGCATCAGCAGGACCTAGTAATTCTAAAGAAACTGGGCTGATCATTCTCCAAGATGGAACCTGTGACTGGAGCATGTATGAGAAGGAAGTTTTGGAAGAAAATCAAGCTTTAATGGCCCACATGGAGAACAAAGTTCCACCTATGGAAAATAAAGTAAAAGAAATAAATAGAGTCCATGCTCAACAACTGGCTGATAAAGTAAAAGAAATAATGATTTTGAATGAATCTCATGTAAGCGAACATAAATTATATCAATTCAAAATTAACTCTTTACAAAAATATTTAGATAAATTTGTTTCAGAAAATTACAGTTTAAAAGCCCAAGTTGAGCATCTGACCAATTCCTTAACTAAATCCATGGCTGATCATGCAACAACTGAAGTGAAACTTTAGAAGTTTCAACTTTCATCTCAGCAATATGAGAAATTATTGAATTCTCATATTGAATCAAAGAACAGGTATGGGTTGGGATATAATGCTGTTGCACCTCCTTTGAATGATAACTATAAAACTTTACCTGAATCAATGACAAATAGCTTGTCAAATCATTTTGTGCCATGCACCAAGTTTGAAACAAAATGTACTGAACACGTTAATAACAATGAATCTGAGGTGAGTGAAACTAAGTCTTTTGAATCAAATAAAATCAAACAAAATGAATCAGAATTTGACTTTGATGGATGTGATGACTTGGATGATTCTGATGAACATGAAAAGACTGCGGAAAAGAAGCAAGTATCAGCAGAACTTCTCCGGAAGAAGAAACATCCTTCAGTAGCAGATCTACGGAAAAACAAATCTACTGAATCAGTAGATGATCTGCGGAAGGCAATAGAAACAACCAACAAGAAAACAACTCAAAAAGGTGTGAGCTCAAAGCAACAAACTTCAGTTGATAAACATGAACCTTTTGACATCATGTTAGGAAAAGGAAAAGAGTCAGCTTCAGTAAAGTTTGAGAAGGAATTGAAGACTCAAAGACAGCAAAAGAAGAAGAAATTGATTGAGTCTGATAATAAGTCAGAAGAAAAATATTGCAAATGGTGTGACATGAAAAATCACAACACTGAAGACTGTTACTTTAGCAGCTATTGCTCCATCTGCAATATGAACAATCACATGACTTCAGACTATTACTTCAACAAACATTGTGCTATTTGTAACAAAAATAACCATTCAACTCAGGAATGTTATTTTAACAAAAAGAACAAGACAAAGAGCACAAAGAAGAAACAACCTGAGAAGGATGAATCAGAATCTCAATCAAGTGAAGATCAAAAAGATTCAAGATTAAAGAAACAACAAAAACAAAAACAAAAGGTGACAAAACCACAAGAGAAATCATCAGTTGATAGTGAACCTTTGAAGAAAAGACAACTTGAACAGAAATCAAAGACTCCTCAACAATCAAAGACACCTCACAAAAAGGTGGATTTGAACAATAAGAAGTCAAATACTAATGATACTTTCTTTGATAATTTTGAAAAAGGAACTCATGTTTCACATTCAAAATCAAAGGATGATGAAACTTTGAACAATCAAGGATCATCATCAAAGTCAAAACAACAAACAAAGAAAGAGAAGATCCTTAAGGAAGAGTTTGAAAAATCAGAACAAAATTCCACAAGTTCATCATCAACAGAATCATCCTCACCACAAACAACACACAATGAATCAATTGAATCTAAAATTAATACTGAATCTTCAAGACTCATTCATGAGGAAGTTAAAATTTTAGACTCCACAGGATCACCCAAGATCATTAAGACTTGGGTTTCCAAATCTAATTGATTTTTTTAATTGTGCAGGAACAATCTTGGAGAGCTGACAACAAGTGGTATGTTGACAGTGGTTGTTCCAGACATATGACAGGAAACTGTTCTCTTCTCCATGACTTCAAACATAAAAATGCTTCTTATGTGGCATTTGGTAGGGATAAGAAGGGAGGTAAAATAGTTGGTGAAGGAATGATAACTAATGGTGTGCTCAAATTTGAGAAAGTAAATTATTGTGAAAATTTGCAATATAATTTATTGAGTGTGCCTCAAATTTGTGATCAAAATTATACCACATTATTTGATAACACTAACTGTTACATTCTTAAGCCAGGTTTTGTAGTTTCAGAAGATTGGATCCTTCTTAAAGCATCAAGAAAAGGAAACACATATGTTTTGGATATGAATAATACAACACTCACAAACAATGAAACATGCCTGCTATCTAAGTCATCAGAAGATGAATCTCAGTTGTGGCATATAAGGCTTGTTCATTCCAACTTGAAGAACATGAATAAATTGGTGAAAAATGACTTAGTTATTAGATTGCCAAAGAAAGAATTTTCTTGTTCAAACCATTGTCCTTCATGTTATAAAGGAAAACAAAATAGAGTGTCACATAAATCCAAAATAATAAATACAAACACTACACCACTCAAATTGCTTCACATGGATCTTTTTGGTCCAACTAATGTGATGAGCATTGGAAAAAGGCAATATTGTTTAGTGGTTGTGGATGTTTTCACTAGATTCACATGGGTCTTTTTCTTAAAACAAAAGAGTGAAACATCAGAAACATTAATGGAGTTTGTCATAAAGATTGAGAATCAACTTGATTTAAAAGTTAAAATTTTTAGGAGTGACAATGGGACTGAATTTGTTAATACTGTCTTAGATTCATTTTGCAGGAATAAAGGCATAGCAAGGTCAGTGCACCAAGAACTCCATAACAAAATGGTGTTGCTGAAAGAAGAAACAGAACTCTCATTGAAGCAGCAAGAACAATGCTAGCTGATTCACAATTGCCAATCACCTTTTGGGCTGAAGCAGTGAACACAGCATGCAATGTTCAAAACAGGACATTAATTGTCAAAGAACATAATAAAACACCTTATGAGCTTTTATTTAAAAGAAAACCTTACATAGGATATCTTAGAGCTTTTGGGTGTCATGTATCTGATTTAAACATAAAAGAATAATTGGGAAAATTTTCAGAGAAAGCCTATGATGGTTTCTTTGTTGGATATTCTTCAACATCTAAATCATATAGGATTTACATTCCACAACAAAACATTGTGAAAGAAACTCCTAATGTGTCTTTTGATGAATCCTTATTTCCTAAATCTGTAAAAGGATCATCATGGTTATTTGATATAGATGCACTTACAAACTCATTTAACTCTGGTTATTTGAATGCTGCAGGTTCTGAGGATACATGCTATCCATTTGTTCCTCCAAACATGAATGAAGTGTCATTATCTGCTGATCCTCCAAGAATACAAACTTCAAGTATCATGGAACAAGGAACACCAAATAATGCCAATAATGCAGCACGAGACCAAGCAAATGGATCTACATCCTCAGATGCAAACACTTCATCAGCAGCTGCTGACTCTGCATCCGCAGATGAGTGTCCTACATCCAGAGATATGAATATTGGATCAGCTGATGTTCCATTCATATCAGTAGATGTTCCACATATTGGAGATGGTCCATTGCATTCCAAAGAGTCATTGTCAGCAAGTCAACAAAATACATCTATAGATGTTCCTGTAACTCCTACGAAAGCACGAAATACATCCATAGATGTTCTTGTAACTCCTGCGGATGGCACTCACAATGCAGCTGATGTACAAAATGAAAATCATTCAGCTTCCAATGATGATCAATTTGATTACTTCATAAATTCATCATCTCAGCTGGATATATCTGCATCAATGCATATGACTAACTTGGAATCATCTATTCCAGTTGAGTCCATTCCAACAATAAGAATTCATAAGACTCATCCAATAAACAACATCATTGGAGATCTCAATGAAAGAACCACAAGAAGCCAAGGGGGAGCTACAAACATCTGTCTTTTCACTTGTTTTCTTTCATAAGTGGTTCCTCCTAGCATTACAGCTGCACTAAAAGATAATAGCTGGATTGAAGCCATGCAAGAAGAACTTCAACAATTCAGAAAGCAAAAGGTCTAGAATCTAGTTGATCTTCCTGAAGGCCAACATCCAATTGGCACAAGGTGGTTATTCAAAAATAAACTAGATGACAGAGATATCATTGTGAGAAACAAAGCTAGGCTGATTGCTCAAGGATATACTCAAGAAGAAGGATAGACTATGATGAAGTTTTTGCACCAGTTGCAAGAATTGAAGCCATTAGAGTATTCCTAGCCTATGCATCATATAAGAAGTTCACTGTTTATCAAATGGATGTGAAGTGTGCCTTTTTATATGGGAAAATTAATGAAGAAGTCTATGTAGCTCAACCTCCAGGTTTTGAAGATCCTGATTACCCACATAGAGTATACAAGCTTGACAAAGCTTTGTATGGTCTTCATCAGGCACCAAGAAAGTGGTATGAAACATTATCATCTTTCTTGTTCAAGCATGGATACAAAAGGGGAACTATTGATCAGACTCTTTTTCTCAAACATGAACATCAAGACCTCTTAGTTGTTCAAATATGTGTAGATGACATTATATTTGGATCAACAAACAAGAGACTGTGTGAAAGCTTTGAAGAGTTGATGAAATCTCAGTTTCAAATGATCTCAATGGGAGAATTAACTTTCTTTCTTGGACTACAAGTTCATCAGAAAACAGATGGCATATTCATCAATCAAGAAAAGTAGCGCTAGGTACCAATCAGATCCAAAAGAGTCCCATCTGAATACTGTGAAGAGGATTTTCAGATATCTCAAAGGGAAACCAGCCCTTGGTCTATGGTATCCAAAAGATGGAGACTTCTCTCTCTACTCTTATTCAGACAGTGACTATGGAGGATGTAACAACAATAGAAAATCCACAACTGGTGGATGTCAATTTTTAGGACCAAGACTTGTTTCATGGTAGTGCAAAAAGCAAACAAAGTATCTGTATCCACAGCTGAGGCTGAGTTCATAGCTGTTTGCTCTCAAGCAAAACCAATTACTTGATTATGGTTACAATTTCCTTCAAACTCCAATTTATATTGACAATTCAGCTGCTATGTTTATCACTGCTAATCCAGTTCAACATAGTAAAACAAAGCATATTGAAATCAGATATCATTTTCTGAGTGATTGCTCAGAAAAAGGTTTAATCAAGTTAGTCAAAGTGGATACAACAAATCAACTTGCTGATCTATTCACTAAGGCCTTTGATTCAGTTAGATTTAATTTTCTAATTGAGTCTTTGGGCATGATTAACTTAGATTAATCATCATTAACAAAGAAAAGCGTGTGTCTGTCCTTGTAAATAGTTATAAAAAAAACATTCAGAAAAACATACAAAATTCAAAATATTGTCTTTATTTATTGTGTCTTCTATTTCTGCATGACATATATTTGGGAAATGATAGTACACTGTGCCTTTGCTTGCTTCTTGAGTTCTTAAAATTCTTTAAAAACTGATCAAAAGTTCTTTGATATGTAAGTAGATTCAACTTGAGTGAAGATTATACTAAGAGCATGCTTAACATAATGAAAAGGTGACTGTTTGTGAGAAGCTTCATTTTGAGGATCAAGCAAGTAAGTCTTATCCTGATGTGATCAGTTCATTCACCTAAGCACACTATGTAAAACACTTTATGACTTCTATCTTTGCAAATCATATTCCTTCTGTTTTGTGTGAACAAAGACCTGAGTTTATGAACACCATGAGATACATATGTATTCAACTGGTGAAAAGATCATGATCCTCATCATCCCTCTGTTTTGTGTAAACAAAGACCTGGGTTAAAGGCACCTCTGTTTTATGTAAGTAAAGACCTGGTGACCTGATGATGATCATATCTAAGCTCTCTAAAGAATCCATAGTGATCAACTGTATATTTACATAAGAGCTTTTGTAGCAAAGCATTTATGAGACAACTCATATGTCTCAAGATAGAATTTATAACTTAATGTACATAGTTTCTAAGTGTGAAAAAGTGATGAATTGACTCACAAACGGAGGACAAATTCTAATGTGAATTGAATGTGGAGCCCATAACAGATTATCTCTAACAAACATGAAAACATGATAAACAACATATCGAGTTGATTCCATACTCTTGTTTGGATTTAAGTGGACAAACATACTTGCAATCAGGACTAGAATCAGGTCACATTTCAATAATCAACTCAATCAGGAAGAAGTTTTGTGTCATAGTATAATCCCATTATATGTGTTTATATGCATGTACATATATTTAATTTAATTTTGTTACTTTTAGTTTATTTATTGTGTGTAATCTTTGGACAGTCATATGCCTTTCATGCTATTTACTTCATAAATTTATGATGAATGCAACACTTTATTATTAATCACAAATTTAGGGGGAGTAGTTAATACATGAAATACATGAAACATAAAAGCTGAATTCAATGATCCAAATTCAAATGAAGGAATTGGAACTTGAGCACTAACTTGGCTGAAGGATACATGAACATGCAGTAAATATAAATCTTCTTATGCACAATTGTCATGAAAACAAAGTCAACAAGGTCCAATAGCAATAAATGGTTCTATCAGTTGATTAGGACCATACAATCAAAGAAGTTTCAACTTTGCATTTTCAGCATCAGCAGAAGCTACAGTACATTTTCCTATTCAATAGATGCTACAGTGCGAAAAAGGAATATGACCATCCATAGATTGGTAACCTACGGATGTGGTAGTATTTAAAAATATAATAGTTCCTTAGTCTGGTAATCTATGGAAATTCAAATTATACTTCATCAAAAATCAGTTTTTAATTCTAAGTCATCCGTGGATGATCTACGGAAGAACTAAAATCTGCGGAAACAATAAAATTGGTAATAAGGATAGGGTGTCCCACCTCATTTAATAAATGAAATTAATATATCCGAGGGAGTATAAATAATGTTTTTGAGTTGTCATCTCTATTCACTTTTTCAGAACATCTTTTTCAACCTAGAAAAACGTTCAGATAAACCCCCGTCCGACAATATTCAAAATTACCAATAACCTTTAAACCTTGCTTGATTCTTAATCTCTGTTCATTACAAGTTCAATAATATCAAGGTAAAACATATCATAATCCGAAATTATGAACTGATTGATTCATCATTTCTTTGTCTAAACTCTTCGTATTCTTAGGTGTGATGCTTTTGTTCTAACATAATTTTTTTTCATTCTTATGAACAGATGACTAATCGTTTTGCAAGAGAGCACAATGTATGTGCATTCTTAAATCATGACGACCCTGTAGCAGAAGGATGTCTAGATATCATCAGATATCTACGACTATCCAGGCTTTTCTATGCTTTATCAGCAGAGCCTGTGATTCATCAAGCACACATCATTGATTTCTGGAATTCAGCTCGAATAGAGCAAGTTGGAGAATCTGAGGTGATAGTTGCTGAAATCAAGAATGAAAGGATGAGAGTTGATGAACAAACTATCAGAAGGGCACTTGAGCTGGGAGAACAAGAAGTTGGTCACCCGGATGTATTCGAGAATGAGTACATAGAGAGAGTGTTCTATCTGATGGGATATGATGGTGACTTTGACAAGGGAGAGATAAAGAAAGGGAGATTGTGCAAGCCATATAGATTCTTATGTCACACGTATCTAAAGTGCATCTCCAACAGGAAGTCTGGGCTTGACAGATTCTCAAGGCACATTTCATCTGGCATTATTGGCATTTTTGAGGGAAGGACATGCAACTACTCAAAGTACATTTTCAGTTGTCTGTGTGACCATATCAAAGTGTAAAAGGCTGATAAGATGTATATGTTTCCAAGGTTTATGCAACTTATCATCAATGGTGAATTGCCTGGGATAGCAAGAGAAGGTGATGTGTTTGTTCAAGCACATCTGGGGATCTGTACTGAATAAGATAAGTGGAAAGTATGAAGGAGAAGATATGCCAATGTTTGCACATGTGGCTGATGCTAATGCTAACATTCCTCCAGAACTGGTGTGGGAAGATCAGCAAGATAGTCAATCTACTGATGCTGAGCAAGAATTACCTCAACATTCCCCTCCACAATCTCTCATACACCACCATCATCAATCTCCACAAATCCAATCACCAGCCAGTCAACACACCCAACCAATCTCTCCAATTCACCCTCAATCACCCATTCATCAACAACCTCTAACTCCACAAAATCTATCTCCTAAGACTACTCATACAGAACCCATCTCAGCTACTCAATCTCAAAACTCAGTACACACTGGTGAGACTGAGTTAGTATCTCAAGCAAGTGCCATTCCACTCATAATCACCAGCCCACAAACCCCAGTCATGTCTAATCAAATTAAACCAATATCTCCAATCATTGATCCTCAACAACAACAACAACCTCATCAAGAGAAACAGATCAAGCAGTTGAGTCTATTTCAAGCTCAGCAAGTATAGCTCTTGCTGTAGGCAATGAGGATGAGATTGCTGATCAACATCAAGAAGGTGAAGAAGAAGCTAACTATGTTGATGTTATAGCTTATCATGAAGATGACCTGGAAGATGATGATATAGATGTGAGCAAAATTTATCTGGTTGCTGAGTATAACAAACTTATCATCAAATCAAACAAGAGGTTGGAAAGAATTAGAGAGCTTAAAGGAATGTTAAAAGAAAAAGAGGAGCTGATGAACAAAGAAGAATCTAGACTGATCAGATTAAGAGAAGATGCTCAAACCAACAATGAAGTAATTGATGCATTGCATGAGCTGGTTGAAGAACTTAAAGACTCTGTGAAGCATGAGAAGACTGAAAAAGAAAAGCTCATATTGGAAGTTGAACAAGCAAACAATTCTCTCACTGCTTAGTCTATTTTATTGAAAAGGAAAGATAAAAAAATTGATGAGCTCAAGATGAAAATTTGTACACTTGAATCAAATGCTGCTCCATCAACAAAAATAAAAGAATCTACTGAAGCTTTAAAGCAAATCATTCAGTACTCAAGAAAGAGGAAGTATTTAGGGTATGTAGAGAAAAAGGTGATTAATGTTGAAGATTCACTAAAAAGATCAAGGCCGACATCTCCAGAGCACACTCCTTCAGTGGATGTTTCCAATTTAAAGCCTATATCTCATGCTGAAACTGAGAGTGATGCTGAATGGGATGAGCTTACTAAAGATGAGTCTCCCAAAGAACAAAAAGATTCAAAGGCTGATGACCTACTGTCCACTAAAGACATATTGGAAGAGAGGCCTGAATCAACTATGTTTATGACCCTGATCAATCATGGGTTTCCCTATGACATGGTTGAGAGAATGAACATGACAGAAATGAAGGAAGCACTGAAGGAATTTGAGCTTGCAAGCTTCATGATCCCAGATTGCAATTATGAAACATTCATAGCCTTTCAGTCAATTCAGAAAACAAAGAAGGAGCTAGGTCACTGTGACACAACAACGCTGAGCAAATACAATATGACTTGTTGGTTACAAAGTCATAACTACAAGATACATGAGCTGAAAGGAAGATCAATGGCTGGGCTTAGAAGGATGATGAAGCATGTAATGAAGGTGGAATAGGAAACTGGAGTAAAATTAAGAAATGAAGCTCTAAATCCTTCCTATGAACATCAATTAAAAACCCCTGCTGAACCAGTAACAGTTGAAAGCAAAGATCAACATAAAAGGAAAGATAAATTGATCAAAGAACCAGGAGAGGTGATCCCTGGGAAAGTATGGCCTCTGGGCACAACTGTGAGAGAGATCACTGAAGAAAAATCTTCTCTAATCCAGTTGTTTGATCATATCACAACTCCCACTGCTGCTGAAGATAACAGGATTATGGCCTGGAAATATGATCCAGAGTGGGATTGTGCACTTATTAAGAGAGTATATGGAAGAGTTGAATACTTCCTCTTACTTGAATCAATCTTGTTGTTGCCTCATGCTGACATTAAAGACCTTCAAAGTTTGATAATCTCCAACTACCTAATAAGCCCAAGAGGAAGAGATTTATCTGTATTGGTTGGAAAGTTGAAAACAAAATTTAAGGATGATGTACTCAAGGAAGCAAGAAGGGAAGATGGGGAACACAAGAAAAGATACCAAGGGGAAAGAAGATCAAAATCCAACTCTTCTACACTGGTTGATGATGAATTCATAAGGAGGGTTGGATACTCTAACAAAAAAACAGCAGCCATAAAAGTCATTGAAGGAAATCAATACACTCTTCCCATAACTGAGTGGGGATATGAGGAGAAGACTAAAGAACTGGTGCTGATGAGAAATGAAGAAAAGAAGAAAGCAAGGAGTATAAGATTGTTTGATCCAATTGAAATTAAACTTCTGCATCCAAGCTACACTTCATACCTACATGATAAGTTCTTCCCAAAACTCAAAGATGATCAAGCTCAAAATGACCTATGCCTGTATTTGCATATCATACAAGTCATTGACAAACTGCATGCAAAAGCATACAAAAGAAGAAGATATGAGGCTGGACTGTTAAGAGGAGCTAACATCAAGGAAGTATCTAAACTGAGGATGTCAGAACAAGATGAGCTGGAAATAGTCAATAATCAGAGTGTTGTGGAAACTCTCACAACAGAAGAAGACATTTTGGGATTGAGCTTTGAGACACTACAAAAGATATGCAGAATGGAGATCAAGTACAAGTACGATGATCAAAAGGATGCAGTGTTATATTTCAACAAGAAAATGGTGTCAAGAGTCAAAGAACTTTCAGCTTTGAAGACCTGATTACAAGTGTCTAAGCCTAGGGGGGAGTATTGTTAGATCTAGGAATAATAGGTCTAGATCATTTTGTATAGGCTTAGAACTTTAATCAATACAGGTAATGAATATTTGTAATTCATTATGTATATAGGTTAACCCATATGTGCGTTGATTTATGTGTATGATTACAGGTACAAACATTATACTTGGTCAATTTCTGAAAATTGACTAAGTGTAAGAAACATCTACGGATGAACATTTTTGTTCTTCCGTAGATATCTTTCTTACAAGACATTCATCAGAAGATCTTCTACGTATGAATATGGGTATTCACTGATGAACAAACACCACACATGAAGAAACAAAGTAGCTGCGGAAGAACAAAGTAGATGCGGAAGAACAAGTAGCTACGGAAGAACAAAGTAGCTGCGGAAGAACCAGACACGTACTTATATCATACAAGTGTTTCAAGTCAACAAGTCAATCACAGACTCCAAGAGATTTGCCGTTTCCTTAATAGAAACACGCGTGTCTATAAATATGAGTCCTAGGTTTCACATCGAAAATAAAAAAAGACACGGTGACAAAATACCATCACATCGTTTCGCAAGATCAACACAAACCCTAGCAGCCGTCACATCAACACACCAAAAATCATAAACACAATCATAGCATAGAATTTTGTTAGCAATTATTATTTGATTCTTTGTAATCATTAATCAGTTTTAATGAATTACGTTTGATTCAAAACATTATTCCTTGCATATTGTTGATATCGTTTGAGCATTTATTGTTTATTTTCTTTGGCATCAATATTTATTAATTAATCAATTAAACAATGATTAATGGTAATTCCGCGATCATTAATTCGAAACCAATCTAACACTGATAATTCCTGATTGCGATCCTTGGATTCACATACTCTTAGTATTGCAAATATAATCCTTTGCATAATGAGTTGTACCACCACACATGATACATTCCATTGGCTTTTTAGAGAGTCTTGTCCCAAGGAGAACATTTGTCTTGAGCCTTTTCTAGCTCCTTCTTCACCTTCTTGGATGATACCACATGCTTCTTAGGGTGAAGCTTGCTTTTAGAGTTGGATGGTCCAGCCTGTGCAGTAGTGGTGCCCCTTGGTTCAACCTTCTTCTCTTTAGCATGATGGATAGACTTGAACTAGGACTCTTGGTACTAGAGTCCTTGGTTAAGTCTTTAATCTTCCTTACCTCAAACCTAGTGGAGTTGAAAAATTGTTTTTGCCTGGGGTTGAAGGTGGGCTTGATCTCCTGCATTTTCTTTGATCTTCTTTTTGCAGCCTTTTTCTTTGCAGACTTGGCCATCTCTGGTCTCTTCTTCTCTTTAGGGATGTAGTGACCCTTCTAAGAGTGAACCACTTCACTCATTTCTTGTTTACCCTTCACTATATCCTCTTCCTCCTCAGTTTAATCTTCATCTTCCTTTAGGATAAGATCAATAAAAGGCAGCTTATCTTCATAACTTCCACACCTTGGTTCTCTGACTGATAGTAGTGTGTGTGGAGGAGCTTTTTCATTTGATCAAAGTCCCTTCCTGTTCTAATTACAAAATTTTGCATGCAAGGATGAATATATAATTTTCTTGAAGGTTTCCTCTTCAAGAACACATTTTTCTGCCTTCGCTTTACTGATCACAAGCTCAGCCTGACATTCTGTTAACTTGGAGACAATATCTTTAATTTGAGTCTTGTAGTTTGATTTCTCATGTTTTAGAGTAGAAATGGTTTTCTCTAAGTCTTCTATTTTAAGCTTATAATCATTTTCTTCTCTTTTAAAATTTGCTTTTAAAATGTTTAAGGACTCAAGATCAGATCTTACTTCCAAGTTGTAGGACCTATACATATTAACTTTAGCAATGCATTCAGGAGAGCAAAGATCTTCCAATACCTTTGATTCATCATGATATACCATCGGGGCTTGGATTGGGGAGACATCTTCCACCTAAAAGCTCCAATCAAAGCCTCCTTCTTCAACAACAACTACAGCTTCCTGCTTTGGTTGGTTAGGCTTCTCAGATCTTGGAGCTGCTTCAGTGTTGTATGGCCTGGGCTATGTATGGCCACCATTTGTTCTTGGTGCCTTACACTCCTAAGCAAATTGGCCCATTTGGTTATAGTTGTAACACTTACTTTGCTCTTGTCCAGCCTAAACTTTTTAGTGGATACATTGCTTAGAAACTTCCTCCCTGTCCTCTTGTAGAACTTCTTGGCTCTATGAGTGAAAAGAGCCATCTACTGGACTATTTCCATGTACTCTAGATCATCTAGATGGATGCAGTCCAGGTGTTCAAGGGTGAAGAGAAATTTGCTAGAACTTTCATCTGAAAACAAAAAGGCCTGAGAAGAGCTGCGCTCTTGTAATGGACTTCTTTGAGTAGAGTCTCCCTATGAGATGATGTTGTGGTTCTCTGCTGTCCCTTTTAACTACATGAAGGGCTAAACTCTTTTGGGTGCTGGATTAGTTGTGAGAAGGATATTTAATGTTCATCTCCATTTGGTAACAGTTCAGGATATAATATGGCTCAGTAAGAGTGAGGGTAGAGAGGTTCTTAGTTCTCTTGATGGCCACATAGTAGTGTGTCCATTCTCTATCAAGAGAGAACATGAACTTTCTCACTACATCCCTGTTCTCAAGTGTAACTCTAACAACCATTAGAGTGTCTACAATCTCAACATACTTGAAGTATTGTTGAGTCATAGTTTCACCTGTCTTGTAGGTGAAGTTTTCAAATTGCTGCTTTATTATATCTTTCTTGTTCTCCTTAGCTTCCTCAATCCTTCATACATCAGCTTTAATGCATCCCAAAGTTATTTTGCACTCTTACACTTCTTGAAGCCTCTGCAGATGGAGTTAGGAAGAGCAGTTTGAAGAGCGGTCATGGCTTTTTGATCAATGTCTATTTTCTTCCAGTCTTCTTCAGAATAATCAGCCACTTCCTTGGGTATCATCCCACCTCCAGCAGTTGCTAAACTAGTATTTGGGATATGAGTTCCAGAGACTATAGATCTCCACATCTTGCTGTCTTGAGACTTGATGAAGCCTTCCATTCTCATGCACCAAGTGTCAAAATCATCAGGAGTGATTAGTGGAGACTTAGTCATTATGTAGGTTTCCATATCAGCTTTAGAAAGAGCCACCATTTGAGCAAGTAAGTGAATGTGAAACTAAAGAGTGATTCAAGATGGTGAGATCTTGCAATCAAGAGCCTAAAATGCTCTGATACCAATTGCAGGACCGGTTGTGGTTCAACAACAGTTTCTTAGTTGGATATTATCAAATAAACACACTTACTAGACCAAATAGGGAACCAGGCAATGAAACAATAACTAACAAGTAAGAACACTTAAGAATAGAAAGATTGTTTTTTAAGGTTGATGTATATTGCTATCAAGTGTTTACAAGTGTTACAAAGCTTAGTCCTTAGACTGATACATTAGATACTTTATACTACAACCTACAGCGACCATACTTTGAAGGCCAGCTGGACACAAATCTAGACAACAAGATCAATGTAGAGTCAAAAGGCAGATTGTCTTTTGACTTGTGACTATGACAGGCCATAGCCTATTGTAATAGAATAATGATAAAAGTACTAAAGAGTAGGAAGTTAGGGAAAAGAGACCATATTGTATAGTTGAGAAAAGTAAAAAAAATAATCACCAACTTATATAAGTCGGTGAGTCTTCAGAGCTGACAGTAGAAAGGTCTTCTGCTTTTGTCAAAAGTATGTCAGTCTTCTTAGTCTTCGGAAGAGTTTAGTATTCAAGCTTTAAAAGACTTTGTCTTTAAGCTTTAGAAGACTTCACTTTGGCTTCAGAAGATTTCTGTCTTTGGCTTAAGAAGATTTGACACTTAGTTATTTTTCTTTGTACATAGTCAAATCTTTCGAAGTACTTCCTTCCTTGTACTTCATTGCATGCTAAGAGATCTTTGATTAGCATCCGCCTTTAAGATAATCATCTTGATATTACAACTATGATTAAGTCTTTACTCGTGTGGCTAGGCTTGAAGCAATCAGAATTTTTCTAGCATTTGCAGCCTCCAAAGACTTCAAGGTGTTCTAGATGGATGTCAAGAGTGCATTTCTCTATGATGAGATTGATAAAGAAGTTTATGTCTGCCAACCTCTAGGTTTTAAAGATCCTAAGTATCCAGATGATGTATATAAACTTGATAAAGCCCTTTATGGTCTTCATCAAGCACCAAGGAAATGATATGAGACACTCTCTACCTTTCTTTTGAAAAATGGATACACAAGGGGATCAATAGATAAAACTCTCTTCATCAAGAAAGTTGATGCGGATATTATCTTAGTACAAGTGTATGTTAATGATATAATCTTTGGGTCTACAAATGAGAGCTTATGCAAAGGTTTTGAAAGTTTTATGAAGTCAAAATTTGAGATGTGTTCAATGGGAGAACTCACCTTATTTCTAGGGCTTCAAGTGAAACAAACCTCTGATGGCATTTTCATAAATCAATCTAATTATGTTTAGGACATCTTAGAGATTTCAAGCTAGTGATACTAAGGCTGCTAAGACCCTAATATTAAAAAATTATTCATTAACTCCTGATCTTGAGGGGGAAGTAGTTAATCAGTAGTAGTACAGAGTCATCACTGGATCTCTCATGTATCTCATAGCTAGCAGACTAGATATCATGTTTGACACATGCCTATGTTCAAGATTCCAAGCTTCTCCAAAGGTGTCACATCTAATGGCTACCAAGAGAATTCTAACGTATCTCAAAGGGGAACCTAAGATGGGATTATGGTACCCTAAGAGTGCTGACTTCAATCTCTATGGATATACAGATAGTGACTATGGGGGATGTAACATCAACAAAAAGTCCACCTCAAGAGTTTGTCAATTTCTAGGAGGAAGACTAGTTTTATGGCAATGCCTAAAGTAAACTTGTGTTTATACATCAACTTCTGAAGCAGAATACATTACTGTACCAAGTTGCTATGCTCAAGTGCTGTGGATCCAAACTCAACTTAGAGATGATTATGGGGTAAATTTCATGAACATTCCAATCCATATTGACAACAACAATGCCATCTCCGTCACCAACAATCCTGTTAAGCATTAAAAGACAAAATATATTGACATCTGGTATCATTTCATTAGAGATTGTGCAGAAAAAAAATCATTAAATTAATTAAAATCCATACAAATGAACAATATGCAAACTTATTCACAAAAGCTTTTGATGAATCTAGATTTAAATATCTTGTGTTTGCTATTAGGATGATGAACTTTGAATAATTAAAGTTCAGTAGATATCTGGGTATCAGCCAAATTTCAGTAGATATCTGGGTATCTGCCGAATTAAGCAATTCAACAGATAACTGTGCAAAGCAGGTATCTACTAAATGGGAAGATTCGGCAGATAAGCTGATTTCAGCACATATTTTTGAAAAAGATACGGTAGATCCCACTTTCACATTGCGATACGTAGTGGCGCCAGATTAGTTACCTGAAAAGTCTATTTCATCATATCACACAGCCGAAGTTAATAGTTATGATGGTAAAATATTTTAAAATTGATATTTTTTATATTATCCATAATTGTTAAAATCAGAGGTTTCCCACCATTGTCATCTTCACTCTTCCTCACAAAACAAACCCTCAAACCTCCAATCTCCTAAATTCTACTCAAAATCAACCCACTTTCAATGGCCGCTCAAACCCTAAAATTCCGTCGAAATCACAAAATCAACGCATCACTTGAACCCATAAGTGATGAAGTCTATGATCCTGTGGTCAAATTTCTAAAGAATAGCAATTATTCCTTTGCTATAACCATAGACCCAGTGATCTATGAATCGCACATAAGGGAATTCTGGACCACTTGCTCCATACAAAGAGAACATTGAGTGAAAGTTCTCGCAGCAACAGTGCAAGGGATGAAGATCACCATATCCTGTGCCAAAATTCGTCAACATTTGTAGTTGAACGATGCTGTTGGTGCATCTTCTTTCTCCAAAGAAGTGGTCAGTTCTACCTTCAAGGAAAAGAGATATGAATGACCCCTCCCGACATCCACCTTCTCCAAATCTCTGGTATATCACAACTGGAGAATTATCCTTCATATCTTCTTGCACTATCTGTCTGATAAGTTGGGAGGATGGTACAAGGTACCATTGGATCTAGCAGGGGCTATCCATGGTCTAGTAAAATACAAGAGTTACGATTTCTCAAACTTCATTTTCTAACATATGTGCCAAAATGTAACTACTGCAAAATTTAAGTTTTTAGTGTACCATAGATTCTTACAAGTAATACTATAAGAGGAATTAGGGGACAAACTAAAACTTAGTAGAGTTGTTCATACTCTAGGGACTTTAAACAAAGCAATATTTTAAAGTTTTGAGCAACTCAAAAATCTTTTTCAGGGAAGGTGACTCCCTTATTTGAGCATATGCTTGAGGTCACTAAGCCTTAGGGTGAAAAATATGGTTACACCTACTATTGTTGATCCCACACCCTCCACTTCAAAGCCAAAATCTCTTAAACACAAGCAAACCCCTATACCTTCTACTGAGAAGATGCATGCCCATAAATCACCATCTCTCAAAAAGGCAAGACTAGAAACCATGGTCCCAGTTAAGTCAAAGGTGTCAGCCACACCTAAGCAAAGCTCAAAGAAGAAGGTTTCTCTTCTTTCTTCTGAGCAGACCCATACCTAACCTGCTAGTCCTCAATTGGAGTCCCAACACTCCATTGAGAAAACCAAAAAAGATACCCATATAACTAAGACAACTTCTGAGGAAGAAATCTCATTAGGTTCTGGTTCACATCTTGGGCCAATAGACATAGCTCTATTCTTTCCATTACACATATCTACCACCCAAGATGATGATGTTCTTGTTTTATATCAGCATGAACCATTGTCTCCACCTTCCCATAAACACAGAAAGTGGAGACTTTTGTGTTTACAACAAAATCTGACCCGCATCCTTTATCCCAAGAGATTGATCCTAGGGAGGAAAGGATCAATGTGGATGAGGCTGTCTCTCTTGCTGATCCATCAATTGATCAGTTGGACAGAGACAACATAACTAAGACCTGAACCCTGGAAACTCACCTTGGGGATGTCTCCTTGGAGTCATTCCTTGAGGAAAGGAATCCAGGGCACCAAGAAACCATATCTGGTGGTGAGAGTGCAGAGGCTAGGCCTAGTATCTCATCTCCCAAGGGTTCCACGCCTGTGGATGAGCAAAGAATGCAATAGATAGATGAATTGACAGCCCAAAACCTTGATCTTGCACAGATACTAGCACTCTTACAAGAAGAAAATACAAGACTTCAAGGTTATGTTGAAGAAGCAAAAGTTCTCGAATTTGAGAACTGCCTACTAAAAGCTTCGGCAGATAGAGTATCTGAGTTGGAGACTCAACTCAGAACCCTATAGAAATAAGATGCAAGAGTTGTAACCCTTGAAGAACAACTCATAACTCTTCAGCAAGCTACTGCAAAGGCAATGGATCTTAAGAACACAGTTGAACACCTACACGAGACCATTGACCTTCAAAAATCCATCATAGTGAGCCTTCAACTTTCAGCTCCACAAAAACCTTTGGATGTGCCTTCCTCCATCAATCTGGTGTCATCTGGAGTCTTAGATGATGCTACCAAAAACGGGGAAGAAGAGCCCAAAAAGATGAAGATATTCTTTAGAGATTGGCTACTCAAGTCATTCAAGCAACTCAACTAATCGTCTTCTCTTCGTAATGGACTGACCAGTATGAGCCTTTATCAAAAGCTGAATTCAATTTGAATAAGCTTCTTGATAAGTATGGCTATGATAGTTAAGAAGAAAAAGAAATTGAAGCCAAGTGGGTAATGAGAAGGATGAACCAAAAGGTTCTACTTAGGAAGAAAAAAATGGCCATGATAAAGAGATCCATCACTTCTTCTTTACTCTCTCTAAAAATAAAAAGAACTAATGAGGAATCATCAAAGAGAGAGATAGTACTTGGACTTGAAGCCTCTCCCAAGTCATTTGCTAAAGAAGAAGCACCACTTCTGAAAGTACTCTTACAAGCTGTTGAAGCACTGAACAAATCATATGCTAATGCAACTACTGAAAGTACTATACAAGAGACTCCTTCGGCTGATGAGTCCTCAGAAAAGATGTTAGTTTACACAACAGGCACCAAGACAATGAATGATGATATGGAAAGACAGGGGTGACCCTTGAGGATGAGCCTACCCAACTTCATAAGGATGCACCTGAGTCTAAACTCAAAAAATCAGCTGAGGTGATATTTGGTCAACTGGAAGTTGAAACTGAAGCCTTTGTTAACTCTAAGGTGAATGTGGATACTAATGGCCCAAAAGTCAATCATGATGCTGAAAGAGCTTAGACAGCTGTTGATGATCCCAAGTCAGCTGGTCAAGCATCAGGTGTAACTTCAAAACATTTAGAAGTTAGACTTACTGAAGTCTTTATCTCTGACAAAGGTAAGAGACCTATGACTGCTGAAAGGAAAATAGAGCTTGAATCACAAAAATCAAAGGCCAGATTTTTGATGACCAAAAAGGTGGAGCTATTCCCATAAAAGGTTGAAGAAGATGTAATAGTTCTAAAGGCAGACAGATCTCAAGAATCCTCAATGAAAAAGAATATCATTACACTAATCAAGAGTGCAAAGGATTCAAGAGCTGTAAGAACTACATCTAGAGAATTCAAACATGGTGGTGAACCCAGCAGAACAATCTTAAAAGGACCACCTAGATCAAAGACTAAAGCTGTCAATAAGGTGCTATCTAACTCATCCTGGCCATCTGTCGAAAGCACCAAGAGAACAGCATCTCAGCAGGCTTCAATAGCTACAACTGCCGAATCCAATCCTGTGATCTCATCTATGAAGAAAGAAAAAAAAGAAAAAGAAAATGTCTCCTAGCAGCTCAACTTGAGTTGAAAGGATACAATTTTGATGAGATCATGGAGTAGAGCACTACTGATATCAAGTCTAAGCTGATAGCTACAACTCATGTTGAAATGGAGAAAGTGATTGAGTCAGCTAGAAGAAATAGGGCTGATCAGATAAAAAGAAAAGAGAAAAGGTTCAGCAAAAATTCAAGGATAAGTAGTAAATGAAGCAGTTCCTTAGATACTATGGTTTCTTTGGTAAACAAGTAGGACCAATGAGTATGTCAACTCTTGATCTGAACATTAGAGGAGTCACAAAGAAAGCTGCTGGAGATCTCCCAAGGCCAACGTGGTGGCGGATGCCCTTAGCCGAAAAGAGAACATGAGCCGATTCGGGTGAAGGTTTATTAGTTGGTTATGACCTATGATGTGATGAAGCAGATTAAGGAATTTCAAGATGAGGCGTTGAAAGAAGATCAGATTAACTTCAAGCAGATGAGGGGTCTAGTCGCAGAGTTGGGTGAGAACACTCTCGGTGTTCAAACCCGATCTGGGAGGATGTGGATTCCTTGTTATGGAGATCTACAAGGAAATATCATGGATGAGGCTTATAAGACTCGATACTCGATTCACCCTGGTGCCACGAAGATGTATCAGGATATGAAGGAAGATTACCTGTGGTCGGGAATGAAGCACGACGCAGCGGAGTATGTGAGTAAGTACCTTACTTTTTTGCAAGTGAAGGCACAGCATCAGAAGCCATACGGGAAGATCCAACCCTTAGAAATACCCTAATAGAAGTGGGAACATATCACCATGGACTTCATCACGAAGTTGTCACGTACGGCAAGGGGATACGATGCCATATGGGTAATAGTAGACCGTCTGACGAAGAGTGCTCACATTCTACTGATCTGCGAGATGTATTCATCTGAGAGGTTGGCAGATCTATTCATCAGGGAGATTGTGGCTCGTCATGGTGTGCCAGTGTCTATCGTGTCTGATCACAACACTCGGTTTACATCAATGTTTTTGAAGAGATTTCACGATGCGATGGGGATGAAGTTACACATCAGTACGGCTTACCATCCTTAGACAGATGGTCAGTCGGAGAGAACCACTCAGACGTTGGAGGATATGCTACGAGCATGCGTTATTGATTTTGGTGGAAGTTGGGACAGACATTTACCGTTAGCCGAGTTCTCATATAACAATAGTTATCATGCCAGTATTGGTATAACTCCTTATGAGATGCTATACGGTAGAAGGTGTAGGATGCCCGTGTGTTGGGGCGATATCGGGCAAAAAGAGTTGGGGAGCATTGAGGTGATCGAGGCTACGACCAAAAAGTTGGAGAAGATCAGGGCCTTTATGAAGGCAGCAAAGGATAGACATAAGTCTTATGCCTACAAGACACGTAGACCGATCAAATTCAAGGTGGGCGATAGAGTTATGTTGAAGGTCTCACCTTGGAAAGGGATTATCCGGTTCGGAAAGTGAGGAAACTTAATCCCGAGGTACATAGGGCCTTTCCAAATCATTGCTTGAGTAGGAGAGGTGGCCTATCGATGAGTTAAGTGGAATTTATCCAACATTCCATGTATCTCATCTAAGAATCTGCTTAGCCAATGAAGATATGATCGTGCCACTCGAGGACATCGAGGTGGATGAATGGCTCAATTATGTGGAGCAACCAGTGGCCATCGTTGATAGAAAGGAGAAGAGGCTAAGGAATAAAGTGGTTCCACTTGTGCGAGTACAGTGGAGAAACAGTAAGGGTTCTGAGTCTACATGGGAGACCAAGGAAGAGATGAGACAGCACTATCCGTAGTTGTTTGAGTAATGACAGGTTTCGGGGACGAAACCTATATGAGGGGGGTGGATTTGTAACACCCGGAAATTTCAAAAAAAGAAAAGAAAAGTAAAGGGAGAAAAGGGAATTATTTCAAAACAAGGGGTTAAAGGTGTGCAAAGATCAAACCTGCCCATAATGGGTTCAAAAAAGTGGTATGGCCGCCTATACCCCTTCTCTCATGCATAACTTTTGGCTAGAGTGAGGAAAAAGAAGCTCTCAACAGATTTTAGTGAGAGAAAGTGGAAGAAATATTCAAAAAGGTAAGATTTTAAGGCGCTTCTTCTCGGTTTCAGTTAGGTTTAAGCTTCTGGACCGATCTTTATGTGTTTCTGTGCATTTGGTTGCCTGTTTTCGTGTGCTTAGGTGCTAGAACTCCAGGTTGCTCTCGGGTTGGTGGTGTTTTACTCGAAAGCTGTTAGAGGTGAGTTCTATATCTCCTCTTTTACATGTTTTCTAGTTGTTTGGGGCTGATATGTATATCAAACTATTATTTAATAAAATATACTATGGTTTTCCATAAAAGTACAACTGTTTATGTAGATGTATGTTTTAAATGATTTCTATGATGTCGTGTGTGGTTGTTTGTGATGTTAAGCGTGTGACTGGTAGATCTATGCTAAGTATATGTTTAGAAGCAATGTTTGGGACTAGAAACTGCATAAGTTGAATCGCAGGTGTTGGACTTGGTGTCCGCTGTGGACATTTGAGCATGGATATGGTGTCTGCCGTAGAGACTTAGGCAGTTAAACTGTCCGCTATAGACTTTGCATGTCCGTTGTGGACTTTGCATGTTAGCTGTGGACACTTAGAGGTTATATGTTGTCCGCTGTAGACTTGGCTGTTCGCTGTGGACTTGGTTGTCCGCTGTGGACACTTAAGAATGATTTAGTCAACCGTTGTGGGCATACTTAGTGTTTTATTTATGCGTTGTGGACTTTGGTCGTCCGCTGTGGACTTTGGCCAAGTATGGGAATTCTTCTGAAGTCAAGGGGAATTCTTCCGAAGCCAAGAAGAATTCTTCCGAAGCCAATGAAAAAATCTTCCGAAGCTTGGGAAGAAATTCCGAAGCTTGGGAAGAAATCTTCCGAGGCTTAGGAAGAAATCTTTCGAAGCTTAAGAAGAAATCTTTCAAAGCCAAGGTGAAATCTTCCGAAGGTATAATGAAGTCTTCTGAAGCTTCATGGTTGTATTTAGTGACGTGTTTAGGCATTGTGAACCCTTAGGCTTATTCTGAATTTTAGGAAATAGAATTAAGTGCAAAGTACTGATGTTTTCTGTGGTCTATTCTATGCTTGTTGATGTTGTATGCTTGTGGGCTGCTGTTATGTTGATTATGTTCCATATTATGTATTATGATGTGACTTTACATGGTGTGATATGTGCTTATGTATGTAAAGTATTATTGTAATGAAAGTGAAAGATAAAGATAATGAGAAGTGGAATGTAATGAATGAATGAAAGTCTTGCATGCAAAATGATGGAGGTTCATAACTGAATGAGATAGTTGTTTGCTCAACTGTGTGCGGTTTAGCTAGCCCTTGATGATTCGCACAGGGGTCTAAACCTTGTGATTGACCAAAATGTGATGGGATCCTTGTCGCTCTACCCCGGTACTGTGTCAGCTTTGAGCATGACGTGGGGGTTTACTTGTAAGCCCCGGCACAGTACCAGCTTTGGCATGACGTGGGGGTTTAGCATATGGCAGGATCTAGATGAAAGTGAAAGATGTTAATGAATGAAAGTACGAAAACAAACAATGATGAACGATGATGAACGATGATGAAAGATAATAAATAATTATTATCAAGATGTATGTATGATGTATGATCACGTATGAAAGTAAATGATATGTTTATACGAAAGAAATTTATTTTATTATAAACTACAACTCGCTCAGCCATGCTGACTTTTTATATGCATATCAGTTGGCAGGTAATTGTTGATGCTGTGGAGGTGTAGGCATGGATGCATAAGCTACTAGGGATGATCTGAGTCTAAAATCCATATTTTTAAGAATGATATTGTATTAATACAATTTTTGGATGCAAACGAAATGATGTGATGATTTGACACAATTTAATTTATTAATGAAAAGATGTATTTCTGCTGCAAAATGATGTGTTTTAAGTATTTTATGCGATGATTGACCAATTGTAAGCATCCCGGGAACGGGGCCTTACACAAGACAACAGGATGTGGAGATTTGTTATCAAAGGATCTCACATCCCAAGCACCTCTTCAGCCACTGCTGGAGGTGGGATGATACCAAAGGAAATGGCTGACTACTTTGAAGAAGACTGGAAGAAGATTGATGTAGATCAAAAACCATGACCGCCCTCGAAAGTGCTCTTCCTAACTCCATATACAGAGGCTTCAAGAAGTGCAAGACTGCTAAACAGGTCTGGGATGCACTGAAGCTCATGTATGAGGGGTCTAAGGAAGCCAGAGAGAACAAGAAAGACCTCATGAAGCAGCTGTTTGAGAATTTCACCTACAAGACAGGTGAAAACATGACTCAACAATACTTCAGGTATGTTGAGATTATGGACACTTTTAGTGATGTTAGAGTAAAACTTGAGAATTGGGACATAGTAAGGAAGTTTATGTTCTCTCTTCCCAGACAATGGACTCACTATTATGTGGCCATCAAGAGAACTAAGAACCTCTCTACCCTTACTCTCACAGAGTTGTATGGTATCCTCAGTGGCTATGAGATGGAGATGAACATACAAAATCCATCAAGCAGCTCTTCCAACAATTAGCAGAGTCCAGCCCTTCATGTGGTTGAAAGGGATAGCATAGAACCACAACATCATCTTATATGCTTCCCTAAAAACTCACAAAAGGGTCCTTTTATCACCTTTCCCGAGACACCAACGGAGAGCTACATCCAAGCCTATTCCAAAAGACAAGCTCTGTACAAGCCTTCATGCCTACTGATGAAAGTTATGGTAACTTTCTCTTCACCCTTGAAGACTTGGACAGTATCCATCCAGATGATCTGGAGTACATGGAGATAGTCCAGCAGATGGCTCTTCTCACTCATAGGGCCAAGAAGTTCTACAAGAGGACAGGGAGAAAGTTTCCCAACAATATAGCCAGTAAAAAGTTTGGACTGGACAAAAGCAAAGTGAAGTGTTACAACTATAACCAGATGGGACACTTTTCTAGAGAGTGCAAGGCACCAAAGACAAATGGTGGCCAAGCACAGCCCAGACCAAACTACACTGATGTAGCTCTAAGAACCAAGAAGCCAAGCCAACCTAAACAATATGCTGCTGTTGCTGTTGAAGAAGGAGGCTTTGACTGGAGCTTCTAGGTGGAAGATGCTTCTCCAAACAAAGCACTGATGGCAGATCATGAAGAAGCTAAGGTATTGGAACATCTTTGTACTCCTGGATGCATTACAAAAGTTAACATGTATAGGCCCTATAATTTGAAAGTGAGATCTGATCTTGAGTCCTTGCACATTTTAAAAGATGATTTTAAAAGATCTAAAAATGAGTACAAACTTAGAATAGAAGATTTAGAGAAAACCATTTAAACTCTTAAGCATGAGCATACAAATTACAGGACTCAGATCAAGGATCTCATTACTAAATTGACTGAATGCCAGGCTGAGCTTGTGATCAGCAAAACCAAGGCAGAAAAATGTGTTTTTGAAGAGGAAACCTTCAAGAACATAATATCCTCATCCTTGCATGCAAAAGTTTGTTATCAGAACAGGCAGGGACTAGGCTCAAGTGAGATAGCTCCTTTATACACACTCCTATCTGTTAGATATCCAAGGTGTGGAACTTGTCAAGATGAGCTGCCCTCCATTGATCCTATCCAAGAAAAGGATGAAGATGAAGAGGAGATGGTGAAGGATGAACCTGAGCTGAGTGAAGGATGAATCATCCTTGATTCATTCTTCTCTCTAGGAGAATGGTGTCTCTTCTTAGGATAACCAAATCTGTAAGGAAGAACTTGATCAAGGCTACTAAAAGAAAATCCAAGAAAGCCCACGAGATCAAGGCCACTTTCAACTCCAAGCAAAAGCAAGTTTTATCTCTGCTAGATTTGAAGTGGTAAAGGCTAAAGACTCAACTATGGATTCTAGTACCAAGAATCCTAGTTCATGTCCAAATCATCCTGATCAAAAGAAGAAGGCTGATAAGGTGTGCAACACTACTATACAGCTTGAACCATCTAGTTCCAAGAGCAAGCCTCATCCCAAGAAGCTTGCTGCATCATCTAAAAAGGTAAAGAAGGAAGTGGAAAGTGATCAAGCTCAGCCATCCACTCAAAAGAAGACTCTTAGAAGTATGCCAACTGAATGCATCATGTGTGGTAGTTCTTCTCATTTTGCCAAGGATTGCATCTACAATCCCAAAAGTACTATCCACATGAACAAGAAGGAAACTTCTAAGAAAAAGAAGAAGAAAATAGCTTCGAAAGGAAAATCTCTTCCTTTTGGAAGTTCCAAAGTGAAGAAGAAGATAAGTGAAAACTTACCTTTGGAAGAAAATTTAGTCTTGAAAGAAAGGAATGCTTCCGAAGCACTAAAGTCTACTGTAGTAGAAGCAAAAGCTTCTGAAGGTTCAGTCTCCAAAACATCCGAAGTCATCAAAACTTCAGAAGTATTGAAGGCCAAGTCCCGTCCTCCAAAAATGGTATGGAAGATGAAGGAAGGCCATGTGACTGAAAGTTCTTCATCAATAACAGCATATGATCCTCAGAACTTGCATATAGGATCAATTACTATTTCATTATCTTCTTTTCACTTTGACAAGCCCAAGAACAACAAGGCTTGGGTTTCCAAATGGAATTAACCATCTCTTTATGTGTAGGAACAGCTCAAGACCAAAGGGAATGTATGGATCATTGATAGTGGTTGTTCTAGACAGATGACATGCAATGGCTATTTACTTCAAAACATTAAAAGAATTGATGGAGGGACAGTTTCTTTTGGAGAAGAATCTGGTGGTTACATTACTGGAAGGGGCAGGGTCACAAAGGTAAGTTTAGCATTGAGAAGGTAAACTTTGTTAATGAGGTTAGGTACAATCTTCTGAGTGTATCCCAATTTTATGCTCAGAGACATAATACGCTCTTCACTAAGCATGAGTGCATTGTTCTCAAGCCTGGGGTGGTCATTCCTCAATAGCGTATCCTGCATAGAGCCCCCAGGAGAGGGAACATGTACAAGATGGACTTGCAGAAAAAATCCCCTTCATGAGAAGTTTCTTGCTTTATATCTAAAGCCAATAATGATGAGTCTTTCCTTTATCATAAAATAATGTGCCATGTAAACTTTAAAAACATGAACAAATTAATTAAGAATGACTTGGTAACTAGAATGCCATAGAAAAAGTTTACAAGTGATGATCATTATGTTGCATGCTTGAAAGGGAAGCAACACAAGGTATCTCGCAAACCAAAGAAAATGAACTCCATCACTACACCCCTACACTTATTACATATGGATCTCTTTGGCCCCACCAGTGTAATGAGTTTAGGAAGGACCTCTTATTGCTTGGTGATGACAAATGACTTTACAAGATACACTTGGGTCTTCTTTCTTAGAACTAAGGATGAGACCCTTGAGATCTTGAAGAGTTTCATTTTGAAAATTGAGAATCAATGTGATTATAGGGTCAGGATCATAAGATGTGATCAAGGAACCGAATTTAAAAATCAAATCCTTGATACATTTTGTGATGAAAAGGGTATTACATGATAATAGAGTGCTCCCAGGACTCCTCAGCAAAATGGTGTTGTTAAGAGGAGAAACAATTATTAAAGCTGCAAGAACCATGTTGTCTGACTTCAAACTGCCCATCACCTTTTGGGTAGAGGCAAGTTAACACACTACCTGCTATGTCCAAAATAGAGCTTTAGTAGTCAAGACTCATAGTAAGACTCCTTATGAACTGTGGCACAAAAGAAGACCTTTCATTGGTTTTCTCAGGTCATTTAGATGTCCTTGCACCATCTTGAATACCAAGGATCAAATAGCCAAATTTGATGAGAAATTAGATGATGGAAATTTCATTGGATACTCCTCCCAAGCCAAGGCTTATAGAGTATACAATCTCAGAACCAGAGTAGTTGAGGAGTCAGCCAATGTGACCTTTAATGAGCACACACCTAGTGTGAAAGGTTCTAGTCCTGATTGGTTGTTTGATCTTGATTTAGTTACCAACTATTTTAACAAATCTTGTGAGCATGTTTTAGGATCTACAAGTACATTATCAACAGGAGATTCAGATCCAAGATTTGAGCTGAGAAGACCAAGTGTACAAACTACTTCAGCTCCGGTGGTAACTAGCTCTGCAATTGGAAATCCTGTCAGCACAACCATGATAAATTCTTCAGCTGACACATCTGAGGTCATATAAATTCCAGCATAGAGGCACAGAACATAGATGAAGGCATTTCTAATGTAGGAGGAGATGGAGGTGGTGATAGTGGTTAGGAGCTTCTTGATGCTGATAACCACTCCATAGAAGACAACATCAATGATGTGACACACTCATTGGATCAAGTTTCTCTTGAGAAGTGTGTTGATATGTTGGATGATAGTCAAGCCCCAAATCTGAATTTCACTAATTTAGATCTGTCTAAATAACTTGTTATGATTCTTCAATTGAGAATCCACAAGTCCCATCCTACCATAAACATCATTGGAGATGTTGAGACTGGGGTAAGAATAAGAGGACAAACCCATGACAAAAATGTTTGTCTTCACTCTTGTTTCTTGTCCCAGATAAAGCCTAAGAAGATTGAAGAGGCTTTGAAAGATAGAAGTTGGGTTGAAGCAATTTAGGAGGAGTTGCTTTAATTCAAGAGATAGAAGGTTTGAAATCTATGTCCTCTTCCTCAAGGAAAGACTACTATAGGTACCAAGTGGGTTTTTAGGAACAACAAGGATGATAGAGCACTTGTCATCAAGAACAAGGCAAGACTAGTTATTTAAGGATACACACAAGAAGAAGGGATTGATTACACAGATGTTTTTGCTACTGTAGCAAGACTTGAAGCTATTAGGATATTCTTGGCTTTTGCTGCATCCAAGGATGTCAAGGTCTACCAATTTGATATCAAGTGTGTTTTTCTATATGGGGTGATTAAGAGGAGGTGTATGTCAAATAACCACCTAGCTTTACAGACCTAGATCATCCTGATTATGTCTGCAAGCTTGACAAAGCTCTTTATGGGCTGCATCAGGCTCCAAGGAAGTGGTATGAGACACTATCACAGTATCTATGTCAGCATGGGTACAGGAGGAGTACTATTGATGGAACACTCTTCATCAAAGGAACAGGAAATGACTTGATGATGGTCCAAGTTTATGTAGATGACATTATCTTTAGGTTAACTAATCCAAAGCTCTGCAAAGACTTTGAGAAGCTGATGAAGAATAGATTTGAAATGAGTGCCATGGGGGAACTCAATTTTTGTCTAGGAATTCAAGTGAAGAAGGTTGACAATGGAATCTTCATAAACCATTCAAAGTTTGTGCAAGACATACTTGTCAGGTTTCATATGACTGAGTGCAAGGTTGCTAAGACACCCATAGCCAGAAACCAATCTTTTGGACCAGATCTTGAGGGGAAGTATGTTGATGAACATCTATACAGGGTTATGATTGGGTCTCTTATGTACCTTACAGCCAGTGGGCCTGATATCATGTTTGCTACATGTATCTGTGCAAGATATCAAGCCAACCCCAGGATGTCACACCTGGTTGCTGTTAAGAGAATTCTTAGATATCTCAAGGGTGCTCCCAAATTAGGCCTCTGGTATCCAAAGAATTCTGACTTCAATCTGTACGCATATACAGATAGTGACTATGGTGGAGGCAATATGACTGCAAAGTCTACATCTGGGGGATGTTAATTTCTTGGTGGAAGGATAGTCTCATGGCAATGCAAGAAACAATCCTGTGTATCTGCATCAACTGCTAAAGCTGAATGCATTGCTGCTGCAAGCTGCTGTGCTCAAGTGCTTTGGATTCAGAATCAGATGCTAGACTATGGATTCAACTTCAAGGAGACTCCCATCCATATAGACAACAACAGTTCTATCTCTATTACAGAGAATCCTTTGCAGCACTCAAAGACAAAGCACATCAATATTAGGTATCATTTATTTAGAGATAATTTTGAAAAGGGATTGAGAAAATTAATCAATGTTAACACAAATGAATAATATGCTGATCTGTTCACAAAAGCTTTTGATCAGCAGAGATTTAAGTATCTTGTATCAGCTATTGGGATGATTAACTTTGAGTAGATTTTCTTTAAACTAAACTCAAGATTATTTCTAATAATATGTGTGTCTTAAGTTGTCTATATCATCACCCTATAAGCCCAGTTTACTTTGGAAGAAACTTTTCAAAATGATATCCCTTAGAATTCTAAGAATTTTAATAAACTTTCTTTCGGAAGACATCAAGTTGTCTTCGAAAAAAAATTATGTCTTCAAAACAAATAACTACTTCTGTGAAATTAACCTTCGGAAGAAATCTTGATATATCTTCCAAAGCTTATTTTTCCCACCAAGTACTATGAGTATTGAAGGACCATTTTCTTCCGAAAGAAATTAAGTCTCGGAACTTTTATTCTCTCTTATGAATAAGATTTCCTGTATTTGATATCTTCCGAAGCAAAATTTATCTAGGAAGTAAAATTACTCTAAGTTATTATCTTCTGAAGAAAAATCTTAAAATACTAAGGTATATCTTCTGAAGTAAAATTTGGCTTCAGAAGTTTTTCTAAAACCTTTCGAAGACAAAATTACCTTCGGAAGATTTAGACTTCCAAGAAAACTACCGTTTTGGGCGCTTTTTTCAGAGGTGGGACCGACATTCGGATTTCAAAGTTTATCCTTTTGCATTAACTTTGTCTCAAAATCCATACCATATGTATTTGTACAACGGTTCCCCCTCTTCCACTATTCTCCTTCATCTACAAAGATTCAAACCCTAAATTCACCCACAAACCGACCTTGTTCTTACCTTCCTTCATCTCAAAGCAACTCAAAATGGCCAACCCTGATCCATGAAATCAGCCTGATTTCTTCATGCAACTACACAGACAACATAATCAGGTTGCTCTGTTAGTGTCTGAGAAAGATCCTAGCTTCTCAAACAGTTGCCTTTTCTTGGCTTTGTCCAACTACTTCACCTCCCTTACCATAAATCCTCCACTATATGAAGATTAGCTTTTAGAGTTTTAGAGGACCTTCCAAGAGGTCATTATGAATGGGGAGAATGCATTGTCTGCCACAGTGCAGGATAGGATAGTTTTTATCACTCCAGCCACCATTCGTACTCATCTAAGGCTAGATGATGAAGAAGGCGAACTGTCCTTCCCAAAATCTGCTGTGAACCGGTCCTTCAGGCAGATGGGCTATGAGGGTGATTACTCTATAAGAACCTTTAAGAAAGGGAAGGTCTCCTCCTAATGGAAGTACCTCCTCCATGTTGTCATTCGCTATCTATCAAACAAACATGGAGGTTAGGATCAAATTCCTGAAGACCTTTCCTATATATTCCATGGATTGGTACAAGGGGTCAAGTTCAGGTACTCACAATTTGTTTATACTAATTTACTTGCAAACTTGGACTCTTTAGAATATTATATGTTCCCTAGATATGTCCAGTACATTGTTAACTGTGAATTAGGATCACAATTAAGGGGAATAGGTAATGTTCTAAAATTGAGACAGATGAAGCCTGGCATCTTTAAGACAATGAGAAAGCCAACTGTTGGCTTCTCAAGGGTAGAAACAGCCCTAGTCCTAAAAATGTTAGAGCTCATTGCTTAAAGTGACAACTTAGCAACATAAGCTAATGTTGAACCCACACCTTCCACATCTGCACCACCCACACAGCCACAAATCAGCATCATCTACCAAAGAAAATCCAAACAAACCCTTGCACAATCTACTCAGGTTATGCAGGCCCCCAAATCACCAACCGTGCAGGAAGAAGTGGACACTGGAGCTCCCACTTCTCCTAAGGAGCAAACCACTCCCATTCTTTCTATAATCAGTGCTGAGATTCCTCATGCTTAGACTGATAAGCTCATAACCCCAACCTTAAGCCTTCACTTAGAGTCTTAAAACTCTAGTGATCAACCTTTAGGGGAAAGTTACCATCCCCACCCACTTGACAACAACCAACCCATACCCAACCTTGAATTCTATGATGATGAAGACATGGGATTTGGTGAGTACCATGAGTCTCTCTTCTCCACCCCTGCTTAAGGAGAGATGAGTGCTCCTGACTCACCCATGTCTAGCCCACATCATCCACCCATAACTGAGGTGGATCTCCCTGAACCAGTTTAGGAGGTTCATATGGAAGAGGCTCTCACTTTTTCAAGTGATTACATCATTCAGGCCTCAACCATGGCAACCCAGCCCATTGACACTTCTTTTAAAGCTGTTAGTTTGCAGGGGAAAACCAGGAGCCAAGAACTTGAAGCTGGTAATAAGGAAGAAGACCTTGGTCCTATTCTCTCATCCCTTAGTGATTCTTCAAATGAAGATGAGGGGATTCTGAAACTAAAGGTGCAACAACTGACTAAAACCTGCACCTATGTAGTCTTAAAGGTCAGTCACCTGGAATCTCAGGTGACTACCTTACAAAAGAGGGTCAATGACCAGCAACTTGAGATCACCGATCTCAAGGGCAAGTTAACTGAGAGACCCATCCAGAGAACTCAACCAGGCCCACAAGAACCTATGGTTATGGTGGACCTAACTCCTAGCTCCCCTGTGCAAGAGGGTGATGCTACCAAAAAGGGGGAGAAATTCTTACTTACAATCATAGAACCTGAGAGTTCCTCTCAGAGTATGGACATAAAGGATTCACCACCCTTATTTGCAATTGTCCATGCTCAACAACCTCCTCAAGTCCACATTGATGTGGACTCAATCATACAAAGTTTGTTTGAGGAGGGTATAGCAAGGTGCAGGACCGTTAAAAAGGGACTTTGCACTTAGTTAACACACTTAGGAGGATCTTTAGGACACTTAACAATTCCAATAGGGAACTTAGAACTTTAAACAGATGATACAATGCACAACACAAGTAAAGTAGGAGCAAGAACACAAGAAATAATTTTCAAGGAAGTAGTATATTGCTTCTTAGGTTCTATTACAGGTGTTTGCACTGATATTTGAAATACAAGAACCTTTGACTCTTTATACTAAACCTACAACCGTCAATATGCAAAAAGACAGTTGGATGTGACTAATCTAACAACAAGATCAGCCTAAAGTCAAAAGGCAGATTGCCTTTTGACTAGTGACTATGACAGGCCATAGCTCACTGACTTTCCTATTACAAAAAGCCAAAAAAGAAACAAATACAGAAACTTGCAGACAAAGACCTTATCTACTTTATCATAAAGCATGGAAGTTTCACCAACTTATGATAGTTGGTGAACCACCAGAGCATGCAGCGGACAGGAGGTTGCTTTATGATAAAGTTGACAGAAAAAGTGTCTTTTTCTCTCTTCTAAAGTAATCAGTCTTATCTTTATTCAGCTTGGAAGACTTTGTCTTGAGAGCTTCGGAAGACTTCATCTTTAACCTTCGGAAGAGTTGAGTCTTTGGCTTCGAAAGACTTGACACTTAGTGTAAAGTTTCCTCAGTAGTTTCTTCTGAACATTGGCTTCGGAAGATTTTACACTTAGCATTTTACTTGAGTGTGTAAAACTTCGAAGCTAGTTCTTCTTTGTTCCTTAGTGCATGTTGGAAGACTTGGTTGTTTTGGTATCCTTTGGTTGCATCAGCCTCATAACCTCAGAGGTTCCTACAAACTCCCCCTAGGCTGATGCTACCAAAACAGAGAGGTCTTCAGACTGGGATAGTCCACATGAGAATCTTAGAATTCCTTTCTTCATTAGCAGATCAGGATTCTTCAGACCCATGAAGTACCTTCTCATGTCATAGAGATCATGCAGAGGGAGTTCAAGCATGTCACTAGTGAAGTAGACATGTTGTTCTCCCTGATCTCTAGTGACATACCATCTATCAGGATCTTCAGCAAATGTCCATGATAGAATTGGTCTTCCAACAGAGAGAGGCTCTACTATGATAGGAGTTGGTTGAGAGCCCTCTTCATGCACTTCCTCAGGATGTTCTGACTCATCCTGAGTTTGGGAGGTGGATGCCTTTCTTCTTTTCTTCTTCTTAGAGGATCTTCTTTTGGCCATCCTCTTTTTCCTCCCAGATGATTTTAACTGAGAGGGTTGGTCTTCAGTACCAGGTTCTTTAGTGGATTCCCTCTCAGTTGGGATCTCCTCTCTCCCAGGTTCAGAAGAGAGGGAGGAGAACCCTGCTGTGGATCAAAGATGAAGTTGGCTGTTGTGTAGCTTCAGGTGCAGGTTGTGTTGTCTCTGTAGGTTCAACCTTTACCTCAACTTCAGGTTGAGCTTGTTCTGATGGTGAGTGGAGATCCACAAGCTCTCCCTTTTAATCTTCTGCTTGATCACCCTTATGTGCTCATCCATTATGGATAGAGACATGGGACTACGCCTCCTTCCAGGGAACCCATACAGCTTCAAGAAGCTCATCATCTTCAGCCTATCTATAGACTTTTTCTGACTTTTCTTGATGATGGCTCTTGACTTGGTAGCTTTTTCCCTTTCCCTTTTTCTAGCAGCTTGCCTATTTCTTTTGGCTTGCTCTTCCAGCTGCTTGTTGTATTCAAATAATATGTAATCATATGGCAAGGGAAGAAGTGCATGTGCCTGGTAGAGGCCTGTGGCTCTCAGGTAGTTGATCATCTTTGTCTTTTCTTCTTCATTAACTACCTGAGGTTGATCAGCAGCCACAGCCTCTGACTCAGGGTTTTCTTGAACTGGGGAGAGGACAGGAATATTCTTGTATATTCTTTTTCTTCTCATTTCCTCTTTATGCTTGAGGGTCAAGGCTGCATCCTCAGCTTCATTCCTCTCCTTTGACAACTCAGTGTTAGCCAGTTCATTTAATTCCTCTAAGGGGAGAAAGATGAGTTTATCTATGTTGTAGTTCCTGATCCCTAGATAATTAAGTCTGGCTGCCCTTAACTCATCTTCTTGAGTGTTTGGAACATGGGCAGTCAGAATTGCAGCTTGCATGAATCCTGGGGAACCACTTGAACTCTCTCCCCTCAGCTTCCTCTTCCTTTCTCTTTTCTCTTCAATCTCCTCAGCAGTTAGTTTTCTTTTGCCTTTGTCAAGTACTGATCTTGATGACTCAGGCTGAGGAGAGCTTTGGCCTTCATTGCTAGATTCAGCAGTCAAGCTCAGGCAAGAGAGAGGTTGTGATGCACCATCACCAGCTGGTGCCTCACTGAGGGTATGGGGTGCTGGAGGAGATATTGTCTTAAGATTCACAGTCTCAGTCTCTGGGCCTTCAGTCGAGGCTTTCCCTTTGAAGCTAATCTTAGGGTCCACCTCAACATCCAGTTGACCAAAGGCTTCAACTGCTAGCCTCTGTCTATATAGTTCTGATCTCCTTTTGAATTCTTCCAGCACCCAATCTTGAATTCTACTGGCTAGTCTGGCAGCTTGTCTGTTGTTGCTTGGGTTGACAAGTGCCAGATCTACCAGATTTATACCCTCATAGAAACTCAGGTTTGAAATGTTTAAAATTTCTAGTTGACCCTGAGCTCTAGAGAGTACAAGAGCTTTCCTTTCACTGTCATACCCCCAACCCCAGATTGGGTTCTCAGAAGGGGCAGACATTGCTCTTGGTATTCCCTCCTCAAACAGTTGTTGTATTAACAAATGTAGATCACTGTCTAGAGGAGGTTGCTGAGTATGGACAACTGTAAGAGAGGATGGTGAGTCCTCTATGTCCATACTCTGAGAGGAACTCCCAGGTTCTGTGATTGTTAGGATTTTCTCCCCTTTTTTGGTAGCATCACCCTCTTGCATAGGTGAGCTGGGAGATTGATCCATGACATCCACAGGTTCTTGTGGACCTGGATGAGTTGATCTCATTGGTCTCTCAGCTAGCTTACCCTTGAGATCGGTGATCTCAAGTTGCTGGTCATTGACCCTTTTCTGCAAGATAGTCACCTGAGATTCCAGGTGAGCTATCTTGGACACAAAGTAGGTGCACATGTTTGAGAGTTTGTGCACCTTTTGTTGCAGACTCCCCTCATCTTCAGATGAAGAATCATAGGGGGATGAGAGGATTGGACCTGAGTCTTCTCCCTCATCACCAGCATAGGTTTCTTGGCTGCTGGATTTCCCCTGCTCTATTTCAAGAGGCTGGGTTGCCGTGGTTGAGGTCTTAGAGATGTAATCACTGCCAACAGTGAAAGCCTCTGCCACATGGATCTCCTGGACAATCTGAAGGAGATCCACCTCAGTTTGTGGTGTCTGATGTGGGCTAGAAGTGGGTGAGGCAGGAGTACTCATCTCACCTTGAGTGTGGGTGGAGAGGAGAGATTCATGGTACTCACTGAAACCCAAATCTTCATCAGAGTAAAAGTCAAGGCTGGGCATGGGTTGATTAAGATCAAGAGGCTGGGGATGGTAGCTTTCCCCTGAAGGTTGATCACCAGAGTGTTGAGACTCAGAGTGATGGCTTAAGGCTATTTGAGGAGGTGTGAGCTCATCAGGCTGAGCATGAGGAACCTCAGCACTGATTGTGTCAAGAATGGGAGTGGTTTGCTCCTCAGGGGAAGTGGGAGCTCTAGTGTCCACTTCCTCCTGTGTGGGTTGTGATATGGGGGCCTGCATATGCTCAATAGCAGGTGCAGGGGTTCGTTTGGATTTTCTTTGGTAAGTGAGGGTAATGGTAGGCCTTGATGGTGGTTGAGAGGTAGAGGGTGTTGGTTCATCACTAGCTGGTGCTGCTAGGATGTCACCCTGAGCAATGAGCTCAAACATTTTTGGGACAAGGGCTGTTTCTACCCCTGAGAACCCAACAGTTGGCTTTTTCAATATTTTGAAAATGCCGGGTCTCATATGTGCAAGTTTAAGAACATTACCTGTTCCCCTCAACTGTGGTCCCATTTCACAGTTGAGAATGTGTTGAACATACCGGGGAAACATGTAATATTCTAGGGAGTCCAAATTTGCAAGTAAATTTGTGAAAACAAACTGAGAATACCTGAATTTGACCCCTTGAACCATCCCATGGACAATGAAGGAGAGGTCTTCTGGAATCTGGTCCCATCCTCCATGTTTGTTAGACAAGCTGTGGATGACAACATGGAGGAGGTACTTCCACTGGTATGAGACCTTCCCTTCCTGAAGGTCTTGACTGTGAAGTCACCTTCATATCCCATCTGCTCAAAGGAATGGTTGACAGCAGCTTTTGGGAAGGACATTTCACCTTCTTCATCATCCAGCTGAAGATGGGTGTTGATGATGGCTGGAGTGATGAACAGTGTCCTCCCTTGCACTGTGGCAGACAGTGCCTTCTCCCCGTCCAAAGTGACCTCTTGACAGGTCCGCCAGAACTCAAACAACTGATCCTCATAGAGGGGAGGATCAATCGTAAGGGAGGTGAGATAATGAGACGAAGAAAGATACCTACAAACATCTGAGAAGCTTGGATCCTTCTCAGAGTTTAACAGAGCAACCTGGTTGTGTTGCCTGTGTAGATGCATGGTGAAATCTGGGTCGTTTGGCGATCAAGATTTGCCATTTGCAGAAGCTTTGCAGAGAAGGAAGGTAGAAGAAGATGAATTTGGGGGTAATTTTAGGTTAAGGAAAAATGAGAGTAGAGAGATGAAGATAGGACCGTTTGGGGAGATATACTCAGGATTTGAAACAAAGTTAAAGCAAAAGATAAACTTTGAAATCCGCAAGTGGGTCCTACTTCAGAAAAAGGCGCCCAAAAAGGTAGTTTTCTTGGAAGTTGCAAAACTTCCGAAGGTTATTTTAGCTTCGGAAGCTTTTCAGAAAAAGCTTCCGAAGGCAATTTTGCTTCGGAAGATATTTCAAAGAGTTTTGAAAGTTTTGGCTTCGAAGAGATAAACAGGTCTTCCGAGACTTAATTGCCTTCGGAAGAGATTTATTCTAAAATGTATTTAGGAGCTTATATTCAACTTAAGCTTCAGAAGATGCTTCATGAATTTCTTCCAAAGATAATTGGCAGATAAGCTGTAAATTTCTTCCGAGGGTAATTTTATTTCTTCCGAAGGTAAATTTTCATAACTCTAAAAATATCATTTTGAAAATTTGTTTTCCTCCAAAGAGAACTGGGCTTATGAAATGATCTAATAGACAACCTAGGACACACAATTTTAGGTAGTAAGATTGATGAAGTTATTTAGAAAAACCAATTCAAGGTTAATCATCCCAATGGCTGATACAAGATACTTAAATCTCTGCTCATCAAAAGCTTTTGTGAACAGATCAGCATATTGTTCATTTGTGTTAACTTTGATTAGTTTTATCAAGCCCTTTTCAAAATTATCCCTAATCAGATGATACCTGATGTTGATGTGTTTGGTCCTTGAGTGCTGCACAGGATTCTCTGTTATAGAGATGGCACTGTTGTTGTCTATATGGATGGGAGTCTCTTTGAAATTGAATCCATAGTCTAGCATCTGATTTTGAATCCAAAGCACTTAAGCACAGCAGCTGGCAGCAGCAATGTATTCAGCTTCAGCAGTTGATGCAGACACACAAGATTGCTTCTTGCATTGCCAAGAGACTATCCTTCCACCAAGGAACTGACACCCCCCAGATGTGGACTTTGCAGTCATGTTGCAGCCACCATAGTCACTATCTGTATAAGCATACAGATTAAAGTCTGAATTCTTTGGATACCAAAGGCCTAGATTTGGAGCACCTTTGAGATATCTAAGAATCCTTTTGACAGTGATTAGGTGTGACATCTTGGGGTTTGCTTGATATCTTGCACATATGCATGTGGCAAACATGATATCAGGCCTGCTAGCAGTAAGATACATAAGTGACCCAATCATAGCCCTGTAGAGATGTTCATCAACACACTCCCCCTCAAGGTCAAGACCAAGGGAATGGTTTCTGGCTATGGGTGTCTTAGCAACTTTACAATCAGTCATCTTGAACCTTGTAAGTATGTCCTGTACATACTTTGACTGACTGATGAAGATGCCATCTTCAACCTGCTTCACTTGAATTCCTAGAAAGAAATTGAGTTCCCCCATGGCACTCATTTCAAATCTATTCTTCATCAGCATCTCAAAGTCTTTGCAGAGCTTTGGATTAGTTGAACCAAAGATGATGTCATCTACATATATCTGAACTAGCAATGTGTCATTCCCTGTATCTTTGATGAAGAGAGTCCCATCAATAGTACCTCTTTTGTATCCATGATTGCAGAGGTATGTTGATAGTGTCTCATACCACTTTCTTGGAGCTTGATGTAGTCCATAAAGGGCTTTATCAAGCTTGCAGACATAAGATGATCTGGGTCTGCAAAGCCAGGTGGTTGTTTAATATAAACTTCTTCATCAATCACCCCATAAAGAAAGGCACACTTCACGTCAAGCTGGTAGACCTTGAAATCCTTGGATGCAGCATAAGCCAGGAATATCCTTACAGCTTCAAGTCTTGCTATAGGAGCAAAGACATCAGTATAATCAATTCCTTCTTCTTGTGTGTATCCTTGGACAACCAGTCTAGCCTTGTTTTTGATGATGATCTCTCTATTATCCTTCTTGTTCCTAAATACTCACTTGGTACCTATGACACTCTTCCCTTGAGGAAAAGGGCACAAGTTCCACACCTTCTGTCTTTTGATTTGAAGCAACTCTTCTTGCATTGCTTCAATCCAGCTTCCATCCTTTAGAGCCTCATCAACTTTCTTAGGCTCAATTTGGGATAAGAAACAAGAATGTAGACAAATATGGCTATCATGAGTTTATCCTCTTGTTCTTACCCCTGAGTCAACATTTCCAATGATGTTTGTGGTGGGATGTGACTTGTGGATACTGAGTTAAGGAATCACAGCAAGTTGGTTGGACAGATCAAGATTAGAGAAATTTTGATCTGGCAAAGAAGAGTCCCCCACCACATCAGCGACACTTATCAAGAGAAACTTGATCCAATGAGTGTGTGACATCATTGATGTTGTCTTCAATTGAGTGGTTATCAGCATCAAGAAATTCTTGATCACTATCACCACCACTCATTCCTCCTGCATTGGAGGTTCCTTCACCTGAATTCTGAGCCTCTGAACTGGACTTTGAGGGTAATTCAGTTGAATCAGCAGTATTTGTCATGCTTGTGCTGATTGGAGCCTCAATGACAGGGTTAGTCACCATTGGAGCTGAAGTAGTCTTCTTGTTTGGTCTTCTCAGCTCAAATCTTGGGTCAGGATCCTCTGTTGACCTGTTATCCATAGATCCTGAAACATTCTCACAAGATTTGTTAAAACAGTTGGTAACTAAATCAAGATCAAATAGCCAATCCGGACCAGAACCTTTCACACAGGGTGTGTGTTCATTGAAAGTCACATTGGCTGACTCTCAATGATTCTAGTTCTGAGATTGTATACTCTATAAGCCTTGGCTTGAGAAGAGTATCCAACAAAATGTCCATCATCTGATTTCTCAGCAAACTTAGCTATTTGATCTTTGGTATTCAAGATGGTGCAAGGACATCCAAATGTTCTGAGAAAACCAATAAAGGCTCCTTTTGTGCCACAGTTGATAAGGAGTCTTACCATGTGTCTTATCTACTAAAACTCTGTTCTGCACATAGCAGGATGTGTTGACAGCCTTTGCCCAGAAGGTGATGGGCAACTTAGAGTCAGACAACATAGTTCTTGCAGCTTCAATAAGTGTCCTGTTTCTCCTCTTAGCAACACTATTTTGCTGAGGAGTCCTGGGAGCACTATATTGTCTTGAAATACCCTTCTCATCACAAAATGTACAAGGATTTGGTTTTTAAATTTGGTTCCCTGATCACATCTTATGATTTTGACCTTGTGATCAGATTAATTCTCAATTTTCAGAATGAAATTCTTCAAGATTTCAGAGGTTTCATCCTTAGTTCTAAGGAAAAACACCCAAGTGAATCTTGTGAAATCATCTGTGATCACTAAACAGTATGAGGTCCTTCCTAGACTCATTACACTGGTGGGGCCAAACAGATCCATATGTAACAAGTGTAGGGGAGTAATGATAGAGTTTATTTCCTTTGGCTTGTGAGACACTTTGTGTTGCTTCCCTTTCAGGCATGCAACACAGTGGTCATCACTTATAAACTATTTCTTTGGTATTCCAGTTACCAAATCATTCTTAATCAGTTTATTCATGTTTTTAAAGTTTACATGGCACATTCTCTTATGCCAAAGAAAAGACTCATCATTATTTGCTTTAGATAGAAAGCAAGAAACCTCTCCAGATGGAGATGCTTCCTGCAAGTCCATCTTGTACATGTTTCCTCTCCTGGGGGCTCTAAGCAAAATATGCTCAGGAGGAATGTCAACCCCGGGCTTGAGAACAATGCACTCATGCTCGTAAAGAGCATGTGATGTTTTTGGTCACAAAATTGGGACACACTCAGAAGATTGTATCCAAGCTCTTTGACAAAGTTTACCTTCTCAATGCTGAGCTTACCATTTGTAACCTTGCCCCTGCCAGTAATGTACCCTCCTGCATCTCCCCAAAAGCAACTGGTCCTCCATCAATCCTTTCAAAGTTTTGAAGCAAGGACTCATTGCCAGTCATGTGCCTGGAGCAGCCACTATCAACAATCCAGATATTTTTGTTGGTCTTTAGCTGTCCCTGCACAAAAGAGATGATTTAGTTACATTTGGAAACCCAAGCCTCATTGGTCTTGGGCTTATTAGAATGAGTTAAAGGCAATGAAACAGTAATAGATCCTATGCTCAGGCTTTGGGGATCATTTGTTGTTTTGATGATGAACTTTTAGCCACATGGTCTTCCTTCATCTTCCACACCACCTTTGAAAGATTGGGCTTGACCTTCAATGCTTCGGAAGCTTTTGGGCTTGGAAGCTTTGGAGACTGATCCTTGGAAGATCTTGCTTTCACTGTAGCAGGCCTCAGTACTTCGGAAGCATTCCTTTCTTCCGAGACCAATTTCCTTTCGAAGACAATGGTTCATTTGCCTTTTTCTTCATTTTGGAGCTTCCGAAGGAAACAGATTTTCCTTCCGAAGCTGTTTGTTTCTTCTTCCTCTCAGAAGTTTTCTTCTTGATCATGTGGATAGTACCCTTTGGATTGTATTGACAATCCTTAGCCAGATGTGAGGTACTACCACACATAACACAATCTATATCTTTTCTTCTGAGAGCCTTCTTTTCCAAAGAAGACTGAGCTTGAACACTTTCCTTTTCCTCTTTCACCTTTTCAGATGATGCATTAGGCTTCTTAGGGTGAAGCTTGCTTTTAGAAATGGATGGTTCAGGCTGTGTAGCAGTGACACACAGCTGATCAATCTTCTTGTTGTTACTGGAGTGAGTTAAAGCTAAAGTAGAACTCTTGGTACTAGAATTCTTGGCAGGATCTTCAGCTTTTATCACCTTGAACCCTGCAGAGACAAATACTTGTTTCTGTTTGGGATCAAAGGTGGTCTTGACCTCTTGAGCTTTTCTTGATCTTCTCTTTGCTCTTCTGATCAAGTTCTTCCTTTTGGTTTTGCTCAAACCAGCTTCTTTTTCCTCCTTAGGAGCATGGTGACCCTTTTTGGATTTACTCTCTTCACTCACCTCAGAGTCATCCCTCACCTTCTCCTCTTCATCCTCTTCATCATTGGGGTCTATGGATGGAAGCTCATCTTGACCAGTTCCACACCTTGGAGATCTAACTGATAGTAGAGAGTGTGGAGGAGCTATCTCACTAGATCCCAGTCCCTGCTTGTTCTGATAACACACTTTTGCATGCAGAGATGAGGATATCATGTTCTTGAAGGTTTCCTCTTCAAGAACACATTTTTTTGCTCTGGCTTTGCTGATCACAAGCTCAGCCTGGCATTCAGTCAACTTGGTAATGAGATCCTTAATTTGAGTCCTGTAATTTGTTTGCTCATGTTTAAGAGTTGAAACTGTTTTTTCTAGATCTTCTATCTTAAGTTTATAGTCATTTTCAGCTCTTTTAAAATCAGCTTTTAAAATATTTAAGGACTCAATGTCAGATCTCATTTCCAAGTTGTAGGACCTGTATCTATTTACTTTAGCAATACAATCAGGAGAGCAAAGATGTTCAAGTACCTTGGCTTCATCGTGGTCAGCCATGAGTGCTTGGTTTGGAGATGCATCTTCAGCTTGAAAGCTCTAGTCAAAGCCTCCTTCTTCAACAACAACTACGGCTTGCTGTCTTGGCTTCTCATTCTGGTTCCCTCCTTCAGTGTAGTTTTGCCTGGATGAAGCTTGGCCACCATTTGACTTAGGTGCCTTGCATTCTCTAGCAAAGTGTCCCATCTGGTTACAGTTGTAACACTTGACTTTTCTCTTGTCCAGTCCAAACTTGCCACTGGCAACATTGCTAGGAAACCTTCTTCCAGTCCTCTTGTAGAACTTCTGGGCTCTGTGAGTGAGAAGAGCCATTTGCTGGACTATCTCCATGTACTCCAGATCATCTGGATGGATGCAGTCCAGGTCTTCAAGAGTGAAAAGAAAGTTGCCTGTACTTTCATCAGTGGAGACAAAAGCTTGAGAAGAACTTGTCTCTTGGAAGGGACTTCCTTGGATGTAGCTCTCTCTGGGTGTCTCAAGGAAGGTGATGAAAGGACCCTTTTGTGAAGTCTCAGGGTAGCAGATGAGATGATGTTGTGGTTCTCTGCTATCCCTTTCAACCACATGAAGGGCTGAACTCTGGTGAGTGTTGGAGTTACCAGATGAATTTTGCATGTTCATCTCCATCTGGTATCCACTAAGTATCCCATATAGCTCAGTGAGAGTTAGGGTTTTGAGGTTTTCAGTCCTCTTAATGACCACACAATAGTGTGTCCATTATCTTAGAAGAGAGGACATGAACTTCCTTACAATATCCAGGTTCTCAATGGTCACCCCAACATCAGCCAGAGTATCCACAATCTCAACATACCTGAAGTATTGTTGAGTCATGGTTTCACCAGTTTGAAGGTGAAGTTTTCAAACTGCTACTTCAGGAGATCTTTCTTATTCTCCTTAGCTTTATTTGAACCCTCATACATAAGCTTCAGTGCATCCCATAGCTGTTTGGCAGTCTTGCACTTCTTGAAACCTCTGTAGATGGAGTTTGGAAGAGCAGTTTGGAGAGCTGTCATGGCTTTCTGATCAATGTCAATTCTTTTCCAGTCTTCATCAGAAAAGTCAGCCCTCTCCTTTGGTATCATGTCACCACCAGCAGCAGCTGAAGAGGTGCATGGTACATGAGGTCCATTGACAACAGACTCCCACATCCTGGAATCTTAAGACTTGATAAAGCCTTCCATTCTTTGACACCAAGTGTCAAAATCCTCAGGAGTGATCAGTAGGGACTTTGTCATTGTTCCAGTTTGCATATCAGCTTTGGAGATAGCTACCATTTGAAGAGTTAAGTGATGTGTGTTACTAAGATGTTTTGAAGATGGTGAGATCTTGCAAACAAGAGCCTGGAATGCTCTGATACCAAATGCAGGACCGTTAAAAAGAGACTTTGCACTTAGTTAACACACTTAGGAGGATCTTTAGGATCACTTAACAATTCAAATGGGGAACTTAGAACTTTAAACAGATGATACAATGCACAACACAAGTAAAGTAAGAGCAAGAACATAAGAAATCATTTTCAAGGAAGTAGTATACTGCTTCTTAGGTTCTATTACAGGTGTTTGCACTGATATTTGAAATACAAGAACCTTTGACCCTTTATACTAAACCTACAACCGTCAATATGCAAAAAGACAGTTGGATGTGACTAATCTAAACAACAAGATCAGCCTAAAGTCAAAAGGCAGATTGCCTTTTGACTAGTGACTATGACAGGCCATAGCTCACTGACTTTCCTATTACAAAAAGCCAAAAAAAGAAACAAATACAGAAACTTACAGACAAAGACCTTATCTACTTTATCATAAAGCATGGAAGTTTCACCAACTTATGATAGTTGGTGAACCACCAGAGCATGCAGCGGACAGGAGGTTGCTTTATGATAAAATTGACAGAAAAGTGTCTTTTTTCTCTCTTCTAAAGTAATCAGTCTTATCTTTATTCAGCTTTGGAAGACTTTGTCTTGAGATCTTCGGAAGACTTCATCTTTAACCTTCGGAAGAGTTGAGTCTTTGGCTTCGAAAGACTTGACACTTAGTGTAAAGTTTCCTCAGTAGTTTCTTCTGAACATTGGCTTCAGAAGATTTTATACTTAGTATTTTACTTGAGTGTGTAAAACTTCGGAAGCTAGTTCTTCTTTGTTCCTTAGTGCATGTTGGAAGACTTGGTTGTTTTGGTATCCTTTGGTTGCATCAGGCTCATAACCTCAGAGGTTCCTACACAAGGGCTATGCCTGCTCTATTTCACCTTGCTGAGAACCCAATAATGGGATGGAGATATGATGATCAAAGGAGAGCCCTGGTAATCTCTAGGTCTCAGGGACAACAAGAGATCTTTAACTTCCATAACCTGAGATATTGTGAGAGCACCTATCTAGTTGACCTTCCACTAGCCAACTCAAGTCAAAACAGGCAAGCTGCAAAGTTGGCTGATAGGATTCAATAAAGGGTGATTGAAGAGTTCAAGCTGAGAACAAGAGTATATAGACAGAGGCTAGCAGGCAAGACTTTTGGTCAACTAGATGTTGAGGTGGACCCTAAAATTAGCCTCGAAGGGGAAACCTAGACTAAAGGCCTAGTAGTTGAGCCTGTGAACCTTGAGACAGGAACCGCTCTAGCACCCTCAAGACCCACTACCCTCAGTGAGGCACCCGCTGGTCAAGGTGTCTCACAGCCTCTCTCTGGCCAGAGCTTAAGTGAAGAACCAAGAGATGAAGGCCAAAGCTCTTTCCAACCTGAGTCACACAAGCCTGTGAGTGACAAAGGTAAAAGGAAGATGACTCCTGAGGATATTGAGGAGGAGAAGAGAGAGAGGAAGAGGAAGGCAAGGGAGAGAGTTCAAGTAGGAACCCTGGCTTCATGAAAGCTACAATCATGGCTGCCCCCAGGCCAAACACTCATGATGATGAGTTAAGGGCAGCCAGATTGAATTATTTAGGGTCCAAGAACTACAATATTAATGAACTCATCCCTCTCCCCTTAGAGGAGTTAAATGAACTGGCTGACACAGAGTTGTCAAAGGAGATGAAGGAGGTAGAGGATGCAGAACTGCTCCTTAAGATCATGGAAGAAAGGAGGAAGAAAAGACTCTACAAACATGCTCCAACCTTCTCCCTAGTTCAAGAAAGCCCTGAGACAGAGGCTGTGGAAACTAAGCAACAACCTCAGGTAGACAAAGAAGGAGAAAGACAAAATATGATTAACTACCTGAGTGCCACATGCCTCTATCAGGCATCTACACTTCTTCCCTTACCATACAAGTACATTAAATTTGAATACCTCAAGCAACTTGAGCAACAAGTACAAAAAGAACAAAAAGCTGCTAAGAGGAAGATGAGGGAAGAAAAAGTCAAGAGCTATCATCTAAAAAAGTCTAAAGAAGTCTGCTGATATGCAGAGGATTATGAGCTTCTTGAAGCTGTATGGATTCTCCAGAAGAAGGCTTGGTCCAATGTCTCTATCCACTATGGATGAGCATATTGGAGTGTTCAAGCAGAAGATTAAAAAGGGTAAGCTTATTGAGTTGCATTCTCTACCAAGTCAGGCTGCTCCTGAAGTTGAGGTCAAGGTTGAACCACAAGAGACAACACAACCTGGACCTAGTGCTAGACCACAGCTAACTTCATCTTCTGATCCACAGCAGGGTCCTGATACTTCTCCTTATGAACCTGTGAGGGAAGAGGACCCAACTGAGGGAGACAGTCAAGAACAATCTGGTGCTACAGGCTAGTCTCCTCAGTTAAAACATAGAAAGAGGAAAAAGATGGCCATTAGAAAGGACAAGAAGAAGAAGAAGAAGAAGTCCCAGGCATCCACCTCTACGCCTCAGGATGGGTCAGAACAACTTGAGGGTGATCAAGAAGAGGCTGCTCATCCAACTCCTATTCAAGTAGAGCCTCTTGCTGCTGGGAGACCCATCTTGTCCTGGATCTTTGCTGCTAATCCGGACAGATGGTATGCCTTTAGAGATCAAGGAGGTCAAGATGTTTACTTCTAGCAAGACATACTTGATCTTCCTCTGCATGATCTCTATGATTTGAGGAGATACTATGAGAGTTTGAGGGATCTTGACCAAATGTTAAAGAAAGGAATGGTCTTGATCCTGATAAGGACTATCAATAGATGAGTAATCTCTTCTGTTTTGGTAGCATCAGCCTAGGGGGAGTTTGTAAGATTTATACTTAAAGGCTGGTACAACCAAATCATCCAAATAGCTCTCAGCATGCATGCATTAAGTACAGAGTAAAGTTACTGAAAGTTTTACACCACTCAAAGGAAAAAAGCTAAGTGTAAAATCTTCTGAAGCCAAATGACAAAATCTTCCGAAGTCAAAGATGAAGTCTTCCGAAGCTTCAGAGACAAAGTCTTCCGAAGCCAAAGACTGATTTCTTTCGAAAACAGAGAACTGATCACTTTTTGACAAAAGCTAAACAACTTTCCGCTGCCACTCTGAAGACTCACCAACTTATATGAGTTGGTGAAAAGGTCCATGCTTTTATCAACTATAGATTATGGTCATTGGTCTGTAACTTTCTACTTTTGTACCTTTTATCCTTTTTGTAATAGATTAGGATGTGAGCTATGGCATGTCATAGTCACTAGTCAAAAGGCAATCTGTCTTTTGACTCTACATTGATCTTGTTATCTAGTTTAGTGTATCCAGCTGGCCTTAAATATATAGCCGGTTGAAGAATGTAGTATAAAGTGTCTCAAGTACTTGTATCTTTATGCATGCTTTGTAACACTTGTAAGAACTTAAGAGCAATAGACATCATTCTTGAAAACCATATTTGAGTGTTCTTGTTCTTGTTCTTGTTCTTGTTATTGTTCTTGTTCTTGTTCTTTTACTTGTGTTCTTTGTATCATCTAACCGGTTCCCTATTTGATCTGCTAAGTGTTTCATATCTCTCCACCTTGTGAAACTATTGCAATGACCACCCTTCACCGATCCTGCAGAAGAAGACTCAGAGAATAATGATAAAATCATCAAATGGGATTATTTTTAAAACTAAGAGGTTCTCAATTGAAAGGAAGAATAAGAAAAAATCTTTCTTCCTAACAGAATTGGATGTTCTGAAGCTCAGCCTTAAAGATTTGAAGACTATGCATAAGTTGATCTCTGAATGCTAGACAAGTACAAGTCCATGGCATTCATGATCTTATCACTCATTGGAGTTATAATTCCTCAATCAACATCTTTAGTCTCACATATCACTCATTGGAGTTATAAAGAGTATGACTTGTTCAGACTCTCTCGGCACAACATGTGGGACTTGGGAATCTACCTCTTAACAAACCCTTAAGAGATAGAAGACGATACATGTATGAGCTTCTGCTGATCAGAATGCATGAAGGTTAAAGATAGAGTTTTGGTAGCATCATCCTAGGGCGTATCTATTAAATCATGAAGGACGAAGCTACCAAAAACTTAAGTTTTCAGCATTGGCCATCAATTGTTGAAACAGGCTAAGTCCTGAACTCAGGATTTCAACATTGGTCATTAACTACCGAATCAAACCAAGTGCTGAATCCACTGCCGAAGTGTATATGCTGAATGACTGATGATTAGCATATACCAAAGCAACTAATGATCTACATATGTTGAATGTATGTTGATCAGTATATGCAGATCAACTGTCGATCAGCAGTGAACTCTATGAATTGCCGATCGACTACTACATAGAACAAGCATGTCTGTACCGACGGCTATTGTGTTCCACCTTTGCCGACAATATTGTACAACAGCTGCCAACTCCAATACACAAATTACATGTTCTACTGTAGTATCTGAACATAGAATAAATTATTCTCTTTATTTAGTATAAAAGTACTCACACTTGTATAGGAGAGGCAAGCTTTCTAAGCCATTTGATTGTATATGCCGAATTGTAAACTTTGTACAAAATAGACTAATCAAGTGAATACTTTAAAAGAACTTATTGTGCTTTTATCTTTACTCAAAGTATTTGTGTTGTGACAGTAAGTAACTAACTTACATTCCGCATTTGTTAGTTACTGATCTAAGAAGAAGTTCCTGTTTGTATAAACCAACCCGATCCAACAAGTGGTATGAGAGTTTTAACTCTTGATTTGCTTGAAATAATAATAATAATAATAATAATAATAATAATAATAATAATAATAATAATAATAATAATAATAATAATAATAATATAATAGTAATAGTAATAGTAATAGTAATAGTAATAGTAATAGTAATAGTTATAGTAATAGTAATGGTTTTAACAATAAGAATATTAGCAACAGTAAGAATAGTAGCAGCAGTCCTTTAGTGGTAAAAAAACTGAAATACACTCATGTTCAATGCATATGATATGAGGTGACTTAACAGGAAAAGTTTACATGCGTTAGTGAAAAATACGTAATCCGTAAGAACTTTTCATAAAAGGGAAAATAGTGTAATTTTTTAAAAAAGTATCCATTAATTTAGTCTATTATAAAGGATAAGATTTGCAATTTAATATTTAGTTTTTTCTTTTATTAATGTTAGGAGAATTATTTTTACTCGTACCTGTATTAGTTTATTAATCAAGAAAGAATACCAAACTTATAGCGAGACACTCATTCTTACAATACGCATGTTAAATGAGTTGATGAGCCATATTAGTTATATTTATTTCATACTTATTTAGTAGAAAAAGTTAATATTCATTCATTCCACAGACATCATATTATAGATCTTTTAAAACTAAAAACCAATTATGAGTGTAATTTTTTAAAGTTAAAGATTAAACTTGCAATACAAACATATCACAACAACCATCCTTGTAAAGTTGTATTTAACTTTAATATATAATAAAATATATTTTTTACTGAACATACACACTCTACTCTACTTTTAAAATTATCGCGCATGCATTCTATACGATTCAGCCACACATTCTTTTATTAGGAAGCATACTAGCTTACTATGAGGATATACATATAGCCTTCAATATATAATATGCTAATTTAAAATTGTGGTAGAAGATACGGAAGAAAGGCCGTACATGGACGTGTAAGGATCACTCGAACGTGTGGTTGACATTCTTGTACCGACAATGTACTGTTTGAAGTTAACAGTCACATGCCACCCAACACCAAATCAATACTTTGCTTTCTCCAAAGTTAAAATCACGTTTTCTTTTATAACACTTTTTCCATTTGAACTTTTTATTATTACCAATTAGGAAATTTACAAATGGTAATTTTAATATATCATTCTACTCAAGTAGTAGTTTAATTTTTTTTCACGGCTAAGTGGATGACTGGAAACTCGTACATTAATCCGCCTTCATCCGTTCCGATTTTAAAACCACCCATAAAAGAAAACACATATTATTTGAAAAAACCTTCTAACTATATCTTTTATTTACATGTAATTTGAACAAGATACCTTCCCTTTATACTTTTTAAAATTGTTGTTTAATTAGATTCTAAAATGTAACTATTTAACCATTATGAACAAATCACATGCAAGTGTAGCTTCATCAAGAGACGATCATAAATGTCAAGTTTTAGTCTTGAAATCGACATCTACTAATTTTTTTATTTAAAATAAAAATGTTACAGCAAAGCCACCAATCAGGTGATAAGGCTAACCCAAAAAAAAAATATGACACAATTTGAGCTAAAAATCCGAAAATGACAGACGAGACGATCTTCTTTTACCAAAGTTTTAAATATGTTTCTTTTGTTGCCAATTGACCCACACCCAACTACGTGTGTTTATAGAAAGAGTGTCCAAATGATTGTTTTGATATTTCGTATTACAACTATTTATTTAAATCCAATATATTTTTAAAATTATAGAATATTGATATACATACATGAATACGTACATACGCGTGAAGCAGTCGATATTAACGACGCTTTTCATGATCGAGCTCAAGACATCTTTGAGAGCAAATGATTGATGATTAACATTAAATCTATCATTTAGGATTAAGATTAAATTTGTTACTTTTAGCTCATGGACAGTTGGACACGCTAAAGTCACCCCATCCCCAACTACTCACATCCCTTAAAATATCAAATCATTCAAGATAATTTTATTTTTCTTCAATTACACAAATAGTCCCTATGATAAGATCGTTTTTCAAATTTAATCCATAAGTATCATTTATTACAAATTAATTCACTAAATATGTCAAGTTATAATAAAATTGTTCTTATCTCTAATTGACCTTAGTTTTTGCCATCCAGTTCATGTAAATGGACCAAATTACCCTTGATGAAGGAAAGCAAATCAAAATTAAATCTTGTCTTCATATCTAACAACAGGCTTACCACCACCGTCAAACACCAGCCAAATTTGTGGTTAGGAAATGATGAGTTTGCCACCACCTTTAGTAAGGAATCCGCCCCATCCACTCTTCTAGATCTGATCGGAAACCACCAACACCACCACCCCACGACCACCGTCAAAGGAGTTCAAAGATAAGATTTTGATGTGGTGGTGAGGCTAGCCTCACAGCGCTGCTCTAGATCTCAAGAGAGTTTAGAAAAAAGAATTCGATGTGGTGATGCTAACGGACAACAGACGATAGGTGTGATGGAGGTGGGTGGGGTATCAGCTAAGATGAAGATGATGGTGATTTAAGGGTGGTGGAAGTGATGGGGCGGTAGTCATGGAGGTGGTGGCTGATGACGGTGACAAAGGTGGTGGTGATGGTGGAGATGGTCGATATGTAAAAATCGGCCTAGGTGGCCGATTAATCGGGGATTAATCGGTAGTCGGCCCCTCTCCTTGTCGATTTCAATTAATCGGCACCATTGATCGCTAGTCGGTCCTAGGCAGAAGAGATCGGGGTTAATCGGTAATAATCGGTGTAATCGGAGGTTTTATTCTAGGCGGTCAAAGTCGGTCAACGAGGATATTTTTGCTCATTAACTTAGATCTGACCATACTCACATTTAACCTAGATCCCTCGACCTCCTCACCCACCCCTCCAACTTGCGAGCTGATTTGCCTCCACTACGACCAGTACGACCAGCCTCTCACGCCGGAGACCCCCCTCTGCGCCGGGACCCCCTCCGTGACGATCCTCCGGCCAACAGCGACCATCAACAGCAGAAGTTCAGTACCATCAAAATTCGGACATCGGCTAGTGTTTGATAATTTGTAAATGGTTTACAATTTACTAAATTTGTAACAAAGACTTAACATAAAAGTTGCAACACATGTGATGGACAATTGACCAATTGCATATTGTGTATGTTGACCAACATAAGTGATAATTTGTAAATAGTTTAAAGTTTACTAAAGTTTTATCTTTATTTCAAGTTTAATAGTTTTTTAATGTTACAATAGCATTTAGATATAAAAATGGCATCCATGGAATCAACAGCTAGTCAAGGTACAAAACGAAACTCGGATGATATCGATTGGGAATATGGGAAGTTGGCTGATGCAAATAAGTTAGATAAAGTGCAATGAAAGTTGTGTGATAAAGTTGTATCCCTGGGGGGTTTATAGATTAGAACACCATATTCCGGGCATAGAAGGTAATGTTACGAGTTGTAGAAAAGCAACAAAAGATGATCAACTAAGAGTTCAAAATGCACTTAAGGAGTTTAAAAACAAGAAAAAGGCTAAACAAGATAGTGATGAATCATTGAGAGCTGAGATGAATATTGGTAAAGAAACAATTGACCTCGATGATTGTTTTATAGACTTAAAGGAACTCGATCTTTTGGTCTTATGAATAGATTTGCAACATCCAAAGAAAACCTGGTCAAAGAAAATAGCAATTAAAGTAACCTTAACAATGTTGTTCGAAAAGAACAGATAATTCATGTTAAAGAATACATTTGTAAATGGGTATATGAATGTGCTATTCCTTTTCATGCATTTGAAAGGGATAGTTTCAAAAATATTGTTAGAGGTTGGTCAATTTGTAGCTAATGCCATACCTCCTACTCAATATGAGATAGGAGATACCTTTTTGAAAAAAAGGTTAGATAGAACTAAAGCCTTTTTGAAAAAGTACGAAGAAGAATGAAGATATATAGGATGTTCTATTATGACCGATGCATGGTCCGATAGAACAAGAAGAAGCATTTTGAATTTGTGTATCAATTCAAAGCTAGGTACTATTTTTTTTATCTTCTAAAGAATGTTCGGATGAAGCACACACAAGTAAAAATATTTTTTGTAGATAAGTGTATTGAAGAGGTTGGTCCGGAAAATGTCATTTAAGTTGTGACCAATAATGCATCTAATAATATCGGTGCATCAAAATTGTTGAAGGAGAAAAGACTAACAATCTTTTGGACATCGTGTGCGACACATACCATAAATCTCATGCTTGAAGGTAATAAATTTAATTGTATTTATATTTGTAATTTTATTTGTTAGTGGCCTACTAATATTTATACCTTTATTTGTTTTTGAAGCTATTGGTGGATTACCAAGGTACAAGAAAACTATCGATCAAGCAAAAAACTAACAGTGTTTATTTATTCTCATCACAAAACATTGGCCATGATGAGAAAATATACAAAGAAAAAGAATAATGTGAGAGCGGGAGTTATAGGATTTGCTTCCGCATTTCTTACCTTACAAAATTTGTTGGAAAAAAATCTCAACTAAGCCATATGTTTTCTAGTGAAGATTGGGAGAAATGCAAGTTTTGAGAGACGGTTAAAGGGAAATTCGCTTTTGCAACAGTTATATCTCCTTCATTTTGGAGTGGCGTTACTACTTGTTTGAAAATTTATGCCCCATTAGTCAAAGTCCTTCGAATGGTCGATGCGGATTGAAAGCCGTCAATGGGTTTAATATATGGTGAGCTTAAAAAGGCAAAAAGTGATATTATCAATATTTTGAATGATAATAAAAGTGTATATGAGCCAACTATTGATATTATGTAAAAAAAAGTCATCGAATAGGCTTGATACATGCCTACATTTTAAACCCATATTATATTTATAATAATCTGGAGATCCGAGATGATTTAGATGCCAATGATGTGGTGGTTGATCTGGTTGGTGTTTCATTTCCCGAAGATTATGAAATACAAAACATCATCTTGTCTGTTGAGTTGCCAATCTACAAGAGTAAGCAAGGAAAATTTGAGCGTCCAATCACACTTAAAGGATGTGAAGTCAACGATGATAAATTTGATCCGGGTAAATGCAAAGTTTTAAAGATAACAATATTGTTCATTTAAATTTTCATATTTGTCGTATTAATATATTATGTTTGTTTTAACATTATAGCAAATTGGTGGGGAACACATGATAACTCAACTCCAAATTTGAAAAAAATAGTTATGAGGATACTTTCTTTGACTACAAGTTCATCCGGATGTAAAAGAAATTGGAGCATGAATGGATTAGTGACTTTTAATATATGTTATACTTAAATTTTTTGTTGAATTTAATTATTTATTATTTATTTTCCACTACCTAGGTATATACAAAAAAATGAAATAGACTAGAGACGATTAAAGTATGACCTTTTTTTTTACAATTTAATACAAATTTGATGGAAAGAAACAAAAAAAGAAAATTGATAAATCATGAAGTACTTATAGCCGAGGATGGTAGAGGGGGTAAAGAATGGATTGTTGATGGTATAAATGAAGAATTTAAGATGAGGGTACCTTGGGTTGTGCTTAGTGACGCCGCGGGTGTTGATGAAGTTTTGTGTAATCGAACAAGTGCTAGGACAAGTGATAAGGCAAGTACATCAAGGGAACTATATGATGAAGAATTTGAGTTGGAGGATAAGAAGGAAGTAGATGAAGATGTTGAATACAAGTCGGATGGTGTTCAAATCATTGAACAATGTGGACAAGGCTATGATGAATTTTAAATTATTTAAACTTGAATTATTGAACTACTATGTTTTCATTTTTATGTTTTAAACTATATGATCTTTGAAGTACTTGATTGTTATTTTTATGTTTAATTATTTATATTTGAAGTAAACTAATATTAACTATATGTATAATTTATAAAAAATACATATAAAATCATTAAACCGATTAACCTTGATTAATTACTAGTCCTTACCTCATCGCCCGACTGGTGCCTAACGATTTTTACAAGATCTGTGGTACGGTTGTGGTTTAGTAGGAAAAGAAGAAGATTATGATTAAGTCTTTTTATTAGTTAATTTAATAAAGGATAAAATTTCATTTCAAAACTTAATAGAAAAAGTTAACATCCATCTTTTCCAAGGATAAATTTGTTATAACTTAAAATAATTAATGGTCTAACTTGTAATAAATGATACCTAGAGACTAAACTTAAAAAGCGACCTTACCACAAGGATCATTTATGTAATTAACTCTTGTGTTTTTAAGTTGTCTTTAGATTTTTCCAATTTTTTTACAAACATAAGTGTTTTTCTTAAGTGCTTGGTAAGTCAAATATTATCATAATTATTATTATAAATATGAAATATTTAATAGTTACATGATTAAGTATTTAAATAAAAAAAAATTAGTTACTTAGTTATAGAAATAAATAGTAAATATCAATTTAAAGTATTACAAATAAGATAATATTTAATGTAGTGAACTAAATAACCTCATATTATTTAGTTATTATTAATATGGCTATATTTACTATTACTGTAATAGTTTTTTTGAAACATATTAAATTACATGTTATTAACTAACAAATCTAGACATGAATACTAAAGTTATTAAATACCTAAAATGTTTCTAGAAAATATTATTATTATTATTATTATTATTATTATTATTATTATTATTATTGTTATTATTATTATTATTATTATTATTATTATTATTATTATTATTATTATTGTTATTATTATTATTATTATTATTATTATTATTATTATTATTATTATTATTATTACAAACATAAAAGTATTAATAAGTATATACTTAAGTATTTAAGGAAGATAATACTTAAACTAAATAGTATTTAGTTATAAAAATAAAGATAGTAAATATTAATTTACGACATTAATAATAATTTAATATAGTGAATTAAATAATCTCATATTATTAAATAATATATTAATAATATGAATTAAATAATAATTTAATTAGATGGAGTTTAATAAATTACGAAAAAATAAGAATTATTACATAGATCAGTTGTATCAAATGTTTAATAAGTTATGTTAGATGTCTTATGTCACATCCCAGCGGAAGCGTGAAATGTTCGATGTGACTTATTGGTTCAGAACACATTGATTACAGACACAGATGATCATAACAAGTAAGTATACATAACCACATGCCATTCATTCATATATACTTTTGGGTTACATTCAAACATACATATACAAAATTTTTCATCATATTGACTTCTACAAAATCTGTTGTAACCCTATTACATGATAATAGTAACAGCTTCTAATCTTCAGTAATAGTAGATATGTGCGTCCACTGATATGCTGAGATTATTCAGATTCACTGTTACTTTCACACACATTAACCCAATTGCTTCATACCAACCATTGTATACATCAAATGAAAGTATCACACTGTTAGTCATTCTGATTACCTGAAAAAGCATACTTAAAACTGTCAACATAATATTGGTGAGAACATAGATGTAATAACTCAAAATACATAAATTGATGCAATTTAAAACAAGAATGCAACCAAACCTACTTATATGTCAGGTGATTATACAACTGTCACAAATAATTACAAATAGAATCAGATAATATAGCATCACAAGACTCATCCTGTTGGTGCAGGAAAATAACTTTCCTAAGTAGCGCTACCTACATTATCAGACGTTTCCTCATCCGAATTAATGGTTGCAACTTATGGCATATCTCGACAGTGTAACACAAAATGTCTCATTAAAATTTGGATCAATCAAAAAAACATAATACAGTATGCTTTTTCCCCAAAAATAATAGATATGAAAATGGGGCTATGAAACTCGCCTTATTTCCAGCAAAATCCTATAAAAATTAATTTATAGTTAGAAATAAATAAATTTATTTCTTTAAAATTTTTAGCACCTCAAATTATAACAAATATGATATAATTTTAAACATTCATCTTATTTTTCCAAGATCATATCTAAATTTCAGTAATTTATCCAAATAATTTCCAATATATAATTCTGAAAAATTATTTTTCTAACAATTTAACAATATTCCAAAATATGACAGAATAAGCTACGGGTTCCTAAAAATTATGAAATTTTTACATAATCTCACAAATATTATATAAAGTCTCTCATAAAATTTACATAATTTTTTATTCTGTTAAACTATTTATTCCGATTTTCTTCAGATTATACTTTTAAAAAATACATAACTATATTATTTTAACGAGTTAATATTTGAAATTTATTCTGAAATTCTAACATAATATGGAAGTTATTATAAATTTTTTCCAGATTTTTATTACCTTGAAATCGTTTATTAGACATTTTTCTTCTATTTCACGAAAATAAATCATATAAATTAACATATCAAGCAATAAATTCCCAAAATTTTCAGATCGTTTTACTTAATATTCCCTGATTAATTTCTTATTTTTTTTTCAAACAATCACAGTCATTTAGTATTTTTACTTATTTTACTTAATATTTCAAAAGTTAATCTTTGTTTTTAAATCTCAAAAATCTTATTTATCATAAGTCTCCAGGATTTTTAGTCTTAGTATACTTCATTACTGGAATTGATGAAAATCAAGTAGTTTCAAGAGATTTTGGGATTAGTTTTTGATGTTTATGTACATCAAACTAGTTACATGTGTGTATATAACACATGTGTAACCATTGGTTTCAAGATAGATTGTAGAGATTAAAACCTTGTAAATGGTTTGAAAGAGAAGGCTGATGATGATTAGAGATGGCTGAAGATGACTGAAGATAGCTTCCAACTTCTTAGGTTCCAATGTGCTCTTGTTCTTGAGAATGTCTTCCAAGTGACCTTGATGTTGTGGGACTTCAAAGTTTGGTGTTTGGATGGGATAAGAATCAAGAGTTTCAAAGGTTTTTGAAGGCGGTTAGTGTGTTGTGTTTGAGATAATTTTAAAGAAGTATGTTAGTGCTTTATGAAGTTATAAGAAACCGAGAGTTTAGAGAGGTTTCCACTTGTATTAACCGGAAGTTGACACCACTTCATCTTAGTAATGATGTTCACTTGATGAGGTGTCATCATATGAATTAAGCTTAGTGTCCTTGCATCAACTGAGAGCTTCAAGAATGGATGTGGTGGCGGTTATACACATCTAGTTAACCGAGAACTTGCCACCATATTATTAGTAATGATGACTTGTGGTGATGTGTCATGCAAGGAATGAGTTTAGTGGTGATGGTGCATGATAATCAACCGAGTGAATGTTTAATGAATGCTTGAAGAGCCGGCTGAAATGGTACACTAAGATGGCCTCAAAGCTTGCCACATATTACCCCATAATGATGTTTAGGTGATGAAGTGTCTATGGGAAAATTCAAGTGTTTTTTTTTTTTTTTTTTGGCAATGATAATGGGTCGGCCGAAGGCATAGGACTATGCCACGCTTCACTTGAAATGATGATGGTTTATGTGGCATGTTATTAGTGTGCTAAGTGTCCTAAGCATAGTGACTAAGCATGGATTTTAAAGATTGTGTTTCAACCGTGAAGCATGCTTAAGGATCATGAGGGGTAGATTAAAGACATCTTAGGTTAATGATAACCGAGTTAGAAATCGTGGGTATCACTACTTATGGTGTAGTTTAGTTTAGATGTATCATATGTTCTTTTTATATTGTGTTTGATGTTTACTTTGAAAGATGAATGTGGTGATGTAAAGATATTTGTAGTTCTTAGTGAACTTATTTCACTAAACATAACTTTGGCATATGATACATATAGCAAGATATATAATCACATTATATATCTTATGAACATCTTATCAAGTTATAACATAGATTTATATTATGTAATATACACACATATTATACATGATATATAGATTTTTAAACAATTAAGCTCATATCTCACAAATATATATCTTCATGCACACGTATGGCATCATGCATACATGCAACTTATAAAGCATGCATATATAATCAGTATATATCCACACATAATAACACATTTAACTTATTTGAAACACACACACAATCATAATATTAACTTATGTAAATCTTAGTATCAGGTTACCTAACCTTAATTCTCAGGGTCGTCACTTTCTCCCCCCGTAAAAAGAATTTCGTCCCGAAATTCATCTGTTGTCAGATTCCGATGACATGGGATGTTTATCCTTATAACTGTCCTTTTCATTCAGTTTAACCTCAAATAAATGTGGTTATTTTCTTTTAATTTCATCCTCCCGTTCCCACGTAATTTCAAGTCCTCGTGTTGAATTCCATTTGACCTTTACTATTAGGATCTTACTTCTATTTAATCTTTTCATTTCTCTATCCATAATTGCTACTGGTTCTTCTACTTGGTGAAGTTTCTCATCTATTTTGACTTCCCATGTTGGTATCTTTAATGTCTCATCATTCAGACATTTCTTCAAGTTGGATACATGGAAGGTGTTATGTATTCCACTTAGTTCCTGAGGTAAGTCTAACTTATATGTAACAGGACCAATCCTATCAATTATCTCAAAAGGTCCAACATACCTAGGGTTTAACTTATTTCTTTTCCCGAATCGGATAATTCCTTTTGAAGGTGACACTTTCGAATACACTTTGTCCCCGATTTGAAATTTTAACGGCTTTCTTCTTTTATCAGCATAACTTTTCTATCTGTCATGTGCTGCCTTCAATCTGTCTTTAATTTCGAAGATTTTATCTGAGGTTTCTTGTATAAGTTCTGGGCCCGTAAGTTGTCTATCTCCTACTTCATTCCAACACAAAGGTGATCTATATTTCCTTCCATATAGAGCTTCAAATGGAGCTGCTCCAATACTAGTATGATAGCTATTGTTATATGAAAATTCTATCAAAGGTAAGTGCGTATCCTAACTACCTCCAAAATCTAACGCACAAGCTCGTAACATATCTTCCAATGTTTGGATAGTTTTCTCACTCTGTCCATCTGTTTGTGGATGATATGTTGTACTCATATTTATTTTTGTTCCTAATGCCTTTTGCAAGGTCTGCCAAAATCTTAAAGTAAATCGGCTATCTCTGTTTGATATAATTGAAATTGGTATTCCATGTCTAGACACGATCTCCTTCATATGAATCTTAGTCAGTTTCTCCATTTTAAAATCTTCCCTGATCGGCAAGAAATGAGCCGATTTAGTCAATCTATCGACTATAACCCAAATCATGTCGTATCCACTTGAGGTTCTGGGTAGTTTAGTCACAAAGTCCATAGTAATCTGGTCCCATTTCCATTCAGGGATTTCTGCTTGTTGCAGTTGTCTAGAGGGTTTCTGATATTCAGCTTTAACTCTTGAACAAATATCACATCTTTCTACAAATTTTGCTACTGATTTCTTCATTCCTGGCCACCAATACTGGTTTCTCAAGTCCTTGTACATCTTATTATTCCCTGGATGTACTGAATATCTTGACCTGTGTGCCTCACTCAGAATGTTCTCTCTAAGTATGTTATTGTCAGGAATCCAAATTCTTCCTTTAAATCTCAAGATTCCATCAGACATAACTTTTATTTGTTCATTCTGTTCCACTACACTTCTCAATCCGTCTTTCTGTTAAGCATCTCGGATTTGACTTATTAATTCTGAATGTAATTTCATTCTCATAGCACGAACTCGTAGTGGTTTGATTCTTTCTTTCCTACTTAAAGCATCTACTACTACATTTGCTTTACTTGGGTGATACTTGATTTCACAATCATAATCACTTAGTAATTCTACCCATCTTCTTTGTCTCATATTAAACATCTTTTGATCAAATATATGTTACAAACTCTTATGATCCGTGTAAATTAGCATTTGGTTCCATACAGATAATGTCTCCAAATCTTAAGTGCAAATACCACTGCTCCTAGTTCTAAATCATGAGTAGTATAATTTCTTTCACTTCCTCTGAGTTGTCGAGATGCGTATGCAATTACTTTACTTCGTTGCATTAAAACACATCCATATCCTTAATGTGATGCGTCGCAGTATACTACAAAATCATCAGTGCCTTCTGGTAAAGCTAAAATAGGAGCACTACATAATTTATGTTTCAAAGTCTCAAATGCAGGGTTCTGTTTTTCTCCCAAAACATATGACTTATCTTTCTGAGTCAACTCTGTTAATGGTTGGGCTACTCGGGAGAAATTTTCTATAAATCTCCTATAATAACCGGCCAAACCTAGAAATTAACGTATCTCAGTTGGTGTTTTCGGAGCTTCCCATTTCTTGATTGCATCAGTCTTTGCTGGATCGACCTGAATTCCATCTTGGTTAACCACATGTCCTAAGAATTGTACTTCTCACTTCCAGAATTCACACTTGGAGAATTTAGCGTACAATTCTTCTTTTTGAAGTAATTCTAATGTTAGCCTTAGATGCTTCTCATGTTCTTCCTTACTTTTGGAATAGATTAGAATGTCATCTATAAAGACTATGACAAATTTATCCAAGTAAGGTTTACACACTCTATTCATCAGATCCATGAATACAGCTGGAGCATTAGTTAACCCAAATGGCATTACAAGGAACTCATAATGACCATATCGCGTTCTAAATGCGGTTTTAGGTATATCCTCTTCTTGTACCCTTAACTGATGATATCCTGATCTTAGGTCAATTTTTGAAAAGTAACTCGATCTTTGTTATTGATCAAACAGATCGTCTATTCGAGGGAGATGGTACCTATTTTTTATTGTTACTTTATTTAGTTCTCTATAGTCAATGCACATCCTAAAGGTTCCATCTTTCTTCTTCATGAACAGGACTGGGGCTCCCCATGGTGATACGCTAGGACGTATAAATCCTTTATCCAACAGCTCTTGTAATTGGTTCATCAATTCCTTCATTTCCGATGGTGCTAATCGATACGGAGATTTAGCAATTGGTGCTGTTCCTGGTACCAATTCTATTTTGAATTCCACTTGACGCGGGGGCGGTAATCCTGGTAATTCATCAGGAAATACTTTTGGATATTCTCTAACAACAGAAACGTCTTCCAAGTTCTGTTGAACTGATTTTGTATCAGCTACGTGGGCTAGAAATGCTAAACATTTCTTTTCCGAACATTTTTAAGCCTTCATACAGGAAATCATTCTGACAGGTCCTCTAGGTTTCTCCCCGTGTATGACAAGGATTTGAATATCTTTAGTTAGAGGTATCTTGATCATTCGTTTTCCACAAATGATTTCTGCCTGATTCTTACTTAACCAATCCATACCTACTACAATATCAAAACCTCCTAATTCAACAGGAATAAAATATATGCTAAAGCAATGATCCTCGAAGTTTAGAATACAATTAGGAATTATTTCATCAGCTGCTATCATGTTTCCATCAGCTAACTCTATTGTATAATTATTTTTCAGTTTCTCTGCTGTTAATCCTAGTAGGGTTTTGAAATGATTTGAAACAAAACTCCGGGTTGCTCCCGTATCAAATAACACAGTTGCGTATTGATTATTAATAAGGAATGTACCCGTCACCACTTCTGGTTCTTGTCTTGCTTCTTCAGCTTGAAGTAAAAATGCTCGACCATGTGCGTTGTTATGACTCTTTGGAGTTTTCCCTTTCAGCTCCGGGCATCTATTGCGTAGATGATCTTCTTTTCCACACTGGTAGCATATTGGTTTGGAATTTGTAAGCTCTTTACATTCTCTGGAGGTATGCCCCTTCTTTTTGCAATTATAACATATTACAAACATACATCTCCCAACATGATGCCTTTTGCAGGTGTTGCACCAAGGTTGACTTTCTGTTGGTGGTCTCTCTTCCTGCACGATCCCTATAAAATTTCTTTCTGGGTTTCCGTTGACTTTCTTGTTCCAGTTTCCTCTAACATTCCTTCCTGAGTTGTTGTTCCATTTCCTCTTCTCTCCTATCTTGATTGTAGTTAACGATCCGTTCTTAATCATCTCATCTGTCAAACTTCCTGCTAAAGCCACAGCATCCTGGAAAGTCTTTGGCATTGCAGATTTCACCATTCCTCTTATCTGTGGTACTAAACCCCAGATGTATCTTCCTATCCTTTTTATTTTAGGAGTTGTTAAATGTGGTACTAATCTAGACAATTCATTATATCTATCAGTATATTCCTGGTAAGCAGCTCCTTTCATTTCTAGTGCTAGAAATTCTATTTTTATTTTCTCTATTTTATTATATGGACAATATTTCTCTATCACTAATTTCCTGAATTCTTCCCAGCTTAGTTTGTTCATAACCTCTCTTCCTTTCGTTTGAATTTCTAACTTCCACCATGATTGTGCTTCTCCCTTTAATGAATGCGAAGCAAACCTGGTTTTACAGTTATCAGTGCAGTCACTGATATCTAAAACCGACTCCATTTCTTCCAGCCAACGTAACGCTTGTACTGCTCCACCTTTTCCGTTAAAGTCTTGGGGTCTACAAGACATAAAAGTCTTATAAGAACATCCCTTTCTAGCTTCAATTATAGCCTCCCCTTCGTGGTTCTCTATTTCATCAGTGTGTGCTGGTCCATTGTCTCCAGACGGTACTCTTTCAACATTAAAAGCTTGTTGCAGCTAAGTTACCAATGTAGGTATTGCGGCTTCCAGCTGTCAAGTTACTATCCGATAAATCCTCTCGTCCTCAGTTGTAGTATTGTTTCTTGGCGAAGTTTCTTCTGCCAACCTGGTTCTTGGTCGTCCAACACGTGCAGTTTTTCGTACGGGGTTGTGTCTCTCTTCTTGGCGGCATTTTTCAATACATTTTAGTTAGATTATTATTATAATAAATGTTACACATTTAATATTATGTCAAAATACTATAATACACCTATTTTATTATAAGAAAATCATATAATATACAATATATTTTCCTATTTTCTCCAAATCATCTTCCATATCTTGGTGAAAATACTTTTATTATCTTCCTTTATTTCTTTGATATCTTCTTGAAGAATCTGAATTCCTCGTTGAATTCCTTTAACCTTCTTAAGAATTTTCTTATTGGCCTTCGCCTGATGTTTCTTCAACCTTTGTCTCTTAATTCTTCTTTCTCCAATTTTAGAATTATCAGGTTGGTCACTAGGTGTTATTTCTAATGTTGGAAGAGATGTTTTTGGGCTTTCACTTCCTTGCTCCATAATTTCTTTAGTTGAAATTTGCCTTGCTTGATGTACCTTCTTCCGAGGTGTGATAATAGTGTAGCCTCCTTGGGTTACTGGTGCGCATCGAATATAGAATTTTGGCTTTGTGTTGGCCTGAGTCTTAGATTGGAGTGCTCCTGTCTTATTCTGGGGCTCTATTTCAGATATCATTTCTCTATGGTCGCTATGATCCGATAGATCAGTCTCACTATGGTGGTTATCAGAATTATCAAAACTCATACTGCAATATTATCTTACAAAAATCAAATTATATAAAGATAACACAAAGTATAATAATTCATGTGTAATTCACATTTCATTTTGTCACATAATGAAAAGAAATAAACACATTATCATTCTTTCACATAATTATACACGTATGAGCTTATGGTTATAGTGTAGGCATTTATTTTTAATACCTAATTCTTTATAACCAACGGCTCTGATACCAAGCTGTCACATCCCGGCGGAAGCGTGAAATGTTCGATGTGACTTATTGGTTCGGAACACATTGATTACAGACACAGATGATCATAACAAGTAAGTATACATAACTACATGGCATTCATTCATATATATTTTTGGGTTACATTCAAACATACATATACAAAATTTTTCATCATATTGACTTCTACAAAATCTATTGTAACCCTATTACATGATAATAGTAACAGCTTCTAATCTTCAGTAATAGTGGATATACGCGTCCACTGATATGCTGAGATCATTCAGATTCACTGTTACTTTCACACACATTAACCCAATTGCTTCATACCAACCATTGTATACATCAAATGAAAGTATCACACTGTTAGTCATTCTGATTACCTGAAAAAGCATACTTAAAACTGTCAATATAATGTTGGTGAGAACATAGGTTTCATAACTCAAAATACATAAATTGATGCAATTTAAAACAAGAATGCAACCAAACCTACTTATATGCCAGGTGATTATACAATTGTCACAAATAATCACAAATAGAATCAGATAACATAGCATCACAACACTCATCCTGTTGGTGCAGGAAAATAACTTTTCTAAGTAGCGCTACCTACATTATCAGACGGTTCCTCATCCGAATTAATGGTTGCAACTTATGCATATCTCGACATCGTAACACAAAATGTCTTATTAAAATTTGCATCAATCAAAAAAAATATAATACAGTATGCTTTTTCCTCCAAAATAATAGATATGAAAATGGGGCTATGAAACTCACCTTATTTCCAGCAAAATCCTATAAAAATTAATTTATAGTTAGAAATAAATAAATTTATTTCTTTAAAATTTTTAGCACCTCAAATTATAACAAATATGATATAATTTTAAACATTCATCTTATTTTTCCAAGATCAGATCTAACTTTCAGTAATTTATCCAAATAATTTCTAATACATAATTCTGAATAATTATTTTTCTAACAATTTAACAATATTCCAAAATATGATAGAATAAGCTACGGGTTCTTAAAAATTATGAAATTTTTACAGAATGTCATAAATATTATATAAAGTCTCTCATAAAATTTACAGATTTTTTCATTCTGTTAAACTATTTATTCCGATTTTCATCAGATTATAATTTCCAAAAATACATAACTATATTATTTTAACGGGTTAATCTTTGAATTTTATTCTGAAATTCTAACATAATATGGATATTAATATAAAAAATTTTCAGATTTTTATTACTTTGAAATCTTTTATTAGACATTTTTCTTCTATTTCACAAAAATAAATCATATAATTTCACATATCAAGCAATAAATTCCAAATATTTCCAGATCTTTTTAGTTAATATTATATGATTAATTTATTATTTTTTTCCCACAATCACAGTCATTTAGTATTTTTACTTATTTTACTTAATATTTCAAAAGTTAATCTTTGTTTTAAATCTCAAAAATCTTATTTATCATAAGTCTCCTAGATTTTTAGTCTTAGTATACTTCATTACTGGAATTGATGAAAATCAAGTAGTTTCAAGAGATTTTGGGATTAGTTTTTGATGTTTATGTACATCAAACTAGTACATGTGTGTTTATAACACGTGTAACCATTGGTTTCAAGATAGATTGTAGAGATTAAAACCTTGTGAAGGGTTTGAAAGAGGAGGCTGATGATGATTAGAGATGGCCAAAGATGACTGAAGATAGCTTCCAACTTCTTAGGTTCCAATATGCTCTTGTTCTTGAGAATGTCTTCCAAGTGACCTTGATGTTGTGGGACTTCAAAGTTTGGTGTTTGGATGGGATAAGAACCGAGAGATTTAAAGGTTTTTGAAGGCGATTAGTGTGTTGTGTTTGAGAAAATTTTAAAGAAGTATGTTAGTTCTTTCGAAAGTTATAAGAAACCAAGAGTTTAGAGAGGTTTCCACTTGTATTAACCGGAAGTTGACACCACTTCATCTTAGTAGTGATGTTCACTTGATGAGGTGTCATCATATGAATTAAGCTTAATGTCCTTGCATCAACCGAGAGCTTCAAGAATGGATGTGGTGGCGGTTATACACATCTAGTTAACCAAGATCTTGCCACCATTTTATTAGTAATGATGACTTGTGGTGATGTGTCATGCAAGGAATGAGTTTAGTGGTGATGGTGCATGATAATCAACAGAGAGAATGTTTAATGGATGCTTGAAGAGCCGGCTGAAATGGTACACTAAGATGGCCTCAAAGCTTGCCACATATTACCCTATAATGATGTTTAGGTGATGAAGTGTCTATGGGAAAATGCTTAGTGTTTTTTTTTTTTGGCAATGATAATGGGTCGGCCGAAGGCATAAGACTATGCCACCTTTCACTTGAAATGATGATGGTTTATGTGGCATGTTATTAGTGTGCTAAGTGTCCTAAGCATAGTGACTAAGCATGGATTTTAAAGATTGTGTTTCAGCCGTGAAGCATGCTTAAGGATCATGAGGGGTAGATTAAATACATCTTAGGTTAACGATAACCGAGTTAGAATTCGTGGCTATCACTACTTATGGTGTAGTTTAGTTTAGATGTATCATATGTTCTTTTTATATTGTGTTTGATGTTTACTTTGAAAGATGAATGTGGTGATGTAAAGATATTTATAGTTCTTAGTGAACTTATTTCACTAAACATAACTTTGGCATATGATACATATAGCTAGATATATGATCACATTATATATCTTATGAACATCTTATCAAGTTATAACATAGATTTATATTATGTAATATACACACATATTATACATGATATATAGATTTTTAAACAATTAAGCTCATATCTCACAAATATATATCTTCATGCACACGTATGGCATCATGCATACATGCAACTTATAAAGCATGCACATATAATTAGTATATATACACACATAATAACACATTTAACTTATTTGAAACACACATACAATCATAATATTAACTTATGTAAATCTTAGTATCAGGTTACCTAACCTTAATTCTCAGGGTCGTCACATTCTCCCCCCGTAAAAAGAATTTTGTCCCGAAATTCATCTGTTGTCAGATTCCGATGACATGGGATGTTTATCCTTATAACTGTCCTTTTCATTCAGTTTAACCTCAAATAAATGTGGTTATTTTCTTTTAATTTCATCCTCCCGTTCCCACGTAATTTCAAGTCCTCGTGTTGAATTCCATTTGACCTTTACTATGGGATCTTACTTCTCTTTAATCTTTTCATTTCTCTATCCATAATTGCTACTGGTTCTTCCACAAGGTGAAGTTTCTCATCTATTTTGACTTCCCATGTTGGTATCTTTAATGTCTCATCATTCAGACATTTCTTCAAGTTGGATACATGGAAGGTGTTATGTATTCCACTTAGTTCCTGAGGTAACTCTAACTTATATGTAACAGGACCAATCCTATCAATTATCTCAAAAGGTCCAACATACCTAGAGTTTAACTTATTTCTTTTCCCGAATCGGATAATTCCTTTTGAAGGTGACACTTTCGAATACACTTTGTCCCCGATTTGAAATTTTAACGGCTTTCTTCTTTTATCAGCATAACTTTTCTATCTGTCATGTGCTGCCTTCAATCTGTCTTTAATTTCGAAGATTTTATCCGAGGTTTCTTGTATAAGTTCCGGGCCCGTAAGTTGTCTATCTCCTACTTCATTCCAACACAAAGGAGATCTATATTTCCTTCCATATAGAGATTCAAATGGAGCTGCTCCAATACTAGTATGATAGCTATTGTTATATGAAAATTCTATCAAAGGTAAGTGCGTATCCCAACTACCTCCAAAATCTAACGCACAAGCTCGTAACATATCTTCCAATGTTTGGATAGTTTTCTCACTCTGTCCATCTGTTTGTGGATGATATGCTGTACTCATATTTATTTTTGTTCCTAATGCCTTTTGCAAGGTCTGCCAAAATCTTAAAGTAAATCGGTTATCTCTGTCTGATATAATTGAAATTGGTATTCCATGTCTAGACACGATCTCCTTCATATGAATCTTAGTCGGTTTCTCCATTTTAAAATCTTCCCTGATCGGCAAGAAATGAGCCGATTTAGTCAATCTATCGACTATAACCCAAATCGTGTCGTATCCACTTGAGGTTCTGGGTAGTTTAGTCACAAAGTCCATAGTAATCTGGTCCCATTTCCATTCAGGGATTTCTGGTTGTTGCAGTTGTCTAGAGGGTTTTTGATATTCAGCATTAACTCTTGAACAAATATCACATCTTTCTACAAATTTTGCTACTGATTTCTTTATTCCTGGCCACCAATACTGGTTTCTCAGGTCCTTGTACATCTTATTATTCCCTGGATGTACTGAATATCTTGACCTGTGTGCCTCACTCAGAATGTTCTCTCTAAGTATGTTATTTTCAGGAATCCAAATTCTTCCTTTAAATCTCAAGATTCCATAAAACAACAATATAAAACACAAAATAAGTCAATACAAGAGGTTTTTTAGGATGGCTAGTGGCCCAAGAAACGAAAGAATCGTGTACATTTTTCATATGATCTCCTCGTATAGATAGACTAAAAAATCAAACAGAGTCTCAAAAGAGCAAGATTGATGTTTGAGTTTTCAAAAGAAGGATTGATGCATTTGATTTTTATATCTGAAAAACCACTCGTATTGTCTTTTTTTTGTTTTATTTCCTTGTTTTGTTGCCTTTTTTGGTTAAAAAGTATTTTATGACCATCTTGACTAAAAACATAATGATATATTTCAATATCAATATAGGTACCCATTTAAGAGCTGTGAAAAACAGTTTTAAAGGTCGTAAATAATCAATAAAAAGGAGGGGCATCATAACTAATACCAATCCCGGAACATAAACCCAAACTATCATTGTATGAGGGCCTACACTCACCCCGTTCACCTCTCAAGGGTATAGAGAGCTGTCTTTTTGTTTGATTTTTTGTCTTTAGTTTTCTTTATACCCTGTGGTAGGGGAAAAATTGTTTGGTCTGCAAAATCTGCAGCAAATAGATTGAAAATGCTTCTAAGGGTGCCTATCTTGATGCGGTACTTCGAGAATGATATCAGACAAAAAATATCTCTCCATACCAGTTTCCTGGGTATAGAGCCACGTAGGTCGTTTAGCAAGGCTGTTCACTTGGGGTTCATTGGCCTAATTGAAAATAGGAAGATTTGGTGATTCAACAGATGACTTATCATGATTCGTTTTCACTAATATACTATAACTCATTAGATGATTATGTAGTTGGTTACATTTTTTATTCTTATTAAGCATATCGCTATTCTTCATATGAATACCACGACTGAAAAAAAAAAACCAAACAAACAAAGCCCTTTGTCGGGTTTAAACCGAGGGCTTACGCATTACCATGTTCGTTCGCCAAACGACCGACGTGGCTTCATACCCAAGGAACTGGTATGGAGTGCTGTTTTCTGTTTGATTTTTTTTGTCTTTTATTCGGAAGGGTTTTCGGTTAGTGTTGTGAGATTTCATCAGTATGAATCATAGTTCAAATATTTCTTAATCTATTTCAGATATTCCACGTTCCAGATACTAGAATAAATAACCGACGAAGGAGAACCATCTCTATCAAGATGACAGACCCATTCTCACATTTTGTCTCTATGGACCGAGGAGAAAGGGGGCTCGGCAGGAAGAGGCGGGCGGTTATTCTATTTTCATCAAACTATGATTCTTTTTCTTCTTTGGAGGAAAGATACAAAATAGAACTTCTAAAGCAAAAGAGCCAATGGCTCTGATAACAATATGTCGCACCTCTCAATTTTCACGAACGGGGTTTAACCGTTAGGCGTGTGATAAACGACACATTTATTACTTGGCACTTGAGAGGACCCAGGTCCAACAGTTTAAATAATGTCACTTTTAATATTTATTTTATTATCAAGGACAATCTTAACTACATAATCATCATAGTTTTAGAGTTGATTTACGTTCGAATTCACTTAACAAAATACTTTAAGCTACATAGAGAAACATACCTTCCTTGTAAACGAATTCAAGTGTAAACCAAATTTAAATCAATGATGATGATGTAGGTGAATTTGTTCTTGACAACAAAAAATAAAAAAATTAAAAGTGCTGCACATCAAATGTTAGTATAATATATTATCGACTAATAACTCATGTTATAAAGTTCAAATCTCCACTAATCTCCTCAAACCATAGTTTTATTTATGCTTATTTTCTCTCTCTTTAAATTAAGTTACATATATTTCATCTAAAATATGTTTAAAACTACAAATTTAGTAATCAAGAAAATATATCATAAAAACTAGTGTTGTATGCTTACTATTGTGACAAATCGATCTTGCTATAAGTTTTTGGCTTTTATGATAATTTGGATGTAAGACATAGATAAGGATGTATTTTATTTTTTACTTTATGTCAGTTTCATGACACCTACGATTTTAATTATGCTCACAAGATATATCTATAATGTAATGTACTATTTTATGCTCACTATTGAGACAGATCTTGCTATAATTTTTTGTTTTTATGATAAACTGGATATATTTAAGACATAAATAAGGATATATTTTATCTTTAACTTATGACAGTTTCATGACACGTACAATTTTAGTTATGTTCACAAGATATTTATATAATGTAATGGATAGAACAGTTGTGAAACATTTGATCTCAAGTATGTATGGCTGAGATTTAGGTGCTCTTTGTTTTTTCTGCAGCAAAATATCTGCAGTCTGCGGATCACATCTGCAAACATCTGCAGGAGAAGAGGTGGACCAAACGTCTGCAGTCTGCAAGAAGAAGACTGTTTGTTCCATAAATAACCCAAACTCCAAACTCAACCAATTCTCACATCTCACACAACCATCAACGCTAGCAAAACAACCCAATGTCACAGTCACCATCATCACCACACCCCTCAACGCCACCCGCTACGGCGCCACCATCACCGGAGCCATCGCCGCCGGACTCCCTGTTGGGTTTCTTGAAATCCCTTTTCCGGCGACGGAGGCTGGACTGCCGGAAGGGTGTGAAAGCACCGATCAAATCCCTAGTATGGATTTCGTCCCCAATTTCTTAGCTGCCATTGATATGCTTCGGCAGAAGCTTGAACAACGGTATGAATCGATAAACCCTCGTCCGAATTGCATCATTTCCGATAGTGGCGAAGGGAGTGGAGACGATAGTGGCGACTAGGAGGCTGCCGGCGATAAGAAGTGAATGGGAGAAGAGGGTGAAGATGAGGGTGGAAGTGGTGAGAGGGAAGGAGATGGGTTAAAAGATGAGAAGAGGTTAGAAGATGTTAGAAGAGGTGGTGCAATGTTTTCTTCACGCAGATCTCAGGAAGACTTTTTTTAATGAAAGGTTCTCCAAAAAACAAAACAGTCTGCACACCTCAACGTCTGCGCGTAGTCTGCGCGGCGCAGACAAAAGAGGTCAGGAAGTGCTTCTCAGGAAAAACAAACACCACCTTAGTGTCTTATTTTCATTTAACTAAAAAATCACACGGAGGGCTATATTAGTCATTTTACTTTTTCTATTCACGTGGAGTCGGGGATTAATTTTTCTTTGAAATCATGGCCAAACCTCTATAGCTTTTAAAACTCCATATCTGCAAGTCCCACATTCAGTATCATAATATCAAACAACAATTATGAAATTCTATACACAAATCTCCGAAGTCGGTAAAAAATTAAAGTAGAGAAAGAGAAAAAAAATTTAACCTGACATCTTCATTGAAACATCGTGGATCTACGAACACTCCGGCATCAAATTTCGATGATGATATATCTATGTGTATAGTATACGATTGAATGATTATATAATGCCTAGACACTTTTGCAATATGCTTTGACAAATTGGGAAGCAGAAGTAGACAACACGTAAAAAATGATATGGTTAAAAAGTTTCATCATTATTTCATATTTGAAAGACACTAGTCTTAAGCCCCTGCGTTGCAGTGGCGGCGTAAAACCGTATCAAGTAGCACAAATGACACCACCGTCAGTGACCACTAACATACAAAAATCTCGTAGTAAAAAATAAAAATAAAAACAAACGAAAAGTAGGGGTAAAAATATTAAACAGCGTAGGCGGAACGTAAAATATAGAAAACAATAAGTAAGTCGATCTAGAATCAGCACGTTGCGACGGTGTCGTTAAACGGGGAAAATATAAGGGTAAAAATGTTGAATCACACATGCAAGCTGCGGTGAATTAACTCGTAAAATTTAAAACAAACCTTAAAACAAAAAATTTATAAAATATAAAAAATATAAGAAACTAAAATTGAAAGTAAAAAAAAAAATATTGAGGGCAAATTGTAAAAGTATAAAAGTATTGAGTCAAGATAAGAAAGAAGTTAATGATTAGAAAAAAAGACAAAGATGGGTACAACTTATTAATCATATCGTACAACTGTTTAAGTTTAACAAAATTGGTAATTAGTAATATATAAATTTTATTTCACATGATAGACTATTTTTATGTGTTTTAATTGAATGTTCGGTTGTATTTCAACGCCATTTATTTAGAGTGAAGTATGGTTATTTTAATATTTTTGTTAACATAATTTTTATCATTCATTCTTATGTGAAATAGAAGCATTTCACTTGTGAAATTGAGTTTTTTTAATTGGATTTATACTTTGTCTTTCAAGTTCTAGGCTATTAACTTGAGATACAAATCATTTCAATGGAAATACAATCATTTCAGTTATGAAATCGAAAACTTTTTTGCTAGATTTGTAGTCCTAATTATAAAATAGTTTTTTTATGCGTTTAAAATGAATAATTATTTGAAATGTATTCTAGGATGTCTGGAAGGTTAAGAAGCAACAAGTGATGAGTATGTCACGCAACAGATGGATCTGAGAATTGGATGACCGATGGTAAGATTTGGCATTGATTTTAGAGTCAAGGAGTTGAGCGAGGGTGATGGTGACCGGCGGCAGACAACTTAGAACATTTATGTTCCCAAATTACCCTTAATGATAGATCTCATCATCAATGATCCAAGGGCTCTAAGTTGTTCCCTAGCACCTTTTGCTTTTGTGGTTCCCCGTTAAACCCACCCCTAATGTAATGTGATGTAATATATAATACAGATACAATATGATATAATATAAAACAAGCAGAGGTTTGAATTATTCCTAATCAAACCTAGCGCGTGCCGCCATGTAAGTAATATTAAGGATAGAATCCTCACCGGCGGTAGAGAGGAATGCGAAATGAATGACTTTTCGCAAGGGCTCACAACCCTCACGAAAATAGAAAGGGTAAACTCTTATTTATACACTACATACACAAAAGATGAGGTAACATTTTACATATCTTGTTTACTACATTGTTCACTCTACACTTCACCTCTCCTTTAAATATCGATTCTCACGTCTAATGATGGTCAGAAAGCGCCCCCCACCCCACCCCACCCCACCCCAACCAGATGAGTCATGACGATGTTCTATACACTTTGTTCCAATCCATACTTAGGAGTATGATCACATCACAATTGCTTGTTCGATGAAGCTCCATTGAAGCAATCCATGGTTTTTCTAATCAAATAGGGATTTACTTCGACATAATATATCATAATATATGATCGGATAATCAATATTTGTAGATATGATAAAAACTAAATAATATACATTATGTCATATATAATTATATATAGAAATTACTACTTGAACTCATAAATTTAATTAGATATTAATTAATAATAAATAAAACAAGCCTAAGTCAAACCTGAACTTGTAAAAATATTCACAAGAGGGTCGAGCTTTATGCATAAAGCTTGAAACGAGTCGAACTCAATCTCAAATTTTGTCAAGTTAAACGAGCAGAGCATGAGTTTAGTCGAGTTCAGATGCAACTCATCACATCTACTCCCGTTAAAAAAATGGAGAATAATATTAAGAGATGGTGTACAAAATCGTTTATAGAAAAAAGAGATATTAAACGCTAATATTCTTTAGTAATTTATATTAAAAATAATTATCAAAGTCTAAGAGTAGAATACTAATTCTACTTTATTACTTACTAGCTTTAGTTACCCGTGTATTATACGGAAATGTGAAGAGTTAATTATTAAATAACATATAAATAAAAATAAAATCAAGTGTGTTATATATTAAACAAGACATAACAACTTTTGATTATAAGGTCACAAATAATATCTTTGTAAACTACATTTGTAATAATATTAGTAGGTTAACACTCATTATCTAAAGCTATAAACTTCAATTCATCTTTACTCTTAACTTGTGACAATATGTCATAAAGATGATCATGCGTAAAAAGAGACTCTATCAAGTATACACCGACACTTGACAGAGATTGACCTTAACTTTTGTTTATTGTCATAACGAAATATACAGTCAAAAAAATTATCTTTTTTTAGATTTAAAAGAAATACTTTTGACGGATTAAATCGTGAGCTAGATATTGAGTGGATATAAGGATATTAGTATGAAAAATTAAGATTTAAATAATATATAATGAAAAGTTATGTGCAATAATTATATCAATTTTGAATTATTTTGACTCTGTAATCAAATATAGAGATATAGTATTGAATCGGGTTGGATCGGGCTATAAATCTTCATAATATCTCTGTTTAGTTGTTGATTATTATTTATTTAATATTAACTTTAGTAAACCCGTGTATTATACGGGTTAAAAAAATAAAATATTAAATATAATAAAATTTTATGAAATATAAAATGATAATCTAAAATAAGATAAGATTAAAATTACATATGAGTAATAACTATAAGTAATATAATAACGATATTAATTTTTAAACTTTTGTTTTTAAACTTTTTTCCAAAAAAAACATTTTTTTCAAAACAAACCGTATTAAAAATATTATTTTTAAATTTTTTTTTATTATAACTCCTAATTTTAATTATTTTTAGTTTATAAAAAAATTTACTTTTTAAAAATACCAATTTTAAAAAAAGTTAGATGTTTTAGAAAAAAAATTTAAGTGTATAAAAAATTATTTTCTAAAAATAATATTAGTAAAAAGACATATTTCTTAATTTATTAAAAAATTTAATCTAAAAAATTAAAATTATTTAATATTTTTAATTTAAATAATTATTTAAGAGGAGAGATAAACGAAAAAAATAAACTTAGAGGGACTAAAAATGTAACAAGTATTTTTTAAGTTAATATTTTAGTATTATATATAAATAAAGTTTAAAGGAATCAATTAAATTGTTTTTCCAAACGAGTCTTGGTGCTACAACCTAACCATGGTTAGAAAGTTAGAAATAGACGAGCATAATTGAGATGTCCTCTATCTAATTTTGAAAGAGACAACAGGATAATTCACCGTCTTTTTGATCACTTTAGCCAAAAAGTGATCAAAAGAATGGACCACTTTCCTTATCATTTTGTCTCCTTGCTACTTCCCTTATAAACACAAATGATATTTCCATCATTAATTGCACACAAAGTGGATGTATTTCAAATCAATCTATTTTGCCTAATAAAATTTTGAATATTTTGTTTAACATGTATTAATGTTTTAATCATAATATTAATTGAAAAAACATAAATAAAGAAGTGAGGGATATAATATAACACAAAAAAGACCATGCCCAACAAAAAATTGGCCTAGACGGGTCGAACTTAGGGGTGTTTGATCTTCAAATCATATTCAAAAAACATAAAATTTAATTTGATTCGAGTCGAACATCACCGATTCGAAATTTGATTAAAAATATATACAATTACAATTATTTGTTTTATATATTAATTTAGAAATATGTATATGCGAAATTAACAATTTAAAGTTAAAAAAATATATAAATTAAAATTTTAAATCCTAATGGTGTCTTTTGTCTTAGTTGAAACTTGGAATATTTTTATGTTATGCTTTTTATGTTATTTTGCACGTTTGAAATTGAATCTTTCAAATGAAATTTGAAACTATAATTCGATTAATTTTTTTTACTAAATACGAAGCGAATAAATTTGAATTTTAATTTGGTTTGAATTTGAATTTTTTTCAAATACAAATCGAATTCAGATGGTGTTTAAAATTTCGAACTTGACTTATCTTTTTGAATCGAATCGAATTCGCATTATGTTTGAAAATTTCAAAAGTTCGATTTATCTTATTCAATTAACTCGAATTCGATTTGATTAACACATGTAGTTGAACGTGCGAGACCCATGTGCTAAAACACAATCACTATCACTTGGACAATCATCACAAACATTAAACACACTGAAACAAAAACACAAATACTTAAAGAAAATCATTTTCTTAAAAAAACTAAACAGACCATAGCTGCAACGTAGCTGGGAGTCACTATTTATCAATATGATTTTTAAATATAGGATAATTTGTATGTCAAAATACAATACAACGGTCAATTATGTTGTAAAATTGTTTTATTGTAGAATTTTTTCTACTACATGCACTACTATAAAAACAAGACTAATGCAACCTTCTAGTAGCAGCCTTTCGAATAAAGTTGCGTTTTTCAATAAAAAAAGTTAAGTTAAATAACCAAAATAGTATTTTACATCTAATGCAATTTCATCTGATGTAACATTAGATAAAAATATTGTTTTAAGCTAATACAATATTTTCAAGGCTTAATATAACTTTTTAAGCCCTAATATAACATTTTACAAGAGTTGTGATAGCTTCATGTTGTTATAGTGATTAAGGACAAATTGGGTAATAGAGTAATGGATAACAACTGTTAAATTATAGAGAGCTCAGTTTGAAGTGGGTCATTATTAAAATGTAGAACAAGTGAGTTATGATCCAAAGAAATAGAGTAAAAACGTGTTTGTAAAACAATAAAAGCCTCCTAGGGTATTAAGTATAATCAATGAATTATTAATATGAGTATAATATGAATTATTACAAAGGACACCTAAACTTATTATCAATTCCTATTTTCCTGAACATCTTTTTTATTCCTAAGTGCACTTTGTACTTGCATTGAACTCATATCATTTTTCTAAAAACAATCACCAATGTAATTAGACTTCTAAAGCTATGAGCATATATTCTAAATTATGGCAAGGATAAGAGCTAGTTACACAATAGTCCTTGAGGTATGCATACATTTTACTCTATTCCCTAATCTATGAAAATACAGGTTAAGACCTAAAGTCTACATGTTACATGCACTTGTAAGTCCTCAAAACTAACAGAGTTTAAGTTTTAATGTTTGTTTGTGGAAAATATCAAAAAAACCCACCTAACAAATAATCAAATATAATAAAAAACAAGAAAATGCACCCCTCCCCCTTTGTTCCACCATCTAAGCTAGATAATCATCGACCACCATCATCTTCTACCACCACCAGCCTCTTTAACTCATTATCATCTTTTTTTTTCATCATCACCATCATCTTGAAACATCTAAATTTGAAAAGAAAAGAAAGGATGATTATTTTAATCCATCCGAAGCACAATAGGTAATGAATCAATCCAAAGCATAATTGTAATATTTAAAGCCTTAACCCCTAACCCCTAGTCACGATTCAATGATGATATTTGTTTGAATTTCATGTCAAAATCAATTACATAATAGAATTTCACATACCTTAAATGTCTTATCAAGAAACTTTTGATTTCTACTACAATATGAATTTATAATTGCTTACAATCGACCATTGTACCCTCGCAACCCTAGAATCTACCCTGTATACAACATTTTCTATCACCACCATCTTCACCAAACGGAAATTTTAGACACACCGTAGGGAATTTGGAGAAAGCCCGACCTATACGTGACGGTTTGGGCTAACCGTGACCGTTAGGTCAGGTGTAGAAAACTAACCATCACGGTTGAGGCTAACCGTCGGTTAGGCTTCAGAGAATGTCCTGCACCTCGGGATTGGGTTAATTATTGGGAGTGTGTTCCGTTTTTTTATTAGAGTTCGGTTTTAGGGTTTTGGTGGTGTTGTATATGTCACGGTTTGGCTAAACCATGACATATTGGGTATAATATTTAAAAAATTTAAATCATACTAGTTTGTTTTTATTTTTATTTTACCACATGGTTGAACCTAATCGTAACATACGAGTTTGTGTTTTGTATTTATTTTTATTTTATCATATTACGAGTATTTTTTCTGTTTGATCGTCATCGCGACGGTTTGTGTTTAATTCATTTTTATCAAATTACGAGTTTGTAAAATCGGTTGTTATTATTAATGTGACGCTTGTGTTTTTTTTGTGACGTTACGACTTTTTAAAAATCGGTTATTATAGAAATTATCATAAACATTATATACAATTACATAACAAGTTGGTTCATACATATACAATTAACATTATCAGAATTACAAACATTGTATATGATTACCATTACAAACAAACAAACAAACACAACCAAATATAGAAGCCATCATAAATACAACAAAAGCATTATAACTAAAACTGCATATATAAATACAACAAGTTTGTACATACAAATAAAATATCTATCTAACCCGCCATGTCAGCATCTCTACCCTGACCTGACCCGCCCACGCCAGAGGTGCTAGCACCGTCATGGCCTAACCGTCTGGGTGGCGGTGACAACAACGGCGTACCGGAGGCCGCACATTCTGCGGGCATGTGCTGGATGACCCACTCCATCATATCCTCCATATGCGTAAGCCGGTCCGCGATGTGCATGACCCAGTCGTCCATGCTCGTGACCCTGGTCTGCGTGTCCTGAAGCATATCTACTATTTCAGCAGGCAACCGCACGGCATCGTACACGCGCTAAGGATGTTGCGGCGGGTCCTGGTCGTTCGGCGACTAAATGCGCTCATCCTTCCCTCCACCAACCGGCTGGTGAGCCTGCTGAACCTGGACCTCGGTCCCTGCCAACTCGGGCGGGTCCACCAACTGCTCGGGCACCCATGCCACAAGCTCATGGAATCTCTGCACCAGGTTCCACATGCCGTCCCCAAACCTCTAAGCAATCCTCATCCCGGTGGCGGTGGCCTGGCCCGCCAGGCGCATAAGAGTCGCAGGCAGTGGAAGCTGGGACATGGCATGCTCGTATCCCAGGCCTCGAGGGATCTTCGCCATGATGCTGCTGCCTACCAACGCCCCTCGCGCCTGCCTGTGATAGTAGCTGGCAAAGTAATCCACGAGAGCATGCGCGAGGTGGTAGTGTCAGTGTCTAAGTAGACACCGGAGAAAGAAGAGGTCGGCGGTGTTGACCCTGTCAGTCCCCGTTCCACGTCCAGTGACCAACGTGGCGATCAGTCGGTGAATGTAACCCTAGAGAGGGTCTCGTATGTGAGAGACCATCGAATCGCCATTGTACGATCGGTCACCAATCACATGCCACCAGACCTGAACCGCGTCATCTGCCCCTCGAATCAAAGCTATGGTTTAAATCGGCTCTCGGGTCTCCTCCTAGGTATAGAGGCCGCTGACGATAGCGAACCATGTAAGGGACATGCGATGCAGGAACCCAAACATCCTGAAAGAAACCTCCGTGTCCACATAACCCTCCGTGATGTCATCCTCGTCTAGCTCCGGTAGTCCCTGCGCACGCGGACGGAAGGTGAATGTGCAGTAAAACTCCGCTGTGAGCTCTCGATGTGCGGGCAAATCCATGCTGAATATCTGCTCCCACGAGCTATCCTCACCGATAATCTCCATAAACCTCCCATGCTCGCCAACGAAATCTAACCACTCATGTGAAAAAACGGTCCACGGTGCTAGCAGTCGTCCTCTCAGGGTCCTGAACCACTCAAATGCCGTAGTCCCCTCGTCGAACTAAAGATGCAGGTAGTCGTCAATCCCGGGAATAAACTCAGAGTCGCCCGGTAGATGTGCATCCATATCTGAGCATAAATTTGTTTATAATGTTTATTAAATTGACGGTTGACGGTTACGGTTAAAGGTTAGGTTTACGGTTATGATTATAATAATAATAATAATAATAATAATAATAATAATAATAATAATAATAATAATAATAACAATAATAATAATAATAATAATAATAATAATAATAATAATTATTATTATTATTATTATTATTATTATTATTATTATTATTATTATTATTATTATTATTATTATTATTATTATTATTATAAATTTACTATAACAAACATACATAAATCGCAATAAATACAATGATACAAAAAAGATACATTAATACATACGCTATCCTGATATATTAACTATGGGGAGTGGTTTGGGGTTGGTGCCTCTTATATGATCGATCATTCTGACGTAATTGTTTATACGATCCTGATAAATATTTTGTAATTCTAGTGCTTTTCTATATGCAAATCTCGGCCAATGATAGCCCACATTAGGCGTTGGGTAATCCCCTTCCAATTGTATGCAAATAAAGTGATATTCGTTAATATTAGCAAGTGCTACAACTAGATAGGTAAACATTGGTTCTGAGCCTGTTCTCAGCGGGAACCATGTGTGGCTGCCAAATAAAGAAATAAGATGGACAACACAAGTGAATATCTCCGCAATTACGAGTCCATGGGCCGGAAAAGTCAGCCAATGGGTAGCGGGTGCGGGTTGAGTCGTGCCAAACCAATCTAAGCTATTACGAACAGTATCATAGTAACTAGGAAACTTGTTGTTCAAATTGCTCTGCCGATACCACATGTTTTTGTCCATCTCCGACAACATTTGTCGCCTAATCCACTCCCATTCTTTTTGCTCGTTCCCTAAAGCCACCGCGATCGCCCGAAAACCACAGTTACCATCAGGCCGCACATCTTTTAAACTCAAAAAGTACTGGTGAATCCATTAGAGCAGCTGATCCTTAAACTTCATAACTTTTGACACGTCCTTTGGTGTCAAAATTAAAGGAAACCCTAGATCAGCTCCCGTAATCGTACATTTGAAGCAGCTTTTGCACGATTAGGACGGTTGTTGGGCATCTTAAACTGAGGGGTATAGGAGCTATGCCTCGCCGGGTCAGGCATAGATTGTTATGAGGAAGTATATGAGCTGTGTCTAGCAGCCTCATACTATAATGTATTGGAATCCGCTGTTCTTTGTTGCTCCTTAAGATTCGGACGACCACATCCGTCATGACGCACCTCGGGCTCTTTAAGATTTGACTTGCTTGAAAACAAAGAGTCGTACATTTTCTTAAACAGTTTTTTTTTTACTTGAGGGTTGGGCGACGACATGACCTTTTGTTTCAAGTCATCAAATTTCTTATCGTAGTCGGGTTCAGGCAGCACGACGTACGCCGGCTCGAAATCAAGCTTCCTCCAGTATGGATCTACCGCATCGAGTGGAATACGTATGCCTGGATTTAAATTATTAGTGAAAAATATGCATCATATGACAATGGTAAAATTGTATTTCAAGTATATATTACCTTCCCGGAAGTATACCTCCAAATGACAAGCACATGGCAAGCCTATGGACGTGGACAACTGGTGTCCACATGAACCCCCTAACTCCTGAATCATTTCCATTCTCATCAACTCTGATTCCAGGAGGCTAATGCAAAAAATAGATACCTTATAATGCAATTTTGAAAACAATTGCAGTCGATGTTCTTTTTTAATCTTCACATGGGACACCTTGAATGTTTTACAAATTTCAATCTCCTGGCCAAGCACGAGGTCACGGACATATCCGACAAGTGTGTGCAACGTATTATTGGTCCCTGTGAGGTAACTCTTAAAGTTGGCGTGTTGCCCCTCAATCCTAAGTTAAGGCGGTCGTACATCCAACAAGTAATAAATTTCTCTTTGTACGGCACCAACCAATTATTCCAAATATATTCCCACACCTCTGAAAGAAATAAAGAATTTTATAAAATGAACAAATAGATTATTAGAGTAACAATATCTATGAAATTCTTACCATGTTTACCATCTTCATTTAACGTTTCTTCCATCCTCATGCAATTGTAATCGTACAATGCCTCTGTCGGAGATGAACACAGGACCTTCCACCAGTATGGAAAATCCTTCCATATGTCGGCTTTGAAAAGGATGTTCCACCTTCTCTTGATATTCTCCCTAACGTGCCACCTGCATAGGTTTTTAGTAGCACTCGGGAACACTGTGTCACACGCGCTCATCAGGGCGTGGTCCCTGTCTGTGATAATAACGCGGGGCTCCACACACCCATCGAGCATATCTCTGATCCGCTCCAAGACCCATGTGAAGTTGTCCTGTCGTTCCCTCGATATAAATGTGTGCGCAATACAAAACGACTTCGACATCGACGTAACACCAATAACCTAAACAAACGGAATGTTGTACATGTTGGTCTTGTACGTCATGTCTATCAACATCACGTGCGGGAATGCGTGCCACATTTTGTACGAGGTAGGATGAAAAAAGAAAACATCTTCCACGGCCTTAATTGCTAGATTCTTCCGTGTTTCTTACATGAACTCTTTAGATTCTAGCAGGTTTTCAAGTTCCTGCATTGGTGTCATGCCTTTTTTTCCCTTAGCGCTAAACTTCGATGTCAGATTGTATATGTCCTGAACAACACAAGCAATGTCAGGAAACTGCTCCCTTACGGCTGAATGGATGTGTCGTGGCCGCACGTGCTGCTTGTGTAACTTCTCGACAAGATCAATTTCTTCGGCGGTCAGCTTCCTAAGATGTGCGTGGCCCTCCTCGTACACAACAGGATCGTGGTTGTGCGTCTCGTTTCACACCTCCAACATCCAACTATCACTCTTTCCTACGTACTTCCCTAGGAGTTTAAAGGGGCATCCTTTCTTTATGCTCCCAGTACGCCTGCTTGTGCCACAGAATTTAGGTTCACCACTATGATTGCATAAGAGTTCCACATCCTTTTTCCGTGACTGACCCACCACAATGACACACCCATGCTCGCGTCTTCTCGTTTTAGCCCACTTCTTCAAGTCCTCACGAGAATCAAAATGCTGAAAAAGTTATAAAGCCAAAAATAAAAAACAATATATAAAACAAATAAGTAAATAATTTAAACAAACCCATTGAAAACTCTTAGTACTTTGTCGGTTTTATAATAAACCGTAGCCTTTCTTATCCGATCCTCATCCCCATCGTGCTCCGCAGTGTCCCCATGGTTTTCTTTGAGGTGAACCAATCTGTCACTCTCATCTGTGTCATTCCCATTAAAAGTATCTGACACATGTGTAACTTCTGGTTTTTACTTGTACGGGGAAGTACGTAATGTCCTTGATCCGGCACTGTTTGTGAGTGGTATGGGGCATGTCCGTAATCCGGCTCTGCTTGTGAGTGGTACGGGTTCGGGGCATATCCGTAATCCAGCTCTGTTTGTGAGTGGTACGGGTTCGGGGCATGTCCATAAGAATGGTAAGGGGATTTCTGTACCCTTCAACCTAACCCGTCGGTCCAAATAATGAGTTGTACGCTTCTTCAGCAAATGTGTTCGACGGGTTGGTGTCCTCCACCTCCCACGAAGGGTGACTCCTGTATACGTAATATTTCTAAAAAAGGTAATGGTTAGATATTTCAAATAAACATTTATAATAAAATAGACACTACTTCAACCTGGCTCAAATCTTTGATCGGTGGCTCCTCATTCAAATCTAGAAGCTTCGGCTTTTGATAATGATCTCCCAAACCCGATATTGTTTTCGAATTATGTGTTTTTGGAACGATGAAGTTTTTTTCGTGATGGTTGGTTGCATGAAACCATGAAGTGGTAGGTTGGTTGCATGAAACTATATAGAATAATCTGGACGAGAAACCTTCACGGTTTGACCTAACCGTGAAACCATGAAGTTTTTTTCGTGATGGTTCATGATGGTTGGTTGCATCAAACCATGAAGTGGTAGGTTGGTTGCATGAAACTATATAGAAAAATCTGGACGAGAAACCATCATGGTTTGGCCTAACCGTGACGGTTCAAAGTGGTAGGTGCCCGGCTTTCGTGGAACTTTCTGTCAACATCAAGTCTACCTCGTACCCTAACCGTGAAGGTCAGGGCAAACCGTCACATTTTGTTTCAAACCTATGCCTCTTTATCAGTGTACTTTTGTCGGGAGTACTTTTGTTTCAGACCCGTGCCTTTTTATACGTGACGTTTAGGTCAATCCGTCACGTTTAGGTTTCAAACCCTCATGTTTAGGCCTAACCATGACGGTTAGGTCTGGTGTCTCTCCAAAAACACCTTCGGTGTCCCCAGCACCATCCTCACCAAACTCTAAACACACCCCTTCAAACCCTAGAACCCTAGCTTTGAGTAGAAACATAATCAAAACCTTGGATCTGAATGATGACGTCAAGATAAAAGGGGGTTTAGAACAGATTGTGTTGGTGAATGATTGATGGTGTCAAGTTGAAGAGGGGGTAGGGGCTTTAGTTTGTTATTTGATTTGTTCATCAGGATATGATGGTATAGAGATTATGGTGGTTTTCTAAGTAACCCTCCAATTGATGTAAAGGAGGTGACAAATTGCTGTATTTTTCCTTTCAATCCACTGATTGTGATGGTATTCTGGTTAACTTGCTAACGGTTTTGGGTTGAGATGGGTGTTCAGAGAGCTTAGAATTATTATGGTGGAAGGTGTTGATAATGGTGGAAGGGGTTTCAACTTAACACAAAAGAGAAGAAGAGGAAATGGGTGAGGTTGGGTTTGGTTAATCTGTTTTATAATAATAGTTATTAAATCTAATACTAAATTATATAAAGGGGTATTTTGACCATTTTACACAAACTTAAATAATAAAAATAACCGACATCCAAGTTAGAAACATCGACAATTTGTTCCAACTTATTTTACTTTCCAACTGCTATTTATATTCCTCATAACATTGAAAATGTTAATTGATGAAAATATGTGAACTGATCTTTAAAACAAATCTCTAATCATAAGTAGTACCACATACGTAACATATTTTTTCAACCTTCTTTGAGGTTTCATCTTTGTGTGTTGTGATGAAACAATTGCAACTTATAGCGAAAAACAAAAATCTTAAATGATAAACATTTGGTTTCCGACCGTAAACTAATTACAATGTGAATAAGGTACAATAACATTTTGGCATGAAGTGAATCAATATTGGTGCATATAGAATAATATGGACATAAATCTTAATATTGACTTTTGCTCTAACGATCATTCGCTTTACAATTATTTGTAGGCATTTGACATTAACAAATGATTTAGCGAACAAGACTGATTATGTGACACCTAGCTTTTTTCAGGTCATTTATGAGTAGCACCAATATTATTTTCCAATCATGCATGCACACATTTAACTATGTTTGAATAAATGCATTAGTTATTGCACGAACCTTCACATAACGGTAATTCAAAAAATATTGTCGGATCACAAATGAGTCTTGTCCCCAAATGTAGATGATTTATCAAAATAACATTTCAGATATATAATTGATGTGAAATTATATGCTATGTAATTATATACATACCCTACCCGACTCCTCTCGTCACCCTTAACATAGTGGTAGTAATGGTTTCAGTTGAATCATGTCAAAAATGGCAAAACATGGACTTGAAGGAGGCGAATGAATGGGTGGCGACAGATCTAGGGTTAGGTTGGTGGTTGCAAGGGCTATGTAATTATATGCATACCCCATCCGACTCCTCTCGTCACCCTGAACACAGTGGTAGTAACGGTTTTCCGTTGAATCATGTTAAAAGTGGCAAAAAATGGACTTGAAGGAGGCGGATGAATGGGTGGCGACAGATCTAGAGTTAGGTTGGTGGTAGCGAGGGCTACTGTTGGCAGTGGTGATGGCGATGTGATGGTTGTGGGTAGGGCTGCAAACGAATCGAACAAACACGAACAAGGCCTTGTTCGTGTCCGTTCGTTAAGAAATAAATTTGTTCATGAACTGTTCACGAACACTTACCGAATGAGATTTCTTGTTCATGTTCACTCATTAAGAAAATGACATGTTCATGAACTATTCATGAACACTTACCGAACGCAAATGAACAAAAACAAAAGCAAACGAATACAAACAACTATTTATGAGAATGATGCACACAAAGAAGTTCATGAATAAAAATGAATACAAATAATCATAGATTTATTTTAGAATAAAATTTACATTTTCATTACAAACATTACACAAAATCCATAAAAAATAAACAAGTACTTAACATAAATATCAAAAAACACTTGATATAATTATCAAAAAAATAACTGACACAATGTTTAAGAATTAAACGAATACATTAACGAACATAATCAAACACATTATCGAACGTTCATGAACGGATATTAACGAACATATTATCGAACGTTCACGAACATAAATGAATGAACGCGGCTTGTGTTCATGTTCGTTCGTTTAACTAAACGAATGAAATTTTCTTGTTCGTGTTCGTTCATTTACTAAACGAACAAACATAAACAAACTTACCACCGAATGGTTCACGAACTGTTCGCTGAACTTTCAGTTCGTTTGCAGCCCTAGTTGTGGGCCATGATTTTAGCTATGGCTGTTTGCTGGTTGTTGTGGTTTTCGATCCTAAAAAAGGTGTTATGGTAATGGTGCTCGACCGCTAAGGTTATGGTGGCGATGAGGGTGGTCTGTGGTGGTGAAGTTGTCAGTTGTGGTGGTGATGGTGGTGTTGTGTTGGTGATGGTGTCTGTTATGCGTTGTGGTGGTAATGGGCCGTTAGTTGTGGTGGTGATGGTGGTGTCGTGATAGATTTAAGTTAAACAAAGGTGGTCTTGATGGTAATTGTGGTGATAGGTCCTGGTCTAGGTTGGTGGTGCTGGCTATTTCCGGTCAGATCTATGATTGAGGAGGCATTACGTGGTTGTAGGGTTCCGGTCAATATTTTGGTGACTCCGGCGAAGGTCTAACTCATCCGATTCAGGGTTGTAGGCGATTGTGGTGTTCAGATCCACGAGTTTACGAGGTCAGAGGGTTATCAAAGAAAATCAAACAGGGTCTAGATCCGGTTAAACATAGTCAAACATGGTCAATGGCAGTCAACACAAGTAGAGAAACGATGACTACGTGGAAACGAGTAGAACGATGTAAACGATGAGCTAATTAATCAATTACGAGTAAATAGTAACTGTTAAAATCGAACACTAAATCGATGCTACAACGAGTTAGAACCCGAGAAATATAACAAGAATGTATCGTCTAAAGATAAGATTAATTGCAACACGTAAAACCTACCAATGATTATAAATACAAGAGACACATACTTATTCTATATGTAGACATATAAATAAATTTATGCGTATATGAACTTACGTTGACAAATTGTGTTAACATAACTATTTTATAATAAGTTTTATGGCTTCAACTGAAACTTTAAATATAATGGATATGGCTAAGAGTGTTGATAGGATGGTACACATAAATGGTTACGACATAAGTTAGTTTTTATGAGAAGCTATAAACTATACATTTTATCCTTATTATTATCGATAACATTGTCCATAACTACTACTTTACTTAACGCCTCTATACGTAATACGCTTTATGCTAGTTATATTGGTATTAATCATATTATTATCAAGAAAGAATTTTAGTTATCCATACTATTATTTTTATTTATACACGATACTAGAAATATCCCTAAAAATTATGCATCTTGTATAATAAAATCTCAAGACTACACTCGTATATTTTGATATAACGTGTAAACATATATTGACACGTAGACTATATTACTTTAAGGCAATATTATTAACACTGATACCACTATTTTTTGGCATAACCATTATCTTCAACAGCAATATGACATTTAATATTACTTGATTATTAGTGTTTGTAAACGAAAATACTCACTGTCTATAAATGTTAGACATATGAATCAATATGTATTTATATGAAAATATAACAATTAATATCTGTTAAAATATATATACCTTTACATTGAATGTGGTTATATACAAATCACACACTAATGGAGACTTAAAACTAATAAGTGCTAACAAGTAAATAATTATATATGTGTACCTATATGTGTAAATACCTAGTAAATACAAAGTAAATTACTTTGAGAGACCCAAATAGTTATACAAGTAACTCCGATCCTAACTAGGATATTAAACAATCATTTCATTTAAACTAATAGAAAGAGTTCAACCACACATGTGATGTCATTATCTTATTGTTAGAGACTGACAATAGATATACAATTAGGGTTCTATTGGTGAATGTCTATACATAGTGGTGAGCTCTCAACATTAACATACGAGCACTTATTAGAGAAATCAAGATTAGTTTTCACACCTCCTTTTTGTTTACGTTACTTTGAGGGAAAACGTGCTTACAATACTTTATATATATGAAAACTAATTGAGCATTTGACAATTCAAACACATACGGAAATCAAGTGAAAACACATTTAATCAAGGCAATAAGTGGCAAAATTTATGCTTGTTTTTCTAAAGACTATTGCATCAATATAAATATTTTATTGGATATCACAAAGTCGAGGAAACGACGATCGTGTTAAAGTAAACACGCATTTTGGGTCTTGGTTATTAGGGCTTGTGTAGGTCGGTTACCGCAGTCCAGTATATATAGACTTATTTTCAGATGCTTATTGAGTCTCAAGATCCCTATTTCAAACTATCTTTAAATCATTTGGGGGATTATACATACTAATACTTATTTGTTTGGACACAAATGGAAACACGACTCCCTTGTTACGTGAGTAGACATTACTATCGCATTAAGTCCCCTGTATTCTGTAACCGTTAATTGTGGGTGAGTGTGAAGGTTATAGATAGATCTATTTGGGTCAAAACACCCCCACCTGTGGTTGGTAGCTCCAACCATGTACTAACCGGGTGCATAATTGTTCATTTTATTACAATATTTCGCGATAGAACATTGGTTCAGGGTGTAACTATATACGTCAAGTGTCGGTTATGGGAGCTCATTGTAACATATGTTTATGACATTGTTTTAATTAGCAATAGATGCACCGAAGCCTTTTGGTCCAACTGAAAACTATTTTTGTAATTACTAAACTTGTGAACTCTCCAACTATTATTAGTTGACACTTTTAAGCATATTTTTTTAGAAATTGAGAACCAAGGGCATCTTGACTAGTGTTAGACATGAAAAGCTAAATTTTATACTTTAAGAACCGCTTAGCATCATTCGGTTACACTTGCTTTAAGTGATAGACATGAGAGCTATAGAACATTTAAGTGTATATTTGTTGTAAAGATACTCTTAGCACTCTATTGTAACAATGTTATTTTTAATATTTAGTGTCGTTACATTCCCGTATTTCTATTTTAGCGGGGGTGTGACACAAATTGTTGGTGATCTTGGTTGTTTTTCGCATCAAACACGTGTTAGCAATCTTCCATTCCAAGTTTCAAGTAAGTATTATGTTAAATTTCATCCTATTTGATCAGCCATATTCTTAAAACCCTAGCTATCCTAAAAACATGTCAAAACTAGCAATAGAGTCAGATTAAATGTTGATTATGTGTTAGTATGTGATTCTAAGATGTTTATACGGATATGAAATGTTAAAAAGTCGAGTTTTGGTTTAATATTGAGACTTACTATTAGTAGAAACTTTAATTGGGGCTTTCATATGAAATGTGGGTATTTGATGAAATTGAGTTAAGACACCGATGTTATGATGTTAATTGATGCTTATAGATGAACTTTGGTGTTTTGAATTTGTGAAATTGGTATGCTTCTTATACACTTACTATTATTAGTAACTTTTTAGCAAGTTAGTTAATAGGTTGAGTTTTGAGCGTGTTTGACGAATGATGATGATTGATATGCATTGTATAGGACATAAGGATGGACTAGGAATAACTAGATTATGAAAAACGCTTCGTATGATCATATTTTCTACTTATGGTAACTTTCTTACGATCGTGAATTGTATGATGAATGTTATTCATGTAGTTCTTTGTATGATGACTAAAATTGGCTTAGTATGATCATAGGAAGATGTTGGGAAGTTGTGTTATGGATTGTACAACTTGTGATCAAACATTTCTATATATGGAAAATTTATGCATGATGATGTCCTAGAGATTCTTAACTTGCTATGATTGAAAGTTAGAGAATTGTATGTGATCTATGACACTTATAATGACATAACATATGGTTTTGAAAATAGATTACACACGTGTATCGGAAACCATACTTTCCAAAAATAGAAACTTTTTATAAAAGAATTCCAACATGAAACTTTATGTGCTAAGCCGGTAAAAGTTTAATTTGGAAAAAGACTAGTTAATAAGTGTTGAATCACTAAGTGTTTTTTGGTTGAATCTCTGAATAACTATACAGAAAGACTATTATAATCTTTTAAACTATTTTATACCGAATGAAATGTATCTGAAATACAAATACAAATACAAGAACAATTCCTTTTTTAACATTATTCTAATTGAAATTTTAATTATTTGTTAATATTATTTTAGTTTTATATAAGAAAAGTTAAAAAAAGGTATCTCTATATAATGAAAGTATTATTAGAAAACCAAAAACTTATTAAGAATAATAAACATTTTAGCTTTGCAACTATCAAGTTTTACTTTGACCCATCAGGCCTTTAATCACATGGAAAAAAGTTGATGTTTTGGTTATTGACAGTAGCACTTTCATCAATACACTAAAAGAAGCAATTCAATCTCCTCGTCGACGGCACTAGAAGGAACCATCGACTGCCATGGTCACATGGCGGCACTTGTTTCGGATAGCTATCGAGAAGATCTATTCAAAGACGAACCCATATCCGGAGTTATATCCGACATTCGCATCATTCCAGACAAGGGACTGCACCGGCGAGGGTCTGCGCCGGTGATGAGGCGTGCCAGCAAGGGGTTGCGCCAGCAATGGGGTGTGCTAGCAAGAGGTGGATAGCTTGCTGTGGGTAAGAGAGGTCAATGGTGAGGTTATTAAAGATGGGGACTTTTTTTCGAGGGGAAGGGTAAACGTGTCAAGTATTTCATTCAATATCTTGTTATCACTTACTTATTAAGAGCTGAATGAAATCATTAAGAGGTGGTGATGAACCAAACACTACAACTTCTTATCGATTCATAGGTTGGATCTTAATGGTTTCATTAAAAGGTTAAGAGCCTACCAAATAGGCCTTTTACCTAGACTATATGAGTATAATTAAACATGATTTGTCTTATTTGAGTCACCAACGGGTTGTCGAGTCAAACCGATCAATTTTGGTCAACAAAAGTAAACTTTGATAAAAAGTCAAACTTGTCAAACATGTTAAGATTTTTCATAAGCACACTAATAATTAATGTTGTTTAGATAAAATGGGGTTTATATGGACCATTATGTATCCACACTCACATACCTATATTTGATAGGTAACTAAACTGTATTATCTATTTATTACTCATTCTATGGTGACTTTTCACGACCTCACTCATACATACTTTTCTGTTGGGAAGAAGCATGCAAAACAACTTTTATTAGTTTAATATTATTGTTATATCCCCTGTTTACCATAGCGTAAGCATTATTACAAAAGTTCTTACATTCTCGAACCATTGGTAACGAACTAGCAAGGTAATTCTAAGTAATACTACTGGGTTTGACAAACGACACCCTCGTTGGTCATGCTAACTCGAATAGAGGTCGAACGGGTGTTTAAGTGACCTAACAGTTAGGCACTGTTCGTGATAGACTTGACGGAAGGCAAACAATTTACAAGCAGTCAACCTTGTTTTCAAAACGCTAAATAATTTGACATATAAGCTAGCTATCTATTGATGTATCTCTGCTTACTTTTCCATGCAAACATTTCAAACTTATTACTTGTTTACAAACTTGTGAACTCATCAACCTTTGTGTTAACACACTTTAGCAAGTTTTCCCAGATTGTCACCATGCCTAAAGGTTAGGTTGCATTGCTGGAGTCCCATGTACATCAAACATTTAAATTATTTTCATTTACTTCAATTACTACTAATGGACGACATGTTTTGCGCATTTACTTTTTATGATTTTTACATTATTTTACGCTTCCGCATTAATAACTTTGAAACCATATGTTACTATGATGGAAAGAACAAATGTTTTATTTTAAATGCATAGATATTACTACTTACTGAGATCCTGTTTTGTCATGTGACTCGCGGTAGAACCGTACATAAGAAATTTGAGGGTATGACAGATTATAAGTTTAAGATTTAGAAATTATCATATTTTCAAAAAATAATGGCCTTAAAATTTTTATTGGCTCTAGGACTTTAAAAAGTTGGACTACCCCTAGAAACAACTAAATACTAAAATTTCTTGTTAACCATAGTTTAAAGATAATTGAACTGCCTATCGAACTGACAGTCATCCGGTCCGACAGTCAGACCACTTTCAAAAATAGATAAGATAAAAGATAATTCAAATTTTAAAAACATATAGAACTAGGGGTGAGTAATAACTGTTTTTTTATACCGGAACCACTAAAACATGTTGTACCTAAACGTTCAGAACCGGTTATACTAATATAAGTTTGGTTCAAATTCGGCTCCCGGTTCAGTTCCGGAACTGGTATGTACTTAAAGACCGAGAGCCCATGTTAAGACGTATATTAACTTTCGTGTATGTATGTGTTTAAGTATGTATATCAACTATTTGTGTATGTATGGAAATATAAGTGTACATATATATACACATATATACACACATATATATATATATACATACATATATATAGATATATATATATATATATATGTATATATATGTATGTATATATGTATATATATATATATCATATATATACATATATATACATACATATATATATACATATATATATATCTATATATATGTATGTATATATATATATATATATATATATATATATATATATGTATGTATATTGTATAACAAAGTAAATAAGAAAACTCACAATTGAGATAGGCTACTATGTTATTCATTTAACTAAGATAAACATATAGTAAAAGATTTGATTTGTGAGGTAGAAGTGGGTGTTTTCAATAAAACTCATGATTAGGTTTTTAGATTTAGGCTTTGTAGTTTCAAAACCGGTTTACCCGGTTAAGAACCAAATTAATTAGGTTAGCATAAGGTTTGGTTTTGGTTTTCAGATTTAGACTATCCGGTTCTTGGCTTCAACCGGTTCGGGTTCGGTTCTAGCCAGTTCAAACCGGTTGCACACCCTTATGTAGACCTAATTTAAAACGAATCTAGAAATTATTTTATCTTTCAGTGTGAATCCAAAATAAAAATAAAACATGAAGACTACAATGAACAAAAGATTAGTTTATATAATATAAACAATCCAAATATTTGAAACAAAGTTAATATATAAAATCGCCTTATGATCACAAGAAGTGAAAAGAGCTACAATGCATGAACACATTGATTATGAATTAAGATAATTAATTTAATAAAAAGACGCGAACAACTAAATACATGTTTAACAAACAAGAAGTACCATCTTAACCTATATATAAACACATAAGATCTTATGATTTTTTGAGTATCTTAACTTGAATATCCATGATTTTTGTGTACGGATGTTGTTTGCGTGAGTATTAGTTATAGAAAAACGTGTGGCATGATATGATTCCAACTCACAAGTGAGTTAACAGTTGAAATATGATCGAAGTGGAGGAGACATGGGGGCACCTTAACTCGGAAACTTCAAAGCTCATTAACATATTGGTCGTCACACGATTTTCCTCTTTATGTTCGTCAAAAGCATTGAAACTTTGCACGTGAAACATCTAACTTCAAGGAAACATCCTTCTTTCTTCTAAAAAATCAAATTAAAGTCGTTATATATGTCACATCAATGCATTTATCTATTTGATTTGTATTATATTATGATCGATCAAATTTGTAAAGTTTGAAAACTAGGAAACAAGGAAGCATGTTCGTAGTCTATCCAAAGGTTATCAAATGCTTAATAGTTAATACCTCTTGAATCAACATATTTATATAATTATACTCTACTATATGGGTAGAAAAAATTTAATATATTAAAATCATTAGTTTTTATTAATAATTTGTATGTTACATTTCATTAGCTATTAATGAAATAATAAGAAATGAAATTTTAAGAAATTATAAATAATAAATAACAAAAATCAAGAATTATAAAATTATATTTAAGATATGGTATGATTAAAATCTTAAAATTTAATATGTTTTAATAATTTATTAGAATAAAAATATTTATATTTTAGATATTTAATTAGTTTATTTACTTATTTAAAATTATCTTTATTTAATAGAACAGAGAGACGGAAAACAAAAGTCAAAGCTTTATCAAAAGTTGTCGCAAGTCCCTCAAAAATTTTATTTTATCATATAGTATAGAATAATATTGTATTCTTTATCTAAGAAAATCAATTAAAGCATCCTAATTTTTTCTGAAAGACAAACTTATGCTACTCTTAAATTACTTCATATCATTGTTTTGATTTCAATCCAAAACTTTCTCTCTAACAGACAAAATCTCTACTGATTGAGCTAGCCTCACATTAACATTAGAGAATCCTAAATGAGAGTGTTCGTTTGCATCCTCAAAAATCGGTGACATTGACTACTTGAAAAAGAAAAAAAAATTACTATAAATATCTATCGGAAATGCGTAGAAAACGGTAATTTCGAAATATTTACAACAAATGTGTTTGGAGAAAGGAACCGTTCATGGGCCCAGTGGCTGAGTCAAAAATTTATTTTAATGGGATCATTAATTTTTGATATTCTTCTATCAACTCGAATTACAAATCGTTGGGGTCTGGTTGAGTCGGACTCAAACGAACTCTAATTCTAAATCTTATCCTTAAGCGTACTCCAAATCCGAATCGTTTGTACTACAAGTTTACATAAGCTCTATTTTCCAGTCCATTGTAGTAAAATAGACATATCAAAACGGATAAAAAGATAAAATTTCTTAATCCGTTAAAATTTACCATGACCTAAGAATATAAAACTATAAAACTAACACATACAAAACATATAATTCTACCTTTTAGTATTAATAATATGACCTTAAATGCATTTAATAACCTGTAAAAATACTCTTCGCCTTTGTCTCCTATTCTCAGTTTGGATCTTGAAGATAATATGAAACCAAGTCATTGAAAAAACAAATCAACTTTTTCTTAAAAACCTTTTAACCCTCTATTTTATTTTGTTTTTAAACAGGACACAAAATAAAGCTCCAAATCATATTCCATATTCGAGGTGTGAATGAGTCAAGTCGGTGTTGAGCTTATTTATAAAATAAGCCATAATATGAGCTCAAGGTTGTTTTAGCTCAGCTCGACTTGAGCTTTTTACGAGCCTATTCCGAGTAGCTCACGAGTAGATTTAACTCGTTTACACCCCTATCTGACATCCTAAAATTACCTATTTATTTACATATTAGAATAACTAAACTTGTGTTATTTCAAGCAACTCTTATATCAATCTAGGGTACACTAACCCTACTTGTCAAAAAATAATAAAAGAAAACCAATAAACCCTTGGTTTTGAAACTTGATCCTTTCAGATGAAGTTAACCGATCCAACTACTTCAACTTCTTTATTCACTAATGCAAAGTATTTTTGATGTGTTCATTCTCATAAAGCCTATGGGTTCATTACGTTAGTATAAGTGTTATAAATAAGAGGAACTTTTAATAAAGTCCAGGGCTAGCGTTACATTTCTATGGACTTAAAGCAAAAACAAAATTTTGAATCCATCGTCATATTATTTTTAAACACCTGGGCTTCGGACGGTAGTATAAACAAAATTGTTTATAGTTTGCTAGAAAACAATTTAGGCAGAAAAAAAACTTAACTAACTGATACAAAACCAACTGCAAAAATACAAATTAAATGATAAACAAACAACGATAGATTAAAGTAAAGAGAAAATCAATTGTAAATATAGATTAAAATCAAAACAGACATTAATAGATTAAATTGACTAATGAACAACAGTACATTAAAGCAATTGAGTATACATCAAGATTGGGCAATAGTTATCAGTAGATTAGATGATTAATTACAAAAGATAATTTTAGAATTGATAGACCTAAAAGAACCGTCAATTGTGAACAATTGATGAATCAAGTTTTGTAATTCAGCCTCGATAAATCAAGTTTTGTAAGTCTACCTCGATAAATGTTTAATCGTTCTGTTATCCTTCTCACTTATCTCTAAAATCACAAATACCGATTGGATTATCAAATATATTTTTATCTTAGGTTTCGATAAAATGAGTTTTTTTCTTTTGAATTTTTGGGCTCTTAAAGTTTGACGGATTAAAACGGATGCTTTATTTGTTTATACTGTAAAACGCTTCTGATAGAGTCACTTGACCTCGTAATGAATAACGCATGATGAATAACGTGGTTCCACCCCTGCACGATAGGCCCTCATTGACAATGCTCTTAATACGTAAAGTTTGGTTTGGGGAAGTGAAGGGTTGAACCAACTATTCAAATGTCGGCATGCATGCATGCACCAGCACCACTTGAGTCTAAGTTGGTGACTTCAACGGTGGAAAATATCCATCATATCTTTTAAGTGCCATTGTCAAACCTCTAATACTTTACAAAAAGTTACGTAGACCAAGACCATTGTTTCACCTTAAAAGTTAACGAATATTTGATAAATCTTAATGGTGACGACAATTGACCTAAAGAAACAAGTCTTTGTTTGACGTTTTCATATATGGTTCCTTCATGATTATGTTTTTAGAAAAACTATGTTTAGCATTGTCTTAATTTGATTACATGCATCCAGTTTTTGAATGTTATGGTGGTCAATTGACTACTATGTGCGGGTTAATTTATATAACCTGAAAAATCAGGGTGTTATATATTGGAGAATATATCTGATTAGAAAGGAAACATGACATGATTATACAAATTAAGAATGTTCAATAAATCAATTTTAAAGTTACTTATGTTAATCGATTCGGGTTTGAATATGAATTCGGATAGATTCAAAAAAGACAATTTGAAATTTGATTCGATACAAGTTTGAAAATTGATTTTGGTTGATTTAATTCGAATTGCTATAATAATATATTTAAATTTATAAAAAAAATCTAATATCTAGATTATACATATATAATAAACATAGAATTTTAAAATTAGAGAAATGTTCAAATAAAAAGATCATTAAAACTAAGTAAATGGTTCAAATACAAATTCTTTTAAAACTAAAATGTGTAAGAAGTAATATGAGCCATCCATCTCATTAATCAATGGATGAGATCAAAATTATAGGGAAAAGTTTGTTAGAGAGGTATTTTAAAAATAGACATTTTTATTAAATTTTTGCAAGTTCCCCTATTTTTTTAAAACGTTCATAACTTTTTATGTATGATATTATTTTTTTATAAAAATTACACAAAAAATGAGCGTTTTTTATCTTTAAAACGTGTACAGTATTGTTATATAAAAAGATAAAAAAAAAATTACGTTATTAAGCTTATATCTCGTCATTATATTTTTAGTGCAGTTCATTGTGTCTTTTTGTTAGTTATTGTGTTTTTCTAAATACTATTGTGTTTTTTTTAAATGATAAATTTTAAAAATATAATGATGGAATAACATTATTATATATCTCTAATATGTAAAACATAATAATATAATAACAACTAATTATTCTACTACATCAAAAACAATGACCAAATAACACAATGTATCATTGTGTCTTTTGATCGTCATTGTGAGTTTTGAAAAATAAATAGGTAAAATAACATTATTATGTACTTCTAATGGTAAAACAAAATGATAGATAACAAATTTATATAATCTATTAAAAAATAAATAACATATTATGTTATCTTCAATACTATGAGTTTTGAAAATTACATTGGTGAAAGTATGTCATTATGTATTTCTAATTGTAAACACAATGGTAGATAACAAGTTTATAATCTATAAACACCAATGAAAAAAATAAAACAAAATGATCTAAAACGTAAAACACAAATGATTAACACACATAATAAATGATGTATAATATATGACACAATGAACGCATAAGACACAATGAGCTGATATATTTGTCGCAATGACCAAAATACCATCCTCTTTAAAACAATAAAAAGACATGTGTCAAGCTCACAATCATTTTTAGCCATTTTAGATTAAACATCATTTTAATATAACGTTAACATAAAACTAAAAAGGGTAATAAGTAATCTCAACCATTAATCTTTTTAATCAATGGTTGAGATAAAACTGTAAGAAAAAAATTATTAGAACATTCATAATAGCTTTCATATGCTCATTCTCATATTTATATTAAAAATATTACTTTTTCTCTTTCTCTTTCAATTAAATAATATTACTTTATATCATTATTATTTTATTTTCTTTTTCATTTACTCACAACCAATTTTAAACATATTAAATGAAAAACCAATTGTGAATGCTCTTAAATGGTACAACCCTAATAAATTTTTACTCACAATCACTCATAACCATCACACATAATATTAAACACACACTCACATAAAAATAAAAAAATTACTGTGAATGCTCTTAGATGCACATTTTAATAATAGTCACTTTTGTTGATTTTTTTACAAATTCCCCCATTTTTTAAACGTGTATAACTTTTATGTACTATATTATATGTTTAATAAAAATTACACCATGATAATGATCGTTTTTTATCTTTAAAACGAGAACAATACGGTTGGATAAAAAGATAACAATTTCTATATATTTCTAAGCTCATATATCGTGATTGTGTTTGTAGTGCGGTTTATTGTGTGTTTTTGTTAGTTATTTTGTTTTTCTAAATACTATTGTGTTTTTATAAAATGATGAATTTTAAAAAAATATATAATCGTGGAATAATATTGTTGTGTGTATCTAATATGTAAAACATAATAATAAACCAACAACTAATTAATTTTATACATTAAAAACACTGACAAAATAACATAATGTCTCATTGTGTTTTTTGATCGTAATTATGTTATCTTGAACACTACTAGTTTTGACAAATACATTGGTGAAATAACATCATTCTGTATTTCTAATTGTAAAATGCAATTATATATAACAAAAAGTTTATATAATGTGTAAAAAAACAATGATAAATTAAACAACATATTATGTTATTTTCAATACTATAAGTTTTGAAAAACATATTGCTGAAAGTATATCATTGTGTATCTTTAATTGTAAAATACAATGATAGATAACAGTTTTATATAATCTATAGAAACAATGGCAAAAATAACATAAAATTCTCTAAACATAAAACGTAATGATGAATATACATAAGAAATGATGTAAAATATATGACACAATGAATTGATATTTGACATAATGAACGTTTATGACACAATGAGTTGACGTATTTGACACAATGATCAAAATGCCATACTCTTTAAAAATAATAGAAGAACACATGTCAAACCCATAATTATTTTTTAAACTTTTTAGATCATGTACTTTTTTTTTATTATAACCCTACTATTTAAAGTAAACGACACTAGAATAATAAACTCAAATTTCATTCCATATTAAAAAATATATACTTGAATCGGTTTCTAACTAAACTAAAAATCCAAATTGAAATATTACAGTGGAATAAAAATTCGAATTAAATCATTTTTTTAGTTTTTCAAGTCTGATTCAACATACTCCTATTACAAATGAGTTTCAAAACTTATATGACCCATTATAAGGACAGATTCGGGCACTTTTACTTTTAATATAACTTGCTTTCTAAAAACGAACCTGGCGATTTTACTCATGGTATAATCTTGGTTTTTTAAAATGAAACAAGTTCTATGTGAAATCTTAAGATAATCTTAAAAATATTTTTTCCACTTATGTTATTGGAAAACATTTTCATCATTTCAACTAGCAAATTTTCATATTAAAATTACGTGTTTTGGCTGAACCTATATTAATTCTTAATTCCTTTAATGGTTTTTTTTATTCCATAAAAATGGGTTCTACCAAGCACAAACTCTTTTATGGTTAGAAATTATTTATTGTTACTAGAAATCAATATCTATGAAAACTGGACGTTGAATCCATAGAGATGCTTGATTTTTTAGAGAAACAACGCATAGTATTATCGTCATTTTTTGGACTCGGGCCCAAATAACATACACCCTCATGGTGTATGCATGCCCATGTATAATTCATCTTTTTTCCATAATAGAATATTTAAAATGTTAATATGTGACTTAAATACCACCAAAAAAACATTCATATATTCAACTCAATAACTTTATTGTCCACATCAACTAATGACTTCACAATAAGATTATACACAATCCAAAATCACTGAACAACATCCAAATAATCCAGCTAAACAAGATCATGATCTACATAGTAAATACAACAACTACGATCGATGCCACCATTTTATATAAAAGCTAAGGGTTTTTTATAATATCATTTTAGAGAGACAAATGGAGCACAATTGTTACCAATAAACCGAGTTATATTATTTTTTGTGAGATAGATTGAGCTTGGTTGTTAATATAAAGTCACTTCTATCCTTTTAAGTTTTTAATTTAGAGGCATCAAGGGCCAATTTTGACACAATAACATAATTTTTATGTCTTTCAAATGAGAAAATCAAACATTAGACCCTGTTTCATTTTGAATTGGGATTATGTTTGATAGGATAGCAAGTAATGTTTTATTATTATATATTAAAGATATGTTGTTTGTGGTCAAGCTATGTTATTTAAGTGTAGTTTTTATAGAAAGGCCATTAGAGATGCGTGTAATGGAGTTTTATTAATTAAATAGGGCGCACAAAAATATCCAAATTAAATATTGAACTTAAAATGGATCCAACACATATTGATCTTATGTTCCCTTCAACAAATAGACGTAGTGTCTTGTTTCGCCATTAGAGTATTTTGCATTATATGAATTAATATACAAATCTATACATAGGTATACTATTAATTATTATACATAAAAAGACAGACCAAAGCAAATAAATTGGGGCAAAATCATGTGCCACAGGTTACATCCGGCCAAATACATAATATGAAAGCTAGTCATACAATTTTAAATGTACAAAATTATGTTCTTAGCCTTTAAAAATCAGATACACGATCATGTTATGTATTTAGCTGATATTTTCATACTCTTATACAAATTTTAGTATGATGTTAATTAATTTTATTATTAACGAATTGTTGTAATAATACGATCAAATAGTTATAAATGTTAATTATTTACCAATTAATATTTGGATGTCCTTATCATTACAGAAAAGTGAGCATTATCAATAGAACAACAAATGTCTGTTAGTAACTACCAAGTAACTACCAACATTATAAAGTTTCCGACAAATTATTTCGTAGGAACCTTGTCCGCAAACTTTGTTTAGTGACAAACTACCAACACTTATCGTTTGTCGGAAACAACTTCGTAGGAAATAGTTTACCGACGAGTTAGCAATAAAACTTGCCACAAAATATTTGTCGCTAATTTTCTGAGAATATACCAACGACAACATTTTCACAAATCTTTCAACAATTTAGCGACAAATTTCATTTTTTAAAAAAAAATTATTTTAATAATAATAATAATAATAATAATAATAATAATATTAATATTAATAATAATAATATTAATAATAATAATAATAATAATAATAATAATAATAATAATAATAATAATAATAATAATAATAATAATAATAATAATAATAATAATAATAATATTTATTTTTTCCCTTCCGACGAATTTCCATCAACATTTTTGAAGCTATATAGTCAGAAATTTGTCAGGAAAGTTTAGGTTTTTTTATTGGTTGCTATTATCAGAGAGTCGTTGCTTTATGGTGGAATAAAGTAATTGTCGATATCTTTTCTGAAAGTTACACGAAAAATGTTTTTTCTCTAGTAGTAGATAGATCCAGAATAGCAAACTCAAAACTATAAATTTCCATTAGTAATATGTTGGTGATTACCGACAAACAAACTAAAGCAAGAAAACAAATATTTTCATCTACGAAATTCTTAGAATTTAATTGTTTGTATTACATTATATTTTAGTAGCGAAAGAAAGAACATACAAAAATTAATAATTAAAACCAAATTATTAATCTTCTGTTAGGGTCAAACTGTGAGTTAAACTAAAAAATAGAAAAATCTAAGCTTTTAAAGATCTGAAACTAGTTATTGATGTGGATGACACAATCTTCAAAGATTTAGCCGGTGGTGTCGACAAACATACAACCCGACTTTGGTGGTGCTAGCCAAACAACATGAATAATCAAGATCAAGTTTTTATGAACTCGGAATCGCCCCACTCGAACTCAACGCCACGAATATTGTTGGGCTCTCCTCTCTCTCCTTCAAACTTGCCAACTACAACACATGGCCTAATGTGACTTGTCATAGGAAAAAACGACACGTTATCACATGACAAGGCCCGTTAAACGTCCAATTAGTGGATTTATCATCTAACACATGTCATTAATATTTTAATGATTTGTTATAACCTAATATGACCTAAGAGCTAGGTTCTACTCTAGTTGTTTACAAGACTAGGGGAATATTTAGTAGTAGCAACTTGGGATACTTCTGGATTTTATTCACAAGTTGAACTCATACATGTAATCCATAAATATGGAGGCTTATGCAATAATTCATCTTAATGTCTAACTAATAAATTCACTTACATGTTTTCTTATCTAAGTTTGATAAAGAAATAAAGGAAGAACATCATACATGTAATATCTTCATCATAAGTTGAACTAAAACTCAAAAGAGATTAAATAATCTATGTAATGGCATGATCATAAAACACCATATTGAATCTTCTAACCATCATAAGATGACCTAATGGTAAGACACCTGAAAAGTCTTTTAAGATAATTAGGTTTAAACCTTTCCTAGATATCCATCTTCAAAGACCATTGTTGTTAAAAGAAACACTCAATCAAATATCCTAACAAGTATATTTACTTTCTTGAATTTGTTTATGTTTAAATTTATTGACACAAAAGGTATATCTAGCTTTAGTATGATTTTACTTGCTAGTTGCTAACAACAAACTCTTTTTGTCTAAACATTCAGACATTGCCTAAACATGAATTCTAATCAAGACAAATGTATCTTCTAATGTGTCTTGGGTTTTTATATACCGTTGAGAAATTTATTATGCAACAAAAGACTTACGGTATAAAACTTTTATAAAACATGTTATATAAAAACTCATCAAAAATCCATTTGAAAGAACACTTGAAATGAAAATTAAACAACCATAAGATGTTTGAAGTCTACAACCTTTGATGCATAGTGATTGAATTTTGATAAAGATGTTTAATGTTGAACCTTCACTTAGAAGTACTCACACCAAGCATTTGACTCCAACAAGGTACTAACCACAAAACCAAAATATGTCAAGATGAAGAACAATTTCTTCTAATAGTATGATGTATTGTGTGTAGGATTCCATATATATCACCAAAGACCTTATGGATTAATGACTTGGCATTATAGAAAAAGTTCTTGAAATCCTCTTTTACTTTGCCAAAAATTAGAGGTGCATGTATGCCCTTCATTTTCAGTCATATTTAACCCATGTGTGTAATATTATTTAAGCAATCAAGTTAGTAAATCTACCCACATAAAAAAATCTTATGTTGACCAAAGACTTTGGAGTCTTCAAGGTAAATTTACAAGTCTAAGACTTACCTAAACAACCTCGGCATGCATTACGATAATCTTTGTAAGATTATATCATAAGGCTGATGCAACCAAAGAAACCAAAACAACTAAGGAGCTTTTTGCATACATGCACTAATGTACAAGGTAGAAGTTACTTCGAAAGTTTTACACTGCTCAACAGAAATTATTCTAAGTGTAAAATCTTCCAAAGCCAAAGACCAAATCTTCCAAAGCTTCAAAGACAAAGTCTTCCGAAGCTTTAAAGACAAAGTCTTTCGAAGCCAATGAAGTGAAGAAAAATTTCTTCTGAGGATAGAGAGAACATGTTTTCTCTGATCTAGTTTTTTATAAAGTTGACTTACTTTTCGCTGCAACTCTGAAGTCTCACCAACTTGCATGAGTTGGTGAAAAGGTCTATGCTTTAGTAAATTATAGATTATGGTCTTGGGTCTGTAACTACCTACTGTGTACCTTTTATCCTTTTATCTATACTATATTATAATGCACGGAAGAAGGATTCCGACCAAAGTTAAGAGATTTGTAAATTTTAAGCACAAGGTACAACCCAATCAATTTAACAAGGGTAATTATATCTTTCTAGCGCTACTAAAAAGTAAAACTTTAAACTTATTTACACTTAGACCCTTGTATCTTTAATTATATACAATTTTTTCCATGTTTGTTACAATATGCTTAAAAGAAGAAATTCAGTTTTTTAAATATAAAACTAACCAGAGACGAGTCCCATAATGAAAAGTGTCGCACGCACCGCATCGCGCGGGCACATTACTAGTAATATATTAGGATGTGAGCTATGGCATGTCATAGTCACTAGTCAAAAGGCAATCTGTCTTTTGACTTTACATTGATCTTGTTGTCTAGATTAGTGTTTTCAGCTGGCCTTCAAAGTATGGTCGGCTGTAGGATGTAGTATAAAGTATCTCAGGTCCTTGTATTTCTTTTTATGCTTCGTAACACTTGTAAAAGAACTTGAGAGCAATATACAACATTCTTGAAAACTATATTACTCTGTTGTTGTTCTTAGTTCTATCTCATTTTACTTGTGTTCTTAGTATCACTCACCAAAAACCCGGTTCCCCATTTGATCTATTAAGTGTTCTAACACTCTTCTCATTGTGAGACTGATTGTATTAACCAACCCTTTAACCGGTCCTGTAATCTTCTAGCTTCCACACTCATAATATCAATGATAAACTCCTTTCGGTTTAATCACATTAACCAGCACAACTGGTTTTGCTACCACCTTCAAACTCTTGGCTAAGTGTTCTTATTTCTTGAAATTAAAACACACATGACATGGCATCCTAGTCGGATGGTCAGATTGCACTTAGTACACTTTGAATAAGCACTGACATAGTCCTTTGTTACTGGCACGACGACCACATATCCTTTCATTACCTTTTCATTCTTGTCCAATTTACCTCCAGCTAGTTTACTCGATTCCATAACATCCTTCTACATTTCACTTCCCAAAGCTCTAATTCGAGCCATCTCGTATGTCAAAGTACCTTTATTTAGTATTTCACTCTAAATGGGTGGGAGTACAACAGTAGCCACCATTCCATGAACTATGGAACTAGAACCCACTCCAGATGTACCTCTTAATCCTCTTTGATTTATGCATCACAAAATATGGCACCAGCTTCTCCAACTTATGGAATCGGTAGATATAGACGTCATGACCAGATCCCACCATTGCTTGATTCCAAAACTAATGATCTAACTTTTGCATCCCACCCATGAGGCGGTACTCCTCAATTACCAATACTTTAAGCTTGTCCAAAATCATGGCCATCACAACCTCCCTACTTCAGGCTTGAACTTGGGCATTCCACCACGTCATTGCTTCGTCCTTGATTCAAAGGGGTTCAAAGGTTGCTGTAGGGTCTTGAAATGGGAATGGAATATATGAGTTGAATAAAGAATAAGTGTGTATGTGTATGTGCGCGCGTATTACCTTGCCTTGAGATGGTTTTTGTGGCTCATCTTGTGAGTTGATTATGAGCTTTAAGGTGGCTGGAATTGAGAGTGTTCTTGATTGCAAGAAGGACAGTGCAAGTATGAGATTCAAGAGGAGAGATTAGAGAGAGTTTGCATGTAAGATTATAAGAAATATGAACTGTGGGTGTAGTTGGGGTGCTTGGCCGAAAATGAAAGGGGGGGGGGTGGGTTCATATGGGTCCTACAAATCTTGGATATTAGGAGATATGATTAGATATTGGGAGATTTTTGGTTAGGATAAGAAGTTAATGGATTTTGTAGATTTTATAAATATTAGATTTGTTAAACAGGGTGGTTGATTTGACTTGACTAATGATATTTGTAAATTATTAATTGTGTTTTTATAAATTGTAACTCTTGTTTTATATAAATTCAAGTATTGAGATTTTAATATATTGTCAGTAATACTTTTTATATTTAATTAAATGTAAGAATATGTATTTTAGAAAATTTCTTATATGTTGAACAAGTGCACGCTTTTAACTATGTAAATGTATATAATTGTAATTGATGATTTGTATGTATATTTGGTATTTCATGTAATCACGTTTGTAAGTTTTAATCTATTGAATAATCATAACTTTATAAGTTTGCAGGTTTGTTTAGTTATGATGATTGTTTATTAGGACTCATTGATTAATTTTAGGTTTTATATATGTTGGCTCTTTATACGTTGTTTTTATCTAATTGGACCTAGTTCATATTATTTTATGGGTCAAGGCCCATTAAAGTCTAAGCAACATCTAAGACTATTTAGGTATCGGGCCCAAGGTCTTTAGGGTTTGATGGGTTAAGCCTATTATGATGTGTGTGAGTGGGTCTAAACCTATTATGGTGTGTGTGTGGGTCTGAGCCCATTATAGGCTTTCATAATCTAAGATTTGCCTAACCAAATATGTTATTATTATGCGGACCGAGTAGGTTTCTAAGAAAAAAAAATTTCGGGGCAAAAATCAAGGTTGTCACAACATCTTCTAGTTTAAGCCACTAATCAACCACAAAACAAAAAAAAATTCATGGACATGCTCCCTTTATATTTGTTTTCTGTGGGTGACTCTGAGAAAGAAGGGTCAAAAAGAAGAAGAATTAATAGGTAGCCTTAAGTTTGTTGAAATCCATGGGGGTATCAATTAGTTAATCGAATCATTAAGTAGATTTTCTTTCCTTTATGATGCAATCCAAATTTCAAATTGTCTTAATACTTTAGATCAAAAGATTGCTAGTTATCATATAACCGCAATTACCATATAACCATATAACCTAAATCCTAAGTTACCATATAACCATATATACTTTTATTATTTTACCTTGAACTATAGAGAATTTGTCAAATGCATACTAGCCCAACATGATGTTCTTGATGACTCGCATAATTTTTATTAAGGATATATGAAAGACAGCGATCATCTATCACTGGTAAGCCTAGATGGTCTCATGTTTTATAATACAAAATGTATGAAATAAATTTAGTTAACATGCCACAAATTTCACATCAAATATTCTTATCAGAATGGAATAACTTTGTTATATTTACCTTTTATTTTTTCTACAAAGTAATGAGCTAAAAGAACATTGAGTTATTGTAGTGGAAAGTCATGTTACATAAAGTCACTGCAACAAATGATGAGAATGGTCCTGCCGCATCAAGTCTTTACAACAAACGATGAATAAATGGGCTCCAAATAATAGACTTAAGATTAGTTGTTAAGCGTCACTGAAATGCAACATGAAAACATTTTGGCTTCGATTTGTCAAGTTAAACAATTTAAACAACCCGCCGCAACGGCGGGTAACCAACTAGTTTAATTGAAAATGAGAGAAAAAAAATAGTTATTTTTAGTGTAATTAGATGGATAAGGATGGAAAATGGGTTATAAATGCTCTAACACTAGTAATTTAATAACATAACTAGTTTTTTACCTGGTGCGTATTGTGGTGTTATCGTACGCGAGAAAAATTGATCCACTTGTCTTCGGAATAAATTTACTTTGAAGCTTATAGTAACTTGAATTTATACCATTGAACGAAAACGTATACCTATCTCGCCTCTTTTCCAAACAAGACTATGTCGAAATGTAGACTAAGTCAAACCGTATATAAAAAGCACATAAATTACAATCGTCCCGACTCGTTTATGAATTAAATCTACGTTGAAACTTAGAGTAGAAAACGTTTTATATTTGATCAAACACATTTTTGAACAAAACTTACGCCAAAACATAAGCGAACATCGAAATGTAAATCATCTCTAAGCGTATATAAAATATATACACGGATACGTTTTATATTTAATTGACCCAAATCGTACCGACACATACCTAAAAATACAAACAAAATAAATTAGTTTTTAAAAATAAAATTGTGATGGGGTAAACCCAAAACTTTAAAAAATTATATTTTCAAATTGATTTGTCAAAATTGATTTGAATTGAATACATAAATATTACTATTTAATTATTGTTATTATATATCAATCAATAAATAAATAAATACATTATTATTATTATTATTATTATTATTATTATTATTATTATTATTATTACTATTATTATTATTATTATTATTATTATTATTATTATTTAAGTAATATTTTCAATGTTCATTTTCGCATATAATAATATAGATATAATATAAAATAACCCTGATAATAATATTTTCGCATTATTATTATTATTATTATTATTATTATTATTATTATTATTATTATTATTATTATTATTATTTAGCAAAGCCATGGGTATCTAAAAATACAGACAACAATGTAAAATATCACAACCTTACATAACTCCTAGTATGGAATTCCATTTTTGTGCAAAATTGATCATGTCTTTTAACCGATATTTCATTTATTAAATGATGGACCGCCTAATCAGATGCTACATTTCAAGAAAACAACAATCTTATGTGTAGATGCATAGTTTAACAGATGAAGCATATGATTTTCATGAAGACCTAAAAATACATCAACTAAAATTCAACATCATTTGCAATTAAAATAGTTTCTTTCGAGCCTCTGGAATCAAAATTCAAAATCATCATGTAAACATAAGCCAATAATTGATTCATCTACAAATACCTGATTCGTGTAGTATCTACTCCGGTCAGCTTTATACACTAAAAATGTTTGTTTGCCATTTTACCTAACTCAATTAGAAAAACCAAATTGAAACAGTAGTTAGAAACTTGAATTCAATACCCTCATTACCGGCTGTTAAGCCCTAATTTGTAAGGCTCCGTTCCTGGGACGCTTACAGTCGGGCAATCATTGCATAATACATCTAAAACACGTCATTTGCAGTGGAATTAAAACTTTTAATTCATTTACATCTTAAAATTTTGTTAATAAGACAATCATTTCCAAAAAAATTATGGATGCCCGACGCAAATCATTCCCAGTGGCTTATGCATCCATGCCTGCACCTCCTCAGCCAAACGGTTACCTGCCAACTATTATGCATATAAAAGTCAGCTACGCTGAGTGAGTTCTAGTTTATATTTTAAAAATACTTTACTTTTCGCTAAAACATAACCTTTACTTTCATTCATGATCACACATCGTACGCACATCTTGATAATAATTATTATTATCTTATCATCATCGTTCGTAATCGTTCGTTTTCGTACTTTCTTTTGTTCTTTCACTTTTAATCTAGATCCTGTCATAGGCTGCGCCCCATCGTTATGCACGAAGCAACTTCTGTTATGGGGTCAAGCGACAAGGATCCCGTTTTTGTACGTCTTGATCAGTCACAAAGACTGACCCCCCTGTGTGCATCCTCATGGGTTAGCTAAACCGCATATTGTTGAGCTAACAACCCCTCAATGAGTTGTGAACCTCCTTTCAATTTGCTTGCAAGACTTTCATTCATTCATTAAGTTCCACTTTCATCATTGTTATCTTTCACTTTCTTTACGTAATACTTTACTTACACAATCATACATATCAAGTAAAGTCACATCATAAAGCATATAGTTTTAAAACGTCATTTAACATGAAAAGATAACGCATCACACATAACAGCATAGCATGCAAAAACTTAACATACATCAGCAACATCTCGCGCTAGAACTACCCCCTTTCGCGCGAGAACCATCCTATCGCGCGAAAACCATCAAGTCGCACGAGAACCACATATCATGCGAGAACTTACAAATCACGCGAGAACTACCTGTCACGCAAAAATATGCATATCGCGTGAAAACTACACCTTTCGCGTGAGAACTTTCCATAATTCAAAATCTTAAGGTACATCAAAACTGCTCGCGCGAAAACTACAGGTTCTTCCCGCCCAATCACAACTTTTCACGTCTAAGGCTATTCTAACATGCAAACATCATAAGCAACATCATACCAAGCATGAACAAGCACATTCAAACGTTCTAGTATGCATAATATCCCTAAAACATAAAACTTGCTTAAAAAGATGACTAGAAACTCACTTCTTGAAGTTCTAGCATAAACGTAACCTTCCCAAAGCCTTTGCCGAGCGAAAACTACATAACCATACGTTATATTCATCAATAATCCATTCTTAGTACATAACACAAGTTACTACACGAGTTACATACCTCAAACACTTGGATTCTTCACTTTCTCTCTCTACGCAGCCGATTTCTCTCTCTTGCAGCTTAACTTTTCGTGCGAAATGGAGTCAGACTGGGTGTTCTCAGCTATTTATACCCAGCTGAGCTTTTCGCATGAACTTCTCACGCGAGAACTTTCTTTTACACGAGAACTTCATCTGCCTTCTTTTTCTTTAAAATTTTCGGGCGTTACAAGTCCACCCCCTTTATTGAGGTTTCATCCCCGAAACCTGTCAGCTCTTAAATAGCTGCGGGTAATGCTGTCTCATCTCTTCCTCGGTCTCCCATGTAGACTCAGATCCCTTTTGGTGTTTCCATTGTACACGTAAAAGTGGAACCACTTTGTTCCTTAACCTCTTCTCCTTTCTATCAATGATGGCCATCGGTTGCTCCACATAATTGAGCCGTTCATCTACCTCAATATCCTTTAGTGGCACAATCATATCCTCGTCAGCTAAGCACTTTCTCAGATGAGATACATGGAACGTCGGGTAAATTCCACTTAACTCATCGGGTAGCTCCAATCGATAGGCCACCTCTCCTACCCGGGCAATAATTCGGAAAGGCCCTATACACCTCGGGCTTAGCTTTCCTTGCTTTCTGAACTGGATGATCCCCTTCCAAGGCGAGACCTTCAACATCACCCACCTTGAATTCAGTCGGTCTATGCCTTTTGTCGGCATACGACTTTTGTCTATCCTTCGCTACCTTTATAAAGGCCTTGATCTTCTCTAACTTCTCAGTCGTAGCCTCGATCACCTCAATGCTTCCCAACTCCTTCTGCCCGATGTCACCCCAACATACGGGCGTCTACACTTCCTACCGTATAGCATCTCATAAGGAGACATACCAATACTGGCATGATAACTGTTGTTATATGAGAACTCGGCTAACAGTAACTGTTCATCCTAACTTCCTCCAAAATCGATCACGCATGCCCGTAGCATATCTTCCAGCGTCTAAATAGTTCTCTCCGACTGACCATCTGCCTGAGGATGGTACGCCGTACTGATATGTAGCCACGTCCCCATCGCGTCGTGGAATCTCTTCCAAAACTTTGATGTAAACCAAGTGTCACGGTCCGACACGATAGACACCGGTATGCCATGACGAGCTACGATCTCCTTAATTAACAGATGTGCCAACCTCTCAGATGAATACGTCTCATGGATAGGCAAGAAATGAGCACTCTTCGTCAAACGGTCAACGATCACCCATATGGCATCGTACCCTCTTGCCGTGCGCAACAACTTCGTAATGAAGTCCATGGTGACGTGTTCCCATTTCCACTCGGGTATATCCAAAGATTGGATCTTCCCGTATGGCTTCTGATGCTCCGCCTTCACTTGCAGGCAAGTAAGGCACTTACTCACATACTCTGCTACGTCGCGCTTCATTCCTAGCCACCAGTAATCTTTCTTCATATCCTGATACATCTTCGTGGAACCAAGGTGAATCGAGTATCGAGTCTTATGGGCCTCATCCATGATCTTTCCCCGTAGATCCCCGTAACGAGGAATCCAAATCCACCCAAATCGGGTTCTAACACCGAGAGTGTTCTCACCCAACTCCGTGACTAGGCCTTTCATCCTTTCGGAGTTGATTCGATCCTCTTTCAACGCCTCGTCCTAAAATTCCTTGACCTGCTTCATCACGTCAGAAGTCATTACCAACTGATAAGCCTTTACCCGAATCGGCTCGGGTCACTCTTTTCGGCTAAGGGCATCCGCCACTACGTTGGCCTTGCCCGGATGGTAGTGGATCTCATAATCATAATCCTTGATCAACTCTAACCATCTCCTTTGCCTCATATTGAGATCCTTTTGCTCGAAGAAGTACTTCAAGCTTTTATGGTCAGTGAAGACAGTGCACTTCGTCCCATACAAGTAGTGGCTCCAAATCTTCAATGCAAAGACCACAGCCACCAACTCTAAATCATGAGTAGGGTAGTTAGCCTCATGGATCTTCAACTGTCGGGACGCATAGGCTATAATCCTCCCCGTTGCATTAACATGTAACCCAATCCCGAATAAGAAGCATATGAATTGACCACCAGATATTCGCTCCCTTAGGGTAACGTTAAGACAGGAGCTTAGGTCAATCTCGTCTTTAGCTCTTCAAAAGCATTTTCCTGTTCTAGACCCCATACAAACTTTACCTCCTTGCGGGTCAACTTGGTCAATGGTGAAGCTATCTTGGAAAATTCTTGGATGAATCTTCTGTAATAGCCCACCAAACCCAAGAAACTACAAATCTCGGATGGCGTCTTTGGAGACTTCCATTGCATCACCGCCTCAACTTTTGTCGGGTCCACCATGATCCCTTCCGGGTTGACCACATGACAGAGAAACTAAACCTCGCGCAACCAGAATGCGCACTTGGAGAACTTGGCATACAGCTTCTCCCTTCTGAGCGTTTCCAGCACCTCCCGAATGTGACCGGCATGTTCGTCTTCGCTCTTCGAGTAAATCAGGATATCATCAATGAACACAATCACTGATTTATCCAACATCGGCCGACCTGGTTAAACCAAAGGACATAACAAGAAACTCGTAGTGTCCATAACGCGTGCGAAAAGCTATTTTAGGTATATCCTGCTCCTTCACCTTCAACTGATAGTAACCAGATCGGAGATCTATTCTTGAGAACCAACTGGCACCTTGGAGTTGATCATATAAGTTATAAATCCTCGGTAACGGATACCGGTTCTTCACGGTCAACTTGTTCAGCTCATGGTAGTTGATGCACATCCTCATGCTACCATCCTTCTTCTTACAAACAAGACCGGAGCATCCTATGGAGAAATACTCGGTCGAATGAATCCCTTATCCAACAGCTCTTGTAGCTGAGTCATCAACTCTTTCATCTCGGAGGGAGCTAGACGATACGAAGCCTTAGCAACAGGTTGGGCACCAGGTATCAGGTCAATCTGGAACTTGATCTCACGGTCAGGTGGCACACCTGATAAGTCTTCCGGGAATACGTTAGGGAAGTCGCATACTACCGGCACGTCTGACAACCATGGTACCGACGCCTCCACATCCTTCACATAGGCTAGATAGGCACCACATCCACGCCTCATACACTTCTCAGCCACAACCATCGAAATCACCTTCGGAACCATAGTAACCCTATCGCCATAGATCGTCACTGAACTCCCATCCGACGCAGTCAATCAAATCATCTTCTTGCGACACACAATATTTGCCTCATAGGTTGCTAACCAATCCATCCCTAGGACTACATCGAATCCGCCTAAGGGCATCACGAACAATCTAGCAGAGAACCTATGGCCTTCCAATTCTATGTCACAATCCTCTACCATATTAGAAATCCTGGTAGACTTACCAATAGCAGTTTCTACATCAAAGGGCTCATCAATCTTTCTACTCCTAGCGACATCTTATCACAGAAGGCAGCAGAAATAAAACTCCTACTAGCACAGGAATCAAAAAGTACAGAGGCACAAGTCTGGTTAACTAGGAACGTACCTGACACAACATCGGGGTCCACTCTAGCCTCCTCCCCAGTCATAGTGAATGCCCTGGCCTTCGCCCTCTGCCCCTCCTTCTCAATCCCCTTCCTTGCCCCGGAGTTCTCGGCCCTCGGCTTCTTTCAATCCCTGCTCATATGGCCCTTTTCACCACAGTTATAACACTTTATAACCCCGCAATCTCTCGCCACATGAACATGACTCCAACACTTGAAGCAGACGTTCGATCCCCACTTTCATTCCCCCACGTGGTCTCTCCTACACTTGTTGCACACCTTCACCACTATCTCGGTCGCAGCTGCCCTGCAACCCTCCACCTTTGCCTTCTTGCCCTTGGGGGTGAAACCACCACTACCAAAACGTTTCCCACTCCAGTTCCTATCTCCACTTCCCTTCCTGTTCACCTCCACCACGGTCACCTCCTCCCTCTCATCGTACAATCTTCCTTCCAAATCGACCACCGACCTGAACGTACTTGGCCGGGGCGGCGGTGATCATGTGTCTACGGATATCCGCCGGCGGACCCTGGATGTACCTCTTAATCTTTCGTGACACAAGCATCACCTGATCTGGCACCAACCTTGCCATCTCATTAAACTCCATCATGTACTGTTGGTGCGTCATAGTTCCCGCCTCCAACTGCAGGAACTCCCTCTCGACCTTATCGAGTTCCTTATGAGGACAAAACTCCTCAACCACCAGCTTCTTCAGTTCACTCCACCTAATCCTCCCAATCACCGTACTACCCTCGGCCTGGATAATATTGTCCCACCAGCATAAGGCCGAATCCACAAATGAGTGGGTAGCAAACTTTACCTTCTGATCCTCTCGGCACTCGCTAATATCAAGTACATCCTCCATCTCTCTCACCCATCGGTGAGCAGCAGTAGCATTCCCATTCCCGTCGAAAATCGGGGGCTTGCATCTTTGGAATGCCCCATAGTTGCACCCCTTTACAGTTTCCTGTGCCGCCTCCTCCTCCTCATGATCACTGGGACAACCATCTCAGTATCCGGTTGCTCTCTTGCCCCTGAATCTCCTTCTTCGCCCCCTCGTCTAGCAGTTTTCCTCCTCTCCTCCTTCTCCTTCTTTTCATCCTCCCTCACAGCACGAATAACCTCGGTCACTACAGACGGCAGAATCATCTGCATGACCTGATGAACCTCCTCAACCACCACCTCCTTCATTGAGGCCCTCAGATTAGTACTCTCATCACCGCCCCTCATGGTGATTAATCTCGGGATCTGCAGGTGCCGTCTCGGTAGTTCTAGCCTTATTCCTCGTGGCACGTGTTCCAGCACCACGTCCACCACGCACTCCACCTCGGGAAGCCTTCGAAGATCTTTCACCGGCCATCTAAGCGCTATAAGATTCAAACACCAACATGGTCATTCAAGTTAATAGCTCAGATTATGTCAAGTATAGTAAGTCCCTAATTACAGTGGCCTGTTATGATTAGCCACTTACTTTACTCTTCCTCCTCCAAGCATTCCCTATCCTGACTAAATCAGTATCCAAATCCACTAGGGGCATATAAACCACATAACACGCGTACATAATTTCATTTTTTTATTATCTTACATAAAACCTTTACCTGCAGGCATGTAGCTACTAGGACTGGCATCCCTTTCCCTTTCGTGTCCCATTCTCAATTTAAGATTTAGGTTTTTTGAAATATTTTACCAAATTCTCTTAAACTTCGGCTCTGATACCAACTTGTAAGGCCCCATTCCCGGGACGCTTACAGTCAGGCAATCATTGCATAATACATTTAAAACACGTCATTTGCAGAGGAATTAAAACTTTTCATTCATTTACATCTTAAAATTTTGTTAGTACAACAATCATTTCCAAAAAAATTGTGGATGCCCAACGCAAATCATTCCCAGTGGCTTATGCATCCATGCCTGCACCTCCTCAGCATCAAACGGTTACCTGCCAACTATTATGCATACAAAAGTCAGCTACGCTGAGTGAGTTCTAGTTTATATTTTAAAAATACTTTACTTTTCATTAAAACATAACCTTTACTTTCGTTCATGATTACACATCGTACGTACATTTTGATAATAATTATTATTATCTTGTCATCATCATTCGTAATCGTTCGTTTTCGTACTTTCTTTCGTTCTTTCACTTTTAATCTAGATCCTGTCATAGGCTATGCCCCATCGTTATGCACGAAGCAACTTTTGTCTTGGGTTCAAGCAACAAGGATCCCGTTTTCGTACGTCTTGATCAGTCACAAAGACTAACCCCCCTGTGTGCATCCTCATGGGTTAGCTAAATCGCACACAGTTGAGCTAACAACCCCTCAATGTGTAACACCCGAAAATTTTAATAAAAAGAAAGAAAAAGAAAAATATCTTGAAAGAATAGAAAAGGAGCACAAGTGGAGGGGGCAAAAGTGTAAAAAGTACAAAACCTTATTATTTTAATGTTTAAAAGGTATGGCCGCCCATGCATCCCCTCTACTTGTTGTTTTTCGGCTGGAAACAAGAAAGAAGAAGAAGAACAGAAGATATCTCGGTTCTAGAGACAGAAAGAAGCTGATTTTGATAAGGTAGGTATTTTTTCTTGCGTTTTAGGTTCGATTTTGTTTTTCAACCTTAAAACTGATTTTTATGTGTTCTTTGTGCTTGGTTGTGTTTTTTGTTGTGTTTTTAGGTGTTTGGACTCCTCAAGTTCGATGGATTTTTACTTGAAGGCTGCATTAGGTGAGTTCTAGATCCCCGGTTTTGTGTTTTTAAACTTCTTTGGGGCTGAAAATGCATGTAAAAATATTTTACAACTTGTATGTATGATAACCGTATGTAGGTTATGTTTGGTTGGTTGTGTTGTATGGTTTTATGCTTGTTTTAGGTGCCTTGTAAGTTAGTTATGGGTTGAGAACCATTTAGGATGATGATTTGGGTCTGGACAATGTAAGTTTCGAGCTAAGTATGCTCATGCGCCTGAAATTTGCTTAAAACGCCTAAGTCCCTTTCTCATGCGCCCAAACAGGGCTCAGCGCCTGAAATTTAGTTCAGACGCCTAAGTCCTTCTTATGCGCCTAAACAGTACCTCATACGCCTAGAAATATTGCCCAATAGTCTAAGTGTTGCTCATGCGCCTGGATTTTTGCCTATAAGCCTAAGTGGTAGGCTCATGCGCCTGATACTTAGCCAAAAGTCTAAGTTCCATCCCATGCGCCCCAATAGTGCCCATGCGCCCACTGCCCAAAATACCTAAGTGAACCTCATGCGCCCAAATAGTATCCATGCGCCCAGAAAATTTCTCATACGCCTAAGTGTTAGTTCAGGCGCCTAACTTTTCCATGCGCCTAAGTGTTGGTACGCCTGCATAGTGCTCATGCGCCTGCATAGTGCTCATGCGCCTAAATGCCTTAGAAAAATTTCTGAGATTTTGGGAAATAGAAATTTTAGGGTTTAACCCTTGGATGTTTTGATGGTTATATGTGTTGATGTTATGCATGATTATGGCCTGTTCTTATGTTCCATATTACTTATTATTACGTGACTTTACGTGGTGTGTTTATGCTCGTATACGTAAAGTATAATCATAAATGAAGTGAAAGATTAATGTTAATGAAAAGTGGAACATAACGAATGAATGAAAGTCTTGCAAGCAAATTGAATGGAGGTGCACGACCATGTTGTCGTTAGCTCAACTGTGTGCGGTTTAGCTAACCCAAAGGATGCACACTGGGTCAATCTTTGAGATTGACGGGACCCTTGTAGCATGCCCTAGGTACTGGGTCAGGCTTCGTGCGCAATGTCAGGGGTCTATTTATAGACCTCGGCCCAGTACCCTCTTCGTGCATAATGTTCGGGGTATTGCACATTGGTCTGGTAGAAAGTGAAAGATAATGATGAAAGTATGAAATGAAAGTAAACAATGATAAAAGATAATAATGAATATTATCTTGTTGTACGTATGATGTGTGATCATGTACGGAAGTAACGGATTTATGAAAAGAAAATTTTTTAAGAAAATGATATTTTTATATATCTAAACTAAAGATTTTAATTCTAAAACTAGAACTCACTCAGCAACGCTAATTTTTATGCATTTTCAGTTAGCAGGTAATTTGTTGCTGGGATGGCATGCGGGGGAAGGCTACTTGGCGGGCAAGACTGGCATCCATTCGTGTATGATAATTATGTTGTTTTGTAATGCAACTAAATGTTTCTTTTGTAACTCCTATTATACATTGATGTATTATTTGGCAACATTAAATATTAATGCAATGAATGATTTTTGGTAAATTAATCCGCTGCGATATTTTCATGAAATGTATTTATTTTATATGAAAAATGTTGTGATGGTCCAACAGTGAAGACTCCGGGAACGGGCCTTACACAATGAGTTATGAACCTCCTTTCAATTTGCTTGCAAGAATTTCATTCATTCATTACGTTCCACCTTCATCATCGTTATCTTTCACTTTCGTTACGTAATACTTTACTTACATAATCATACATATCAAGTAAAGTCACATCATAAAGCATATAATTTTAAAACGTCGTTTAACGTGAAAAGATAACGAATCACACATAACAGCATAGCATGCAAAAACTTAACAAACACCAGCAACATCTCGCGCAAGAACTACCTTTTTTCGCGCGAGAACCATCCTATTTATCGCGAAAACCATCAAGTCGCGCGAGAACCACATATCATGCGAGAACTTACAAATCACGCGAGAACTACCTGTCGCGCGAAAACATGCATATCGCGCGAAAACTACACCTTTCGCGCAAGAACTTCCAATAATTCAAAATCTTAATGTATATCAAAACTGCTCACGTGAAAACTACGGGTTCTTCCCGCCCAATCACAACTTATCGCATCTAATGCTATTCAAACATGCAAACATCATAAGCACATTCAAACGTTCTAGTATGCATAATAGCCCAAAACATAAAACTTGCGTAAAAAGGGGACTAGAAACTCACTTCTTGAAGTTCTAGCACAAACGCAACCTTCCCAAAGCCTTTTCTGAGTGAAAACTACATAACCATGCGTTATATTCATCAATAATCCATTCTTAATACATATCACGAGTTACTACACGAGTTACATACCTCAAACACTTGGATTCTTCACTTTCTCTCTCTACGCAGCCGATTTCTCTCTCTTGCAGCTGAACTTTTCGCGTGAAATGGAGTCAGACTAGGTTTCTCAGCTATTTATACTCAGCTGAGCTTTTAGCATGAACTTCTCGCGCGAGAACTTTTTTTCGAGCGAGAACTTCATCTGCCTTTTTTTTCTTCAAAATTTTCGGGCGTTACACAATTAGGCCAGGTAACGGCAGTTAGAAAGCATATGTGTGTATCCATAAAGCACTTGAGAGACTCACCCTTTCAAAACAGTCGATGATTCGCCTTTGGATTCAAATAGCATCTTCCATTTCATTCAAAGAATCTTTTGTTCAGTACACAACTAACATTTGGTAGATGAAGTATAATCGAAACTAAGACCATGTTTGGGATTGCTTATTTACACCTCCTTTTGACTTCTCAAAAGGAGTTTTAAAAAGTTAAAATTTTTAACTTCTCAAAAACTCCTTTTTCTCCTCACATCTTCATCTTCATCCAAACACACTTTCACCTCCTTTCAACTCATCTCTTTTTCAAAAGTTAAAAGGAGTTTTAATAATCAATCCCAAACACCCACTAATAAGTAACGAACTTTAGAAAATTAGTTCTTGACCTTCAAAGCTCAAAACCCAAAATTGAAATTAATTATGTAAGTTAATCTAAGACGAAAAAGTATACTTTTGCAGATCCATGAACTTGTTAAATATGCTTGAGCTGCAAGATACATGCATTACATAATCATACAATTGAGTTTAGCTAATGTGGTAGTGTGAATACCTCCAATTATTACAATGAGATGCACTACAGCTAGTGATACCAGTGCCAACTGCCAAACTACTTTGAATCAAACCATAAATCCAAAAGGAGGCGATTCACGTGATCATTCTTTCCGCCTTATGGTGCATTTGGAAGAGCCAGGACGATGTTGTTTTCAACTCCACTCGGATGTGTATCGCTCATCTTTCGGAGCACATTAAATCCCTTAGCTTCTTTTGGGTAAAAAAACTGGTCAACGTTGGGGTCAATTTAGTAGGAGGACTGGAAAAAAATTTCTTTGTGATTCTATAATGTAATTTGGTGGTTTCTTTTAGTCTATTTGGTTGTTCATTCAGCTCCTTGCTGGACAGCTCTTTTAATGGAGGATTCATTTTTTATGTAAAAAAAATTCCAAAAATAAATGTTGCCATGTAATGTATGAAATTTTCTAGCTGCCATGCACGTACAACACCAGAACACAGTTACATAGTAACCCTAAACTCCAAAAAGAAAAGAAACAAAAGACTTGAATTTTACTTCTCACCAATGGCATCATGCACACTTGGAACACAAGGTATAGTATTTTGCCCGGGCGTTGCGCCGGGATTCTCAACGGCCACTTGGCTTTCATTCTTTCAGCTATCAAACAAAATGATATACTCTAACTACTTTTCTTTTTTTAAAACATAGAAGCTAACAGGAGGAGATCCATAATGGATTTGAGTTACCAAAATTTATTGATTTTATTGGGTCATGTAAGAGATATATATTCTATCAGCTAACATTTAATCCTAATAAACAAACCATCAAGTAACACTAAAAACGTATCATAATTACCTTTTCTTCTGAATTGGGCTCTGTAATATATATTGCATCTCCTACATTGAATATCAAATAAGTCCTTTTACCCTTATAAGTATTTGAAACCATTGTAGAACTGCCCCCATTATTCAACCCTCCCAAATGGCCACTATTACTTGCTCCACCATTTGCTTTACAAGCGGTCCTGGTTTTCCCACAAATCCAAGCATCCGAATCCCGGCGCAACGCCCGGGCAAAAGACTATACCTTGCGTTCCAAGTGTGCATGATGCCATTGAGCGATCAGTAACACTTACTACTTTAAAAAGCTAAAAAGTTAGATTTGAAAGCTGCAAAACTAAATGTCTTTGATGTAAATTAGTACATGTAAAATTGTAAATTGATACCGTACAAAGCTAAAAAGCTAGATTTATAAAAAGAGTTATGAGAAGTTACTAAATTTGACCTAATTTAGATGGCAATGACATGTACAGCTTGTAAAAATTGAAGTATCATTCTAAAACATCTAATGCTAATATTACTAATCACCCTTAATGATTCTATATATATACCATTTTAGTTATAGGAATGATAACATTAATAGATCAAATTTCCATAATTACCAATCCATCTAACAAATTTTTTATATGTGAAATAAAACTATTATACCATGTTAATTCTTGGTTTAACATGAGGTGACATAAAGAAACATGGCTGCAACATCTATTCAAAATTGGTCACTCAAAATGTTGGAACATAGTTCCTTGGTATTAAATTGCGAGATGTGTTCTGATGCGTTTTGGTCCCAAACCCCGATGCGCGATGCGTGATGCGCGATGCGTGATGCGCACGTATCATGTATGCGATGCATTAGATATTAAAAAGTACTAAAAATTAAATATACAAAACAATTTTTTTGTATGATTAATACTTCAACATAAAAACTACTTATTAACACACTCATAAACATACTTTAACATAAAACCCAAATTCAAGACTATTACACTATGCATAGACTATTGAAACAATAGTTAAACACATGTAAATATATAGCATGAACATAAATATGAAGCAACATACCCTAATGTTGAGAGGTTAGACCTATACTCATGTTGAAAAGTTTCGACCCAGGTCCAAAATTGAAGAAAAAACATAGTAGTGCATAATGCACGCATCAAAGCGCATATTGCGCACCAGAGGCACATCGGCGCATCAAAGGCGCATCATGGATGTGCAACACATCAGATGTTGCGATGCGCTCGCATCGGTGCATCAAGCGCATCACGCATTATGCGCATAATGCGCACATTTTAAAACCAAGCATAGTTCTTTAAATCAAGTTTACCATAAGTTGTAATGATTTTGACTTCCAGTTTCCTGACATGAGAATGCTACTATGCTATCTATTTATAGACATGATAATGTACCAAAAAACAATGAGAAAGCACCTATGGAGGCAATAGCTCACCACTCTGTTGACGTTGCCATTGATGCTTGAGGTGTAGAACTTTAGTTCTATTCGAATATCAAAGGAAGAGAACAAGTTAACAACTTGGACCGTCATATTGAGCATCTGCACCATTTTCTTTTTAATATATCCCCATGTTATGATGACGTGTTTGTACTGCCATTAGAGACGAGTCTAATTGTTTAGGAGGCAAGTAAGCAGAATCAACTTAATAGTCGCTGCAATAAAACAAATTTTGACATTGTTTAGTGTGTAATTTGCGTATAGATCCTAAAAACATTAATTTTTGTCAAACACACAACAACTATCTAATTAAAAACACCTAAACAACATCCAAAATAAATCTTCTACAGTGTGATACTGATTATATCTTATCATATTCAAGACCCAAATTCTATCAATCTATGTTCCATTTTCCTTGCAATATCCAATACCAATTTGCACTAGAGACAAAAAAGTATTAAAATAACACGAAATGCACATGAATCTGTTCTTTTGTATCGAATGCTTCCATTCATAAAGTTTCCTTAAATATTTCCTAAATAAATAGCAAAATTAATCAAATCAACATGCTTTCTTTTTCTCCAAATCAATGGCAAAATCGATGTATAACAGAGGAATAAATAGTTAACCATGAATAATAAAAAACCTATAAAAATCACTAACAAATAAATAAAAAAAATCAGCAACACTTGCAGAATGAACACTCTAAATTAGTTACAACTTACAACTCCAAAGATGGCACATAACATAAGATCTAGCTAATAGAAAACTCAAACTTTAGGTGACAAAGAACACAATTCGCAAAAATAAAGCTACACCAACATAATATAAAAGCTAACACACTAATTAAAAACTTTATGCACAAATTGGATCATGTAAACAACAACTATAGAATACAAACACAAAGCTTAAAATCATCATGGCCTAATTAAGCTGGATCTTTAAAAGGGTGTGCAAAATGAGTGTCAAACGAGTCCACAATTAACATCTTGAGAATCAATCAAGAATACTCAAAATTTCATCAAAACCCATTAAGAATAACATAAAGCAATTGAGATTAGCCACTGAATCAAATGTTAAAAAAACAATACGTAAAGAAAAAAGATTAAAGACTTACAATTGCAAGTGTATGTGTTCTGGTAAACTAAGAATGAAAAAGGTGAAGATTTGAAAACCCATGTGGGTTTAGAAGGGGATCACTAAAATACTCAGACAATAAGCGAACTTTGCACCAACAACCGTATCATTCTTCTTGCCCTGCACAAAAGGGGGCACCGTGGTCATCGCAATCTATTCGGATTATAAAGGGATTGAAAGGGAAGGCGGCCAGTGAGTTTGGAATCAGGGAAGATGAACTGCTTGAGCAAGAGGTATTGCTACGATTTTGAAAATCGATTTAGATTTTGAAAATCGATTCAGATTTTGAAAATCGATTCAGATTTTGAAAATCGATTCAGATTTTGAACTACTTGAAGTTTCGTGATGGTAACCGGCTCCCGACGAAGGAGAAGGCAAACATACAGGTGCGTCTTACAAGCCTAGGTTAAATGACCGATCTATCCTTCGTTTATGTATTATATAGCAGTAAAGATAAAGATAAAGATAAGAGTTAATTACGCAAATGGTCCCTGTGGTTTATCCAAAGTAACAAGTTTGGGTACTAAGGGTTTCAAGTAACAGGTTTGGATATTGTGATTTCAATTTTGTAACGAGTTAAGGTATTAACACTAACAGACGTTAACTTTTCTGTTAAATCTAGGGTTATTTTTGTCTTTTCATTTTACAAGGTCTATTATGTATTTTAGAGGGATTGTTTATGTCACTTAATATAAATAAAGGACTATTTGTGTAAGTTAATAATTATATATACACATATATGTATTAAATTACCCCTTAGGTTAAGACTGATTTCATCACTACCACCGCCGTCAACCACCGCCTGCAACCATCGCCGGCCACCTCCTCCGGCCACCATATCGTCACATCATCTTCACCACCACCATCGTCTTTAGCTCGGGAAATGAAACAACAACAACACCATCTTCATCATCATCTTCACCACCACAGCAACACCATTACCGCCACCACACACATCAATCGCATAACCATCACATCCTTACCATCATCTCACTATCATCATCATCATCGCGCCATCACCACCATCTCAACATCATCATCAGGTCATCACCACCATCTCACCATTATCGTCAGGTCATCACCACCATCTCACCATCGTGATCAGGTCATCACCACCATCTCACCATCATCATCGCATCATCACCCCTAACACCATCCATTGCTGCTCTGTCTCCATCGAACCACCAGTGCTACTGGTTCTGACCTTGGGCTCAAAGATCTATTAACAAACCCTAAAAGTCAAGAAACCCTAATTTGGGTTTTAGGGTTTTTGATAAAATGTTTGTCATCAGATGTGTGTGGTAGGACAAATTGGTTGTAGTGGTGGCTTCGTCTAACCAAGGTGTGTGGGTGGGGATGGTGGAGGTGGGAAGAGAAGAAAGGGGCGGTGGGGAAATGCTTGGAGTGGTGGTCGGACGTGAGGCGAATGAGGTGGTGGGTGGGTGTGGTTTGAGTTAAGTATTATTTTTATTTTAGGAAATAAATGATCCCTGAAATAAAAAGAGAAATAAATTACAAATTAGCCCCTTAAAGGGTACTTTAGTTATTTTATTTAAATTTAACAGAAAACTTAACATTTGTTAGTGTTAATACTTAAACTCGTTACAAAATTGAAATCAAAATACCCAAACCTGTTACTTGAAACCCTTAGTACCCAAACCTGTTACTTTAGATAAACCACAGAGACCATTTGCGTAATTAACTCTAAAGATAAAGATAATACTTTTTATATCTGTATCATTACTTTTTCTATCTTTTTCGGTTACAACCACTTAAAATATATTAAAAACATTATAGAGTTTTAAATAATATTCCCCAAAAATCAAGAATGAACAGTAATTTCTCGTATTCTTTTCTCACAACGACTTGTATCATAATAACGTGTATCATACCATATAACAGAACAAAGGATAAACTTAAATTTACGGAAGTGAATGCTCATACTGCCCCACCCAACAACCACCCACGAGAACCAAACGGGTTAGCAACATTGAAACCTAGATTCGATTGTCGCCGAGGGTTTACAGCAAAATCTGAAATTTCTGCAACATCACCTTCGATTCGCAACAAAGATGGAGTTGGAAGCCGACGAGAAAGAAGTAAAAGCCGCCGGAGCTGAGCTTCTGCCCGACGGACGAAGGGGACTCCGCATTCATGGTTGGGAGATCGAGTCCACCAACCGTTCTTGTCTCACATCCCTCAATCTCCAATCGTACTTTCCCTTAATTGTACTCCAATTATAGTCAATCTTTACATTAATTAGTGTTATTCTTGAAAAATCGTTTTTTTGTTGGTTTAAACTTTAAAGCACGTTGATTTGGAGGTTAATGGTGCGTATGAAGTTGTTGTAGTGTTATAGTATGTAAATTTTTAGGCTTTTTTTAGAGGGACTTTATAAAACATGTTTGTTGATTAGTTTTGGAGTTTTTAGGGATAGGAGAGTGATCGTGTACTGAGTTGTTATGATCATACCATGTTTCTGTATCAAGATATTGAAATGTATGAACCTGGCAGGCTAGCTGTTTGATATTATGTAGGGTGGCACAAGTTAAAAATCTTAAGTTGACTGTTGATTTGCGATTAACAAGTGTGGAGAACGAAATAGAAGGTAGTTATGTTTTAAGGGAACTAGAAAGTGAGTGATTCGGTATTTTTGTTTAGCGTATGTTCTTTTATCTTTTTGTTCGGGAGTATGGAATGATGAACTTAGAATGAGGTTTTTTGGTGGTTATAACTAATGAGGCGATGTGTGCTTTATGTTGTTAGAAGTTGTTGTATAGATATTTGCTATCCACTTATTGGATAATTGCTTCAGATCCTGCTGTTCGCTTTTATCAGCTAAATTACTTGTTTTAAATTTAATCAGATCAAAATCAAGATTTGTTGTTAAAACAATCCTGGCTTAATTCTTGATAAGTTTTTATCTTTTTTCCTTAATGTGGTTTGCAGATGGGAAGAAAAGCTTGAGACATCCCACTTGCCGGAAATGATATTTGGGGACAGTTTATTGGTTCTTAAGCACATGAGCAGTGGACTCAAAATTCACTTTAATGCTTTTGATGCTTTAGTTGGCTGGAAAAAAGAACCCCTACCACCAGTTGAAGTTCCTGCAGCGGCCCAATGGAAATTTAGAAGGTTATCATGTGTTTTTTTATTTGTAGTTGATACTTGATAGGTCCTTAAGATGATAAATCACAATAAGCGATTGGGTGATTTAATTTATTATATGAGTTCCTATATCATTTGGAACTTTTACTATGTTTTGCAGCAAACCCTTTCAGCAAATTATTCTAGACTATGATTACACTTTCACCACACCTTATTCTGGCAGTGAAGCTGTTGAGGTAATTTCATAGTTATTTTGTTCATCTCTATCTGTATAAACTAATGATTTGTTATGGTTTTATATTAACGATCAGACTAGCAGAGGAACAGAATTTGAGGGAAACACTCGTCTTAAATGGGATGATTGTGAAGAACAAATTAATGTGGCTGCATTGACAGCTAAAGAGCCTATTCTCTTCTATGATGAGGTTGGTTATACTTATAAATGTTGTATCTTCTGGCATCTTTATCTCTCTTTATATGCAAACTTACTTTATGCTAACAGGTGATTTTCTATGAAGATGAGTTGGCTGATAACGGGGTCTCACTTTTAACTGTGAAAGTGGTAAATTTCAAACTAATAACAGTTTCTAGTTAATCTTGTTAAGCTTTCTTCATCTTAAGTGGATATATTTTTCTTGTGGCTTGTAGAGAGTGACGCCTAGTTATTGGTTTCTTCTATTACGTTTCTGGGTGAGTATTTTTCAGATATTGAGCTTGGTGCTTAAATATATGTGCATATTGCACCTTCTACCAACTGTTTTGTTTTTGGGCATTTACGTTGCATCTTTTTTTGCAGCTTAGAGTTGATGGTGTTCTTATGAGATTAAGGGATACTCGTGTAGTTTGCCATTTCAGTGAGAATACAAAGCCTGTTATCCTTAGAGATGTCTCCTGGAGAGAAACTACATTCAAGGCACTGGCTTCTGTAAGCACTCTCACTCAAAAGTATTAAAACTCTTGTTAAATTGAAAATTGCTATATTATTCAATGGGAACGCATTGTTAAGTTCATAACTAAACTGTGCAGAAAGGATATCCTTCTGATTCTGCCTCATATAATGATCCAAATGTCATCAGCCAAAGGCTTCCCATCATCATGCATAAGACCCAAAAGCTTCAAATCCCTGATAGCCTGTAAGGTACATCTCAATTCAGTTATATCAACTTTTGAAAGATTCTGTAACTAATATAACGATTAAATTTGATGTTACATGCTTTGTAGACAAGCGAAAGAGGCATGCCTCTACTCTGATTACAATGTTCATAATTCTGCTCAATAGTTTGTTGTATTTTCAGTTACTTTTTTTGTTTAAATGTACGTTGCCTATATGAACTCAAGAAGGTGAAAAGACATACATGTGGCATAATATTAGCTTTGAGTTTGTTTTGTTTTCATGACTTTTCATATTTAAAGTTAGTTAAGTATTTTGTTAATGTAAGTAATATATAATTTATATTTTCAGTTCGGTCAACTCAAATATCACCAAATGTTAAAGCTTGAACAAAATCAAATTCTGTAATTGGTTTGGTGCTACGCCTAGCCAAAAACCAACAACCAAATATATTAAAGAACTTAATATCAGTTTGGTTTAAGCGAGTTGAATTCAGTGTCAGTGACACAGAGTGTCATGATTTGTATTTCATCTAACCAAGGTATCTCTTTGTAGTTATGATCGTGCCACAAACTCTGGAAAGGATAGGAAATGAAAACCATGAATAGTAAGATAAGCATTATGCTTAAACCAGTGGAAAATCAGAAATGGTTTTCAACTAGAAAACAACTAAGGAGGAGAAATGCTCAATTCAAATCATAAACTTTGATAAACATTACATCATAGAGTATCTCCTATGTATCAAAACGACCTACACTCGTCTACAACCACGGCCACGGCCACGGCCACGGCCACGGCCACGGCCATATTTGCATGTCTAACAGAAGATCTAGTTGAATTTAGTGATACCCAGGTCAAGACTTTTGTTATCTAATTTAAACCATGGATAAGAATGATAAGCAGCATGGTTAAAAAAATGGAATACACATTACATCATAGAGTATCTCGTATGCATCAAAGCTGACTATGTAGAACTACCAAATGGACTACACACACTCACTCTTGCACATTGTAACATGAATCCTAGAGGCCGGTAACTAAATGGAAGTGTCACATTGTCGTCTGCTCTAACGGAGAAGTAAAAGGCTATTTTGGCTATGGACAGTCACGTATCAACTGCGATGCTCTCAGAACATTCTTGACTTCAAGGATCGTAGTTGGCCTGATTGTCAAACTCTGGATAATCATAGAAATCCTCTGATTTTCTGTCTTCCAAATTGATATTGATCCACTGCAACAACACCTTAGAACCAATGTATTCCTTATATTACCACTCCCTTGTGTAAAACTTTCAAAGGCAGTAACTGAATTCCTGGTTACTCGCAATAGAGAACTGCATTCTGAATAGTCACTCGTTTTCTTCTAAATAGGGAAACATGAAAGATATGGATCCTGGAAGTAAGAGGTGAACCGTGCTTGTAGGCCACTGATACCCTTTGAATTACTTGGAAAGGTGTGTAGTATACTGCAACGAGTGTGTGGAATGCCCTTTTGTTTACAGAGTGTTGTGTATGGGTTGAACTTTAAGTACATCTTATCGGGTAACCTTTAGGATTCTTTTGTGTTTATTTTCTTGGGTCTTCATTTGGTTTTGAGCTTTTTTCAGCTTGGACTTTAGTGCCTACATGCAGGCTCTCTCCTTCATAATGACATCCATTTTGATTTGGTTAGTCTTTAAGGTGATAATGTATATAATCAGGAGGATTTTGAACCAAATAATACCTAGTATGCTCAAATGATGAGATGTACTTTACCAGTATTAGGCTAAGGGAAGTTAGTTTGACCAAGAAAACGTCTTGACTCTTGAATAAGTGTTTAAGCATTGATTGAGTGTCTCCATTTGACCATTTGATTTGGGTGGTATGCACTTGAGTGGCTAGCCAGGAATGTCTTGTGGGCTTGAAACAGTTTCTTAGAAGGTTGTTCAGAATATGGGATCTTCATCTAATGCAATTTTATGAGGCATACCATAGCGTTTGGATATGTTGTCAAGGAATGCTTGGGCCTCTATGATGGCATTATACGAGTGTTCAAAGTGCTAGGTAGGTAAGGCTCAAGGTGCAAAGGATGAGCCTGTCGCCTAGGCACAAGGCTCACATAAGGCACACACCCGAGACAAGTAAGGCACACACACAATTTAGGCCATTTGTGCCTGTTTTATACTTGTTTCCGGCTGGTTTAGATGGATTTTTTTCCTTATTTACACTGGTTTTTTGGCTGGTTCAGACTGTTTGAAACTATTTTTGGCCGGTTCAGGTAGGTTTTTTGCTGCTTCATGCAGGTTTTTTCCGCGAGCTTTTGTGCCTTGCTGCACTCAAGTGTATAGAATGGCATTTTTTCAGTTCATGCACTTTTGTGCCTTGCTGCACTCATTTTGATAGCCACCATATGAATAGTTGTGAAACCCTCGACTTAGGTAACCCTTCCACAAAGTCCATCGAAATGGTCAACCCAAAATTGTGGGCTTTTTATTGGTTGAAGCAGCTCTTGAGATGAGGCTGTGTTATACGTGCATTAATGCCATAGATCTTATTCTCTTACAAAGTTCAGATTTGGGCTTTCATTATCTTCTAGTAAATAGCTCATCATCCTTTAGCAGCAAAAACATGTAAGTCGCTCCTATAGCACTAGCATGGGTAAATTCAATTAGTCCCTTCTAAGTTCTGAGTTTCTTGTCTTTCATCACCCTAAACTCACATTTTTGCAACAAGATATCATCTTTCAAGTAGTACTTCTTTCACCACCCTAACCTCCCATTTCGCTCCTATAGCACTAGCACGGGAAAATTCAGTTAGTCCCTTCTGAGTTCTTAGTTTCTTGTAGTTTACCATTGGTACCATGAACACCCATTGAACTCTCCCTCTCCACCCAGTGAACAAGCTTGATAATTGACATGGGTAAGCTAGAAGAAAGGTTAGTTTCTTCTGCCAACTGATTTTGCTGCCTTTTTGATACAAAATAGGGTTACACACTACTTATATAAAAGCGGCGTGCTCTATATGGGTAAGCTAGAAGAAAGGTTAGTTTCAAGGAGCCCTAGCAGCTTTCTTATCCACTTTTACAAAATAGGGTTACACACTACTTATATAAAAGCATGAGGTTCTCTGAGGTGTTTAGGTCCCAAAAGCTAAGGCGCAAGGTGTAAGGCGAGTGCTTCACGTAGGTTCGGTGTTGCTCCATGTACAACTGAATAAGCTTTTGTACAGCCAATATCCTCGAAATTAGGTAGACTAATCGCATTTTTTGTGATATGGCCTCCATTAGTTGTCAAAAACCCGTTATGCCCTCAGGATCACTTAAGGTTTTCTATTTGAAACAAGCTAGTCAGTCTGGCAATATTTTAATTCATTGTAATTCCTTAATGTTTTGTTTGGCCCGGACGCTCAGTCTAGCTGATCATAGCTTCTATACACTTAACATTATCTCCTCCTCCCAAGAAATCCACTTGTTTGCTTCCAAAAGTGCCTTTAGAAAATTTAAGCACACAAGGAGTGTGCTTTCGCAAGCTTTTAAGCACCATTTGGAGACTGCAAGTGTTGTTTTTATTTATTCTTGTATATTAATATATCTTCAAAAACATTGAGGATAGCTTTCTAAGACAAGGTTTGGAAACTGAATTCATAATGTAGCAGGAGCGTTTGATACCATAGCTAAAGAGACTTTAGTTATAAATGCTGTCACTTTCTCAACTGTCCTTGTACTTGGAGGGTATGTAAACCATAACAAGCAGGTGAAGATGAATAGACACTCCTATGTTACCCATGTTTTCATTAATTTCTTCACTCAGTTCTATATCTACTAAACTGCTCCTTCTATGCACTCATCTTGAACCTTATGGCGGAGCAGCATATGTAACTTGTTAGACTTACGCTTGTGACCTTGGACACATTTTTCACTACAGGAAAAACATTGGTTATTTATTGCTTTTTCATCATATTCCCGTCGAGAGTTGCCTAACAGAAGGTAGGTTTGTTCTAGGTAGGTTGGTTTAGCACTTGAGTTTTGGTAACAGGTTTAGAGGCGTATTGGTTGTATAAGGTCTTTTTATAAGTGGTTCCAGGTGAATACAAGTCAGTGGAGACTAAGAAAGTAAAGAATTTTGGGGACGAAAAAGCTGCAGGTGCAGGGGATAAGTTATTCTTGGTATTTGTTAACACATTAGTGTTGGTAACTTGGTATCGAACTCAAGTGTTTACTTGGTAAGAACTTTGGGGACGACAATCATGTTGCTATTTACTTGGTTTGCTTTTATTCTTCTACTTTCCTTTTCAAACCCATTTCATTTCACTTGTAGTATGTGGATTACCAATAATGATGCAAGTTTTTGTTATATACAAGAAAATTTAGGGTTCAACTTTTGTTACCATCAAGATTAGCAGAGTCATCAGTCTTTTCTATTGAGGAAGATATAGATATAGTCATATAGAGCACGCTGCTAAATTCATAACCCTTAAAACACTTTTGCAAATATCAATTTTGCTGCATAAGAGTGTTACTTGAACCTAAGAACCTAAATAAGCGACGGAAGTAATTACAGTTTGAAAAGCCAATTATGGATATGCAAAGAGAGCATTCTGGGCCACATGCCAGCATTCCTTGCTTGCTGGCTATGCATCACATCCGAGTGGCTTCATACCTATTTGCACTTCTGTTGGCTGACTACTATTGTAACTACTAATCTGGGGTTGGTTTGGGTGGAAGTGAGTGGGCCTGCATTCAAAATTTATTTGAGTTTACCAAAAATATATATTGCTCAATAAACATTGTCTGGTTAAATGAACTCAGAATGGGTTGATTTGGTGAAAGATCACCCAGGACACTTGCTCAACTGCATCGTTGCTGCCACCAATTACCATGCAACTGCCACAAAACCACATCCACTGTCTGTTGGTTTTCTGACTACCGCCACAATAATTGAAGATCAAAACAGAAAGTAAAACAAGAAGCAAACAAACCTTAGATTTACGCTGAGTTTGTATCAACTAGGGATTCTAGTGTTTGATGTAGCTTCAAGAAAAATAGGAGTGCGTGTGCACGCTTATCTCACTGGCCAAAGAAGAAGACACAACGAGATAAGAAGACGCAAAGAGATAAGCTGATGTATCGGATTAAAAGGATCGAGTCAAAACTCTTGGATTTTGATGAATTTAAAGTCAGATATGTTTTGGACTTCATTTTTGGTGTTAGATAACTTGATTGTGTTTGTAAGTGTTTTGAGTTGAGTTTTGTTATGGAATCAAGTGGCCCATTTCATCTATTGATGACTTTGGACCCTATGGTTGAATGTGTACTTGTACGTAGGGAAGTATTTGTGTAGTTTTCTAAAAGTTTTAAGAAGTCAATCGTATGCGAAATCAATAGTAGTTTGGTGTGGTGTGTGCTACTAGTTTTAAAGATATGTGGGTGTAGTTTAATCATGTTATAGTGTAATGAGGACTACGGAATGCAAGATAATAGAGTCAATGAAGTAGTGAAGAAGGGGTCAAGTGGAAGTGTTGTTTGGCACATAGATGTGTGGTTTTCTTATTCGCACAGAACTTTGAAATTTGGAATATGAACTTCAATCTTCATTATCCTCACTAATCAACATATATACAAAGAAAGAAACAACTAACTGCATAGGTTAACAACTAACTAACTATTAACTAAACAACTAACTATGTACAAGATGACTAGCAAGGAGTACAAGTAATAGAATCACACCCCCCCGCAAGTTGGAGCGTGGGAATCACCCAACTTGGAAAGCAACTTGGAAAGCAAGTGTCGATGTTGTGAGCGTGGGAAACACCCAACTTCAATCTTAGTTAAGATGTCAGCAAGCTGATCAGATGAAGCAGTGTGAGTTAAAGTGATAAGACCATCTTGCAATTTTTCACGGACAAAATGACAATCAATATCAATATGCTTGGTACATTCGTGAAAAATGGGATTACGAGCAATGTGTATGGCAGCCAAACTATCACACTTCACGGGGATAGGAGTAATATGTGAAACAGCCAATTCATGTAAAAGCTGAGTGAGCCATGCAAGTTCAGCAGTAACTCTATGCAAAGACCTATATTCAGCTTCCGCTGAGCTCAAAGAAATGGTAGATTGTTTCTTAGATTTCCACGAAATAGGACTCTCACCAAGAGTAATGTAATAACCGCTTACAGACCGACGAGTATTAGGACAAGACGTCCAATCCGAATCACAATGAGCCACAAGAGAAAAATTAGAGGATTGATTATAAAACAACCCTTGAGAAATAGTACCACCAACATAAGCAAGAGTATGTAAGGCGGCATCCCAATGAGGAACACGAGGAGCTTGCATGAACTGACTAAGGAATTGAACCGCGAAAGATAAATCCGGACGAGTGTGGGTAAGATAATTCAACTTTCCCACTAAACGATGATATAGTAAAGGATCATGAAAAACAGTCCCCTCGTCGGATTTGAGTTGCAAATTAGGTGGTAAAGGAGACGGAGGTGGAGAACGTCCAGAAGGAAGAAACTCAGACACAAGATCTGTTGCAAACTTTCGTTGAGTCATAAGCACACCGGTAGAATGTTGTAAAACCTCAATACCAATGAAATAGTTGAGAGTCCCCAGATCCTTGATATGAAAAGAGGAATCAAGAAACTCCTTACGTGCAGTAATTTCATCAGGAGCATTACCAGTAAGCAGAATATCATCAACGTATACAGCCACATAAACAACCAAATGACCCATGGTCTTTAAAAATAAAGAATAGTCGTTATTGGAATGAACATAATCCAGGGTTTTAAGTGCATCAGAGAGCTTACCATACCATTGTCATGATGCTTGTTTTAATCCATATAGAGATTTTTTGAATTTTAGGCAGTGAGAAGGAGCAATGGTTAAGCCCGAAGGAGGTTGCATAAAAATGTCCTCATCAAGATCCCTATGGAGAAAAGCATTGTTGACGTCCAATTGAGAAAATGGCCACTTCAACTTAGTAGCAATAGCAATAAGACTTCGGATAGTAGTCATTTTAACAACCGGAGAAAAAGTTTCATTATAATCGATACTGGGCGTTTGGGTGTCGCCTCGAACAACAAGTCGAGCTTTACATCTTTCAACAGTACCATTCATATGATATATGATTTTGTAGACCCATTTGCACTTAATAAGGGTCTTGCCAGCAGGAAGGGGAACAACATCCCAAGTATGGTTAGCTTCAAGAGCTTTGAACTCCTTAGCCATAGCCTCTTGCCATGCAGGGTGGTTAGCAGCCTCAACATAAAAAGTTGGTTCAGAAAGAACATCAACTGCATTAACAAGCTGCTGACTGGGAACAGTAAGAAAATAAAAGGGAAGAGTTGTAGTGGAAAAACAAAAATTTGTCAAAGTATGAGGACAAGAAATAGAAGAATTAGAAAGACAAGAGCTATGATTGCAAACATAGTCTTTCAAATAAGGAGGAAGAGCAGTGGGTCGAGAAAAAATGACGAATTGGAGGATGAGACATTGAAGGATCAGTAGGTACGGGAATTGATGGTGATGGAGAAGAAGCAGGAGTGTGGACGGGAATAGAAATAGAAGGATCTTCAAAGAAAGATGACAAATCATCAAGTGGTGGAAAAAGAGTAGAAGTAGTTGCAGGATTGTTTTAACTCTCAACACAAAACTCAGTAAGTCTCACTTAATCGATGAAACACAGAATCTCAAACTGAAGTTGATAATAACATACAATATTAATGAACAAGAAAATGGTTTTCAAGATACTTGTATATATTACTTCTCAACTCAGTATTACAAGACTCTTTCTCAGCCCCTTGTTTACTTAAGTTACAATAAGAAACTATATATACTACTATCTACAGCCGGTTATACTTGAAAAACCAGCTGGAATCTACAACTAGACAAATACTACATTGCTAGAAGTAAAGTATTTAAGATAAAATAATATCCTAGATAAGGTAGTCATGATAGGTCCATGACTTACCTTTTGTCACCAACTAAAGATGACAAATGTACTAAGTTGAAAAGGTGAAAAGTGGATTAAAGTATGATTAACTACATAGTTTAGGAAAAGCACCATGCAGTGTATCAGAGTCTGTCAGACAAACCATACTTATGTCCACTGGTTCATAGTTGATTCTTCCGAAGCTAAATGCCTTCGAAAGAATAAGTTCTTCCGAGGCCATTTATACTTCGGAAGAAACAACTTCTTCCGAGTCTTCTACAGGTCTTTATGACTTTATTCTTCGAAAGACTTTATCTTGGATCTTCTAAGTGTGAATGCTTCGGAAGGGGAACTGCTTGGTCTCGGAAGACTTGGTTCTATCCTTCGGAAGTTCTTCATATACTTCGGAAGGAAAACTACTTAGTCTCAGAAGACTTAGTTTTCCTCCGGAAGCTCTTCAGACATGATGCTTCAGAAGATCTTTGACATAGCTGCAGAAGAGTAATTTTGTCTTTGAAAGACTTCTTCAACTTGTACACAAAATTGTTAGTGTTGTTTTGGTTGCACCAGCCTCATATGATCCAACAAACTCCCCCTAGGCTGATGCTATCAAAACATCACTTCCTCCTGCTCCTGAAAGTCTTTAACACTTGGGAAAGCAGATATTTGTCTGTCACTTTGTTCTTCCCTGATGTGGTGGTGAGGAGTTTGTACAGGTCATTCGTAGATAATAAATCTAGTCGGTTGCTCTGAATGACGCGTACTCTTTGTTGCATCCCTCTGAAGAGAGTTAGTTGATGGGAATGGTAGTCATATTCCCATCAAACTATAAGATCTGAAGTGGAGCCCTCAACCATCTGTAGAAAGGTCTTTCTTTTTGTGGTTGTGCCTTCTTCTACATCCTGTGCTCTCTTTTTCAACTCCTCTTCCATCTTGGCCTTCTTTGTGAGCTCGGCTAGATGAAGGCTGCTTAAATGATTTCTGATGTGGGCAGCTATCTCAGAGTTGGAGGGATTGGAGAATGGCTTCTCTGCTAACTCAGCAATGTCAAATCTGTTGGAATGTAACAGAGATGAAGTGTTAGCCCTGGTAACTTCAACACTCTCCCTTTCCATAGCAAAGCTGTGGGAATCTTCATCGAACCTCCACTGGACAATTTTCTTTATAGGATTGAGGGGTTTTGTTGGCAGTTTGTCCCCTTTCCTAGTGTCTAGCAGAGTCACTAGCATCCTTCTTAACTTCTTCTCGACTTCATTGAGAGTATCTGAATTTGTTGCAAGAAGTTGGAGAGCTTGTTCCAGTGTTCCTCTAGGAAGATCAAGGAATGCATCTCTTGTGAGGGAACTGGAAGAGCCATTAATGAAAGTCAGCTGGATGGACTCTTCCTCACAAGAGATGTCGCTTAGTGTTGGGCAATTTGTGAGCTTCTTCTTTATCTCCTTGAATTCTTCCAAGGTCAGGGGTTTTAATGGATCAGAGGATGGTTTGGTTTTTGAGTGGGTTCTTGGTTGTGTTTTAGGTCGTAGGATGGGTGGTGGTGGTGGTTGGTGGGAAGCAGTGGGTGAGGATGTAGGTAAGGTTAATGGTGAAGGTTTAGGGGTGAAAGGTTCTGTTTTGGGTAGTGGTTTAGGTAGTGGTTCTGTTTTGATGGGGAAGGGAGAAGGTGTAGGTTGTGTTTTGGGTAGTGGTTTGGGTATCATCCTCTGAACACTAGGAGTTTGAGCAACCTCCTGCCTTCTTCCTAAGCAAATGTCAGCCTTGATATCGCTGACATGTCGCTGTAGGGTCTTGATTGACATGGGACCCACTTGCCTGCCGGAGAAGCCGTGAGCTCGGAGATAGGATTTCATCCAATCCTTATCTCCCTCCTTTTTGGCAGCCGCAAGTTCTTCCTCTACCTCTTTCTTTCTTTTCTCTTTAAGCTTCTCCCTGGCAGCCTTCTTCCTCTCCTTGTTGATTAGATCTTGCTCTTTGTGAAAAAGAAACAAGATCATGTCGATTTTGTAAGGTGCCAGCTCTTCTTGAGAATAGCCTGTGGTGCAGAGAAAGGCCATTCTCTCCATCCTCTCCCTTTCTATAGCCTCTTCCTTCTTCTTCCTTCTTTCCTCCTCTTTGGCTATCCTTGCTGCTTCTTCATTTTCTTTTTGCAGCAAGGTTGCCTTTTCTATTTTCACAAGCTCATCAGTTGGGAGTAGGAGAGTTTCTTCGTTGGCTACTCCCAGGCTGATGATCCTATCAATGATTTCCACCCTCCTTTGATTGTTGAGACTTTTTTGGGCGGCTGTTGTTGCTTTGCTACTTGCAGCCAACTACTTTCCAGTATCAAGTCTGCCCTTCTTCTTTAGCTTCTCCAATCTTTCCTCCTCTAGTAGCTCCTCAGCAATAAGCTTTCTCTTCCCCTTAGGATCAGAGGAAGATTCAGCCTTTGGAAACTCAGGTTCAGATGATTTAGGTTGGAGTGAGGGTGCTTGAAGTAGTGGTTCTTGTAAGAGAGGGGTTTTAAGGAAGTCCTCATTGTTAATCTCAGAGGCTAGTTTAAGGATTGCCTCTGTGATGAACAGATCACTGGACAATGAAGACAGTCCAATTATTCCTTCGGCAGCTTGGATTTCTGCCTTGAAAGTAACTGGAACTGCATCACCTGTCCCATCCAAATTAGTTGCTGGGCCATCATTCTGTACATTCCCTTCGAAGTTAATCTTAGGTTCAGTAGAGACCTTAGGTTGACCAACTTCCTTTTTAGAGGTTGGTGGTGCATTCAACCTTAAAAGCTCTTCAGCTCTAAAGTAGGCGACATCTACATCAGGGGAGGGCTGTTCAATGGAGGAGCTCAACAGAAATTTGGTTAGAAACCTATTGAGATCTATGAGCATCCTTTGGTCCACTTGAAAGGTAATAGGAGCTGGTTGAGGGAAGACTGTTGTAGGGTGATGCTGTTAGGGGTAAAAGATAGATAAGGCATCAGGAGAAGTTGTTGTTATGGTATAAGTGGGTTCCACATGATGTTGTTTCTGTACATTCTCCCCCTTTTTGGTAGCATCATCTTGAGAAGTAGATGGGCTGGAGGAAGAACTTAAAGAAACCTGGATAGGTACGTGCCTAACAGACTTCTCAATCTGTGTCTCAGCTAGTTTAGCCTTGAGATGTTCAATCTCAAGTTGCTGAGTGGCAGACCTATCCTCTAAAGTCTTAACCTTTGATTTTGTCACAACCTCAAAATTCCACATGCAGAGTTTTACCGCGAGGCGTGTGAACAAACCAGGATCACAGTCAATAGTTACTTAGAACGACACTATATGCCACATTTAAAAATAAAACCAACCAAAGTTCAAACTTTAAAACCATGCGGAAGCGTTTTGTAAATAAGACAAACCCAAAATATAAAAATGCATATTTGGCAAAACATGCGCCAACCCAAATATTTAAACACTCATAAATAGATACCAACAAATATGTCTTTAAAATAGAGTCTTAGAATGCATGCTAGACCCGTGTGGTGCTCCTAATGGCAAGCAGAGTTAACGACCTGAGAATAGCATACTAAAATGTCAACACAATAGTTGGTGAGTTCAAAAGTTTGCGTTTATCATAAACAATAACATTTGCATAACATAAGAAGTGCATTGAAATAGATAGCTAGTCTATATTCACAAGTAATAACCATAGTGATTTCGCGATCGAAGCTGACTGTGTTGCGTTTGTTGCCTCCCATCACGACTTACCAGGTCGTGACGATATTTGTGTCTAGGACAATATTGCACCCGTTTGACCTCGAGTCGCACAGGTGGGGCTCGTCAGACCCAGTAGTACTACCCAAGATTTCCCGCTAGTTACCATTATTAACGATCCGAAAGTGTGAGGACTTTCAAGGTATTAAGCACTATGTTAAAACATACACAACTTATAATAATAAAATAGTGTTTGAGTACAAGTATGCTACCTCCCCCAAGAAGAAGGTTTATAAAAATAGAGGGGCATGAACTCACCTGGTGTGTAAAGATAATGACTAAAGAGAACTGGTGATAGGTGCAAAGACAACCCTTCAAAGGTTATCTAGAACAAAAGAGTACATAAGTACGTGTACACAGAATCATATTGAAACCCTAAGTGCTTTACAAACCAAAGAACTCAAAGTTTTAGAAGACAAGACACATTTGACCCAGTTGACCCGTTTGACCCGTTGGTGACATTATAGGTGAAATTCCATTCAAACAAGCATAACAGCCTATCACACATGATTAACATACAAATTGATTACATATAACACTTCATTAACCACATGTACTAATTAGATCATTATACAGCCAGATATCATACAAGTCATGCGAATCTCAAACTATTATCATGCTCATAACAACTATAACACAAATAATACACCCTAGAAGGATCAAATCACGCATCACATGCCATGTGAAGCCACTCACGACTTCACACCCTAAACCCTGCCAATCCTACTAAGTAGGGGCCTCAGATTCGCACGTGTGTATGATGATCATTAACATACCAATTTCCATAGCTCATATCATCCAAAATGTTCATTCTTAATCAACCATCAATCAACAAAAGTCCTAGCTTACCTATATGACTCATACCATGATTTTTCCACAAACAGGCCAAAACAGGTAACAAACCAAATCAACATTCATACAACCTAGACAACACATTTAATCACCTTAGAAACCATCCATGAACACACTAGCATGGTCCTAATGTCCCAAACATGCTCAAATCATCCAATTCAAGGATTTGCACAAATAAAGTTTCCCTTTTGGGAAAGTACATCCCAAATTCATCAAACTCACATTACATTCATGAATTTACCATTTGCATACCAAATTAAGTCCATAACAATATCTAGACATGATCAACAACATCTAATTTTTATGTTTCATCAACATTCAACATCAAAAGTTACTATTTTTAGCAAGGTAAGAACTACAACGTGCATTCTCGATTTCCCAATGTTCATATCAACAATCTAGCATCTAATTATCATTATAAACACATCCATAACACCAATTCATGATCAAATCATTGTTTCATGCAAAATAAAGTTACTATTCTTAGTAACCTATGAACAATCCATCAAAATCCAAACTTTCTTGCATAATCGACGTTAACTAACATGTATCCAACTTAACTAACACAATAACATCAACAATCAACCAACATTCGGCCTCCAATTCATCCAAATCGCACAAAACTCTCGGCTAGAACAAAATACATGAAAGAAACACGAAATTAACCTTAAAATCGCAAAAAGGAACAAGCTTTGATGCTTCTAGTGTCTTCTAACCCTTGAAATCGATCCAATCCGAGGCTTATTCACTTGTTCTTGGTCGAATTCGCAAGGGTGAGGGTGAGAAGAAGCAAGTCGTGGCTGAATGGGTGTTCTAGGGTTTGGTTTTTGTGTTTTAATCAATTAAGTTTTGCATAATTACCTTTTAACCCTTGCACTTTGTATTTTATAAAGATTAGGCTTTTTGAATAGTTTTTAAATAATTTTTAACTACTAAACACAGTTATTATTAGTCACAAATAATAATCATGCATAATTTCCATTTGCCACAAAACACACGAAATAATTACAACACGTTTCTACTTTACGCGATAAAATTCGCAGTTAATACTTAAGTCACATAAACACATAAGCATAAATTAATAATCACATAATCAGTTAAATTATAACTAGTTTATCATTAATTTATCATTACTAATTATTATTAAGTCACCAACGTTCAACGACAACTAGTGTGTGTACACGACACGTGTATGCAAGACTTAACGGAACTAACGGAGTTTGGTAACGGAAAATTACCGGATGTCACAGATTCAAGGTTTGAGACTTTAGAAATTAGGTCTCTGATAGTGAGTTGTAGACTACCTTCATCTTCCTTTAAAGAATGATAGGGAGATGAGACAACATACCTAGCATGTTTATCATCACCACCAGTAATGGTTTCTTGGCGCCCTTGATACCCTTCCGTACGAATGTCCTTTTTAGAAACATCAATTGGCAAGGTTGCTGTAGACTCAGTCTCACTAATGTCACCACTTTCCTGAGAGGCCAGTAGGACACTCTCAGTAGTGGCGGCTGAGTCTACATGAGTCACCTCCACACCAGTTGGATTCACCTTAGTTTGGCTTAACTGATGTTGGCTAGACATTAGAGGTTTCGTGGGGCTCAGTTGATCTAGAGAGAGGTATTGTAGATCAACATCATGGCCCTGATGGAACATGATATCCTTATCAGGTTGGATTAAAAGGTCAGTGAAGGATAGAGAGGTTAATTCTAATGACTCGGGACCTTGGTCAGCACCTAATGGCTCTTCTGCAATAGCAGTTGTGCCAATGATATGGCTGTCCCTTTTTGGTTGCTCAAGGGAGTGTTGTGACTCACCCTGAGAGCTAACGGCTTGGGTTTTGGGCTCATCAGGTTGAGACTAAGGAGACTCAACACTGATATTGAGGTCGATGGTGGAGGATGGTGGGACCTCTGGCTGAGTGGGAGCCCTGAGTTCCACTCGAGCCTTTTTAGTATGAACAGAGGAGACCTGATCAATCAGAGTAGATTGGTAAGGGGTTCGCTTAGGGCGTCTGGTGTATGTAATCTTTATTGGGTGGGAAGAAGTAGTTGGCATTTTAGTGGGGAGGTCTGGTGTGGGTTCATCACCTACTGGGCTTGCAGGGATGTCACCAGGAGCCGTTGACTCAAGCATATTTGGTAGAAGATCAGTGAATCTCCCCGTGAAATTGGTGGACACCTTCTTTAAGGTCTTGAAAATGCCCGGCCTCATGTGAGGGACTATTAGAGTGTCTAGTTGTGGTAGTCTGTTCTGGTCCAGCTCACAGTTTATGATATGCTGAATAAACCGGGGATACATGAAAAATGAATCCCGGGTAAGATTATTGTTCAACACAAACCTTGAATAGCTGAAGTGGAGGGCTTTTACCATTCCATGGACCAGGCAGCCCAGATCATATGGGATTTGATCCCAACCCCCTGACTTGTTAGATGGGCAGTGTAGAACGATGTGCAACAAGAATTTCCAGTTGTAAGAAAAATTAAACTTGTAAACAGTGGATTTGTGCACATCACCACCATATCCTATCTGAGTGTATATGTTTGCTAGCTCAGATTTGGGGAATTCGGTAGGGGCGCCTTCGTCATGAAGCTCCAGATGCTCCCTGATGGTAGATTCAGAAATAATGATCTCTTGTCCGCTAATTCTCAACCTGATGGCCCTCTCATCATTCAAAGTTTCACAACGACCGTTTGCCCAAAATTCGGTCATGTGATTAGAGTATATGGTGGGGTTTATAGTGAGGGCGGTAAAGCATGTGGAATGGAACAGAAAATCGATGATGGGGGCAAAGTCAACATCCTTAGAGGAATCAAGGATGGCGACTTGGTTGTGTTGAGGATTGAGAGCCATTGTAAGAAAGTATTGTTTGATTGAAGGAATTTGAGAGAGAGTGAAGACGATAATGGGAATAATAGGTTTTAGTGATGGTAAAAAAAGGTAAAGAAAGAGAGTCGGAAGTTTTAAATAGGGGTTAAAAGACCATACCGATAAGGTGAAAAGATAGTTTGGGTGTGTACTTGAGTACGGCGGCAAGGTAGATAATTTAAAATATTCCGAAAAGATCTTAACTTTACACAGTGGAGCCCAAAGATTTCCGTTACATAGTAAAAGTTTTCTTCCGAAGGGAAAGTTGCTTCCGAGAGAAAAGACTTCTTCCGAGAGAAGAAGTTAATAATCTTTGGAAATAAATTTGATCTAAGATCAAATTTTCTTCCGAGGGTAAAAACTCTTGGGAAGAGAGTATTAAAGTGGAGGAATTTACCTTCGGAAGATGTAAAGATCTCTTCCGAGGGCAAATTTCTTTTCGGAAGAATTTCCACTTAGAAGAAAAACTTTAGTAGCAGGGCTTAGATTGTAATTAGACAACATAAACACGACACAATTTAAAAAGGTTTTCAAAAGAAATAAACTAGTCAATGTTAATCATCCCAATAGCTGTGATTAAGTATTTGAATCTTTGTTCATCAAAGGCTTTGGTGAACAAGTCAGCATATTATTCATTTGAATTAACTTTTACTAGTTTAATCAAGTGTTTCTCATGAATATCTCGAATAAAATGATATCTGATGTCAATGTGCTTTGTCTTGGAGTGCTTGACTGGATTTTCCGTAATGGAAATAACACTCGTGTTGTCTATGTGGATAGGAGTATTCATGAAGTTGAACCCATAGTCTAACATCTGATTTTGAATCCATAGCAGTTGAGCACAACAGCTCGCAGCAAACAGTTGATGTAGAGACACATGATTGCTTCTTGCATTGCGAGGAGATAATCCTTCCACCAAGAAATTGACATCCTCCTGATGCGGATTTCTTCTTAATGTTACAGCAACCATAATCACTGTCAGAGTACCCAGAGAGATTGAAATCCTTATTCTTAGGATACCAGAGACCCAGTTTGGGAGCTCCTTTGAGGTATCTAAGAATCCTTTTGATGGTAATTAGGTGAGACACCTTGGGAGCAGCCTGATATCTTGCACAGATGCAATTTGCAAACATGATATCAGGTCTACTAGCCATGAGATACATCAGAGATCCAATAATTGCCCTTTACTGATGCTGATCAGTATCCTGCCCCTCGAAATCAGGACATAGATTGTGATTTTCGGGTATAGGTGTCTTGGCTGTCTTATAATCTTTCATCTCAAATCTTTCTAAGATGTCATTGACATACTTAGACTGGTTGATAAAGAACCTTCTTCCATCTGCTTCACTTGAATTCCAAATTTCTTTCTCATGATGCTTTCAAAGTCTTTGCACATTTGGTCATTTGAGGAACCAAATATGATGTCATCGACATAGACTTGAACAAGCAGCATGTCCTTCCCATATTTCTTTATGAACAATGTCTTGTCTATGGTGCCTCTGGTGTAGCTGTTTTTGAGGAGAAACTGAGACAGAGTCTCATACCACAGCCTAGGTTCTTGATGCAGCCCATAAAGTGCTTTATCCAGTTTGCACACATAGTTGGGATGCTGTGGGTCTTCAAATCCTGGTGGCTGACACACATAGACTTCTCTGTCTATATCCCTATACAAAAATACACATTTGACATCAAGTTGACAGACTGTGAAGTTCTTGGATGCTGCAAAAGCAAGGAAGATTCGAGCTTCAAGTCTTGCAACAGGTGCAAAGACATCAGTATAATCTATGCCTTCTTCCTGTGTGTATCCTTGAACAAGTCTTGCCTTATTCTTGATGATCAAACCTCTATCATCTTTTTTGTTTCTGAACACCCACTTAATGCCAATAGGGACTTGGACAGGTGGCAAAGGACACGGGTTCCATACCTTTTGCCTCTTGAATTGAAGCAATTCCTCTTGCATAGCTTCAATCCAATTGCTGTCCTTGAGGGCTTCTTCTACCTTTTTTGGTTCCAATTGAGAGAGAAAGCATGAGTACAAGCATACATTCCCATTGTGGGTCTGATTTCTTGTTCTCACACCTTCTGATACATCCCCAATGATGTTTTCAGCTGGATGAGTGTTGTGTATCCTGAGCCTAGGAATTACATCTAATTGCATAGATAGGTCTAAGTTTGAGAAGTTTTGCTCAGAACTTCGAACACCTTCTCCAGCTGATGTCTCACATTCATTCAATGAGGACCGATTGATTGAATGAGTGACATCATCAATGGCAGTATGCTGTGAAGCAGCATCAGCAGTCGCCTGTTCCTCCATGTCACTGTCTTCATCAGCTTGGTATTAAGTGCTTGAATTGTCAACCTCTGGGTTATGAGGCTCAGTGAACTGACAATTTGTTGAAGCTCCTTTGTGTCCTGAGATACTCATGCTTTCAGGACTTTCAGCAGTAGGAGCTTGTTCTTCATTTCTTCTTGGAGAACTGGAAATAGGTCTGAGTAATTCAAACAGTTGATCTTCATATGGGTCACTTTGAGTTCCTGTTCCAGTTGAAACATTCTCACAAGATGGTTTAGAATAGTTTGGAAACAATTCTAAATCAAAAATATATTTAGGTCCATTCCCTTTAACACAAGGAGTGAGCTCATTAACAACAATGTTGGATGATTCCTCAATTTGTTGGTTTTGATATTATACACTCTATAAGCAATAGAGGTGGAGGAATATCCAACAAAGATAGCATCGTTCGACTTTTCAGCAAATTTTTCTAAATTGTCCTTTGTGTTAAGTATGGTACACCTGCTGCCACAGGACCTAAGAAAGCCAATGAACGATGGTCTCTTGTCCCATATTCCCATGAGGCTTAACAATGAGAACTCTGTTTTGCACATAGCATGCAGTGCTGTCTGTCTCTGCCCAGAAAGTTAGAGGCAGTTTTGAACCAGCTAACATTGTTCTTGCAGCCTCAATAAGTGTCATGTTCCTCCTCTCAGCAACACCATATTGTTGAGGAGTTCTAGGAACACTATATTGTCTGGTAATCCCTTTTAAGTTACAAAATGAGTCAAAAACTTGATTCTTAAACTCAGTCCCTTGATAACTTCTAATGATTTTTACCTTATGATCCTTTTGATTTTCAATTTTAAGAATAAAAATTTTAAAGTTTTAGCCGTTTCATCTTTAGTTCTTAAAAAGAATACCCAAGTGAATCTTGTAAAATCATCAACAATCATAAGGCAGTATGATTTCCTTCCAATGCTCATTATACTTGTGGGACCAAAAAGATCCATGTGCAATAAGTGTAATGGAGTGGTGATAGAGTTAACCTCTTTGGATATGTGAGTGACCTTGTGTTGTTTTCCTTTCAGGCAAGCAACACAGTTGTCTTTACAGAAAAACTCCTTTTAGGCACACCATGTACCAAATTATTTTTAACCAACTTGTTCATGGTTTTAAAATTAACATGGCACATTCTTTTATGCCAAAGAGTTGACTCATCACCATTGGCTTTGGAAAGGAAGCATGATACTTCACCCAGTGGGGAAGCATTGTTCATATCCAGCTTGTACATATCCCCTATCCTGGGAGATCTAAGAAGCACCAATTCCTAAGGAATTGTCATCCCTAGTTTGTGGATATTGCACTCATTGACTGTGAAAAGCATTTGGTGCTTTTGATCACAGAATTGAGAAACACTTAACACATTGTGTTTAAGCTGTTTGACAAAGTTTACTTTGTCAACTTTTAACTTACCATTGGATACACTACCACTACCAGAAATGTATCCTCCGACTTCACCTCCAAACTGAATAGGACCTCCATCAAAATGTTCAAATTGTTGAAGAAGAGATCTGTTCCCTGTCATGTGCCTGGAGCATTCGCTATCCACAATCCATACATTTCCATTCTTGTCATGTGGATATCCCTACACATAAAGTGAGATGATTAGTTACTATCGGAAACCCAAGCCTTGTTGGTCTTGGGTTCTTCCCATGTAGATGATTTAATTGAACCAAAGTATAGGCAATTAGGTTCAATTTGTGCTTGTGAAGAAGAGGTATTGGCTGCAGCATCTGTTCTGTTCTTCCATACCATCCTATGGTTGACCAGTGTACATGATCCTGAAGAGGATTGAGCAGCAGGACCTTCTTTCGAGGCTACTTTATTTTTGGAAGATTTCAAAGGATTCCTTTTGTTCCTTTGTTTGTTCTTTGGCTTGTCTTCTGAAGCTGTTTTTCTTTCGGAAGAATGATTTTCTTTCGAAAGTAACTTAGCTTCAGAAACAAGCTTTCCTTTCCTTGTCACTTAGACCATGTGATAAGGTCCAAATGTGAAACCTTCCTTGACTCCTTCCCTTTTAACATTGGTTGCATAATGTGTGCTTGCAAGATTGTAGTAACAATCTTTAGCCATGTGGTTATGCAGACCACAGATTATGCACTCAATGTTACTCTTGATGGGGCTTGATGGCTGTTGGTTCTTGCACTCCTTTTCTTCAACAGCTTTCCCCTTTAACTTCTGATCCTTCAGTTGGACAGGAATGTTGGTACTACATTCCTTTCCTGAGTCAGAGTTTCCAACCACTTGGAATCCGGCTGAAATGAATACACCTTTTTGCCTAGGATCTATCTTTATCCTAGACCCAGTCACCTTCTTGGCAGTTTTCTTTGCTGCCTTGATTTTGTTCTTTCTATCTTTGGTGGTTAGGGGTAGGACTTCAACGGTGGGAATGAGGTTTTCTACATTATCCTTCCCTGTGGTGGTAACCATAGTTGCATCACTCTTTTGCTCATTGGGTAGTGGGTCAGCAGTTGGAACCTTTTGCTCATGAGTACCACATCTTGGCCGTCTAACAGACACATAAGAATGTGGTGGAGCAATTTCATTGGTTCCTAACCCACTTTTGTTTTGATAACACACCTTTGAGTGGGAGGATGATGCAATGATGGTGTTGAAGTTATTCTCTTCAATAGCATACTTCTTTGCTTTGGCCTCAGCTGTTACTAGCTGGGCTTGAGCCTCAGTCAACTTAGAAATCAAATCCTTTATTTGAGCCCTGTAGTTTGTGTGTTCATGTTTTAAAGAGGAAACAGTTTTTTCTAACTCTTCAATTTTGAGTTTATAGTCAGATTATGCTCTCTTGAAATCAGATTTTAGGATGTTTAAGGACTCAATATCGGATTTAATTTCCATGTTGTAGTCCTGATAAAGTTTAACCTTAACAATACAAGCTGGAGTACAGAGGTTTTCATATACCTTGCTGTCTTCAGTTCCAACCATGAGAGCTTGAGCAGGAGTGACATCTTGCACCAAAAAGCTCCAGTCAACCTCTTGAGCAACAGGCTCAGTAGGTTTTGGCGCAGCCCTTGAGGTAGTAGGATGTTTGGAGGCTTTAGTTGCTCCAGGATTGGATCTTGGAGCTTTGCATTCCCTAGCAAAGTGACCAAGCTGGTTACAGTTGTAACATTTGGCTTTGCTTTTATCAAATCCAAATTTGCTGTTGGTTGGGTTCTAATGGAACTACCTTCCGGTTCTTTTGAAGAACTTCTTTGCTCTGTAGGTGAGGAGAGCCATCTGTTGGACAATGTGAATGTACTCAATGTCATCTGGGCTAAAACACTCTAGATCATCAAAGCAGAATTGAAAATCTCCAGAGGGTTCACTTCCTGAGACAAAGGCACAACTATCCTGAAAAGGAGTGTGTTGAGCCTGTTGAGACCTGGGTGTCTCAAGGAAAGTGATGTATGGCCCAGAGGAAGATGATGGCTGTTGGGGATAGTTCAAGTACAACTGTGGTTGGGGAGTTCTTGATCCTTCAGCAACATGTAGAGTATTGCTGACAGCAGGATTTGAGTCTGTTCATCTGGTGGCTCTTCTGAGTCTCTATCTCCATATGGTATCCACAAGGATTCCATACAGTTCAGTCATGGTGAGAGTGTTAAGATTCTCAGTTCTCTTGATAGAAACACAATAGAAAGTCCATTCATGAGGAAGTGCACTCATGAATTTCCTTACAATGTCTCTCTTCTCAAGATCCACTCCCATAGACTGAAGAGAGGTGATCAAGTTCATGTAGCTGAAGTATTGTTGGCTCAAGGTCTCACCAACGATATATGTAAAGTTTTCAAACTTCTGCTTTAGTACATCCTTCTTGGATTCCTTGGATTCAGTGAAACCAGAGTACATCAGCTTCAAAGCATCAAAGAGTTCTTTGGCTGACTTGCATTGCTGAAAGCCAACCATTATGGAGTTTTGTATGGCTGTAATCAAAATAGTCATTGCTTTGCAGTCAATGTCTATTTTCTTGAAGTCTTCATCAGAGTAGTCTTCAACGACCTTCTCTATCATGGCACCATTACCAGCTGGGGATTCTACCTTAGGAAGGTAAGGACCATGAGTGACACTATCTTGATACTTGATAAACCCTTCAATACGTTTGCACCAAGTTCCAAAATCATCAGGAGTGATGATAGGAGCCTTGGTCATGGTTTCCATTTCAGACTCAGAAAATTAATGGTTAAGAGCCATTAAAGTGAAGTGAGTGAGTGTGAAGAAGCAAGGGTGATTTGGGATGGTTAGATCTCACAATCAAGAGCTTGGATGCTCTAACACCAACTGAAGGATCGTTTTAACTCTCAACACAAAACTCACTAAGTCTCACTTAATCGATGAAACACAGAATCTCAAACTAAAGTTGATAATAATTTATAAAGTTAATGAACAAGAGAATGGTTTTCAAGATACTTGTATATATTACTTCTCAACTTAGTATTACAAGACTCTTTCTCAGCCCTTGTTTACTTAAGTTACAATGAGAAACTATATTTACTACTATCTACATCTGGTTATACTTAGAAAACCAGCTGGAATCTACAACTAGACAAATACTACATTGGTAGAAGTAAAGTATCTAAGATAAAATAATATCCTAGATAAGGTAGTCATGACAGGTCCATGACTTACCTTTTGTTACCAACTAAAGATGGCAACAGTACTAAGTTGAAAAGGTGAACATTAGATTAAAGTATGGTCAACTACATGGTTTAGGAAAAGCACCATGTAGTGAATCAGAGTCTGTCAGACAGACCATACTTATGTCCACTGGTTCATAGTTGATTTTTCCGAAGCTAAATGCCTTCGGAAGAATAAGTTCTTCCGAGACCATTTATACTTTGGAAGAAACAACTTCTTCCGAGTCTTCTACAGGTCTTTATGACTTTATTCTTCGAAAGACTTTATCTTGGATCTTCTAAGTGTGAATGCTTCGGAAGGAGAACTGCTTGGTCTCGGAAGACTTGGTTCTATCCTTCAGAATTTCTTCATATACTTCGGGAGGAAAACTACTTAGTCTCAGAAGGCTTAGTTTTCCTCCGGAAGCTCTTCAGACATGATGCTTCGGAAGATCTTTGACATAGCTGCGGAAGAGTAGTTTTGTCTTCGGATGACTTCTTCAACTTGTATACAAAATTGTTCTAAGTGTTGTTTTGGTTGCATCAGCCTCATATGATCCAACAAAGTAGTTGATCAAATGGAAGGAAATATATGCTCAAAAAACACCACATCTCGAGAGACAAAAACAGTCTTAGTATGAAGATTAAACAATTTGTAACCTTTCTTGCCAATTGGATAACCAATGAAAATACAAGGTGAAGCATGGGGTTGAAACTTAACACAACCTTGTCTAGGAGTAGAAGCATAACAAAGACAACCAAAACTCCGTAAATTAGTGTACGAAGGGGACTTGCCAAAAAGAATATCATAAGGAGTTTTTCCATTAAGAAGCTTTAATGAGATGAGTGGCAATCAAAACACAATCTCCCCAAAAAATAACAGGAAGTTAGATTGGAAAAGCAAAGCCCGAGCAGTTTCTAGAAGATGTTTGTGCTTTCGTTCCATGACACCATTTTGTTGTGGAACACCGACACAACTTGTTTGATGTAAGATACCTTTGCTTAAAAAATATTCTCGAGTTTTAGTACCTGTGCCAAGCTTGAAAGCATTGTCACTATGTATACGTTTGATGCTTGCATTAAACTGAGTTGCAACCATCTCAACAAAACCTTGGAGAACATGAAATGCATTACTCTTGGTAGATAATAGATGAGTCCAAGTTGTACGACTAAAATCATCCACAATAGTAAAAAAATAATGATAACCATTATAAGTAAGCGTGGAATAGGGACCCCAGGTGTCAATATGAACAAGCTCAAAAGCATGTGTAGTGGATTTATGACTATGTGGAAATGGAAGACGATGTTGTCTAGCCATGGGACAAATGTCACAATGAGAAAGAGGATCTATATTTGTATTAGAAAACACATTCAATTGCTTGAGTTTGTAGAAAGGAAGATGCCCAAGTCTATTGTGCCATACAGTACTAGTAATAGTAGAATTATAATATGACTTGGTAAAAGACAATGAATTATTCAAGGAACATGAGGTAAAGAAGCATGTAAAAGATACAAGCCATGAAGGAGTTTACCAAGAACCAGCGGCCTCTTCATTGAAGGGGCCTGCAACATGCAACAAGTATTAGAAAAATATACAATACCATTTGTGTCATTACACAACTTAGGAACAGAAAGAAGGTTATATTTGAATTCAGGAACAAATAAAACATGGAAAGAGAGAGTTCAGAATTGAAAACAACAGTGCCATACTTATGGACAGTGAGAACTTGTCCATTGGGTAGGCTTATAGGAATTGGATGAGTAAGCAATTGAATGTTTGATAAAAGGTTTTCATCAGAACACATATGATCACTTGCCCCTGTATCAATTATCCACTTAGTTTGCAAGTTTAAGGAAGAACAAGACATAATACCTACAAAATTAGCATGACTGATTTTGTTGCTATTGAAAGCATGTGCATTAGAACCAGCTTTATCCATAGTGGACTTTTGTAACAACTGCAACAGGTAATGAATTTGTTCATTGGTCAAACAAATATTAGAATTTGGAATAAAGCCAATAGGCTTCTGTTCAGCATGGTCAGAAGAATCAGAAATGACATTTGCAGGCATTCTTTTTCCTTTTGTGAATTTAAAATCTTTGGAAAAGCCAATAATTCTGTAACATTTACTTGCATGATGTCCACTTTTCTTGCAATGTGAACAAATAAGACTTCTTATTATCAGTTCGAATGTGGTTATTTGTTGGAACCTGCGAATAAACATTCATAGAAGCAGATTCTGAAACAAACGAATTAGTTGCATGAATTTCTCTCTGCTTTTCATCTTGAATTAAGAGAGCACAATGTCACGACCCGCCAAAACGCAGATCGCAACACCCTAATTCTTATCAATTAGGGGCACTTGTGAAGCCAACAAGGTTGCCCGGAAGACTCCGGAACAGCCCACACAATTCTGCAGCAACATGGCAGCATTGTAGGACTCTAGAACGTCCTGCTCAACTCTAGAAAACGTTGCTCAAAGAGCTGCTATGAAGAGGCAACTTGTGCAGCCCTAAAAGATATCGGAAGTCTCTAGAAAACACTACAATGTTCAGCCATGGAGATCATGAAGGAAGGTAGATAGTTCCATGGAAATATCTAGTCTTAGATATTTCTACTATATGAATAGAATATGTATAGATAGATCTAGATATAGAACAATCTAGAGATCATGGAACTAGTATAAATAGGATGGTGGTGCCTCGTTTGCACACACCCAAGTTCTTTGTAACTCAAAGCATTATACTTGTAATACAAGCAATCTACTTGTGTTGTAATCACACATCACAAGCCTTTCACTTGCGCACTACAAATCTAACGTTCTCTTACAAAGAGTTCCGTTGCATAAACCATCCATTTGAGATCAAGAAGGCTGACTTATAACGGATCTAAGTGCCGCACAGGAGCTGAACAGATCAGTCCGTGCAAGTGGTATCAGAGCCAGGTCGATTCATTGGGATGGCATCTAATCTAGAAAAGGTTGTAGTTGCAAGCGTTGCTGGAGATGAGACCCGTAGGCCGGAGGATACTCGTAAAGGTGACGAACGGACTCGAAGCATGTCTAAATACTTGGTTGCAAGCATGGACAAAAGAGTTGAAGATGTCGAGACAGCATTGTCCAAATTCAAAAATGAAATTGATGAATTCAAGGCTGAAGTCGATATCTTCAAAACACACACCTACGACTCTTTGAAACATGTTGAGTCGTTAGGCAATGACTTCAATGAAATGAGAAGCGATCTCAAACTCGCCCTCTCCTTGATAAAGAAGGAGATGGAAGAGGCATTCACAAGGGAGTTGGGCCAACTCAAAGCCAACTTTGAGAGAGAAAGCAAAGACTTGCAAACCGAACTAAGTGTTTGCAAGCGTGCACTAGAAACTGGAGGTGACAACATAGTCCATGCCTCTACAAAGGTAGACATCCCCAAACCATCACCATTCGTTGGCAAACAAGAGGCGAGGGCTGTGGATGACTTTCTTTGGGAGATGGAGCAATACTTTGAGGCCATCGATATTGTCAATGACGCCAAGAAGATAAAGACGGTGACTCTTTACTTAAAGGAGACCGTAGCTTTATGGTGGCGACGAAAGCACATGGAAATTGATAAAGGTACGTGCACCATACAAACCTGGACTGATTTCGTAAAAGAAATCAAGAAACAATTTTATCCGGAAAACGCTGAACACGAAGTAAAGATCCGGCTTCGCAATCTAAAGCAAAAGGGTAGCATCAATGACTACGTCAAAGATTTCACTACCATTGTGTTAGAAATTCCGGATTTGTCACCAAAGGACTCTCTCATATACTTCATTGATGGCTTACAAACATGGGCAAGAACCGAGCTTGAACGAAGAAATGTTCAAGACTTGTCCTCAGCCATCATTGTTGCCGAAAGCTTATCGACCATAATGAAAGGCGATCACAAAAACCCACCGTTACGGAGGATAACGAAGGAAAAGGTGGGGGAGCAAGACCCCACAATTATAACCAAAATCAAAATCGAAGAGAAGATAATCAACGACCACCAAAATATGGAAAGGAGGTGCAAATAATCAAAGGATGTTTCCTTTGCGATGGACCGTACAATGCGCGGGATTGTCCGAAAAAGGCTAGACTAACAGCCTTGATCAGATCTGATGACGAACCATCAGAACCAGAAGAGGTTCGTCTAGGAGCAATGAAACTTTAACTACTTAATACTTTAAGTACAGTTGAAGGCAAGCCCTTGGTGATGGCAAACCAATCAAACCTGACTACAATCAAAGACAACCCAAAGACAGGATCAAAGGGTCTTCGGTTAGTAAACATGGAAATAAAGGGGCAGCTTGTGAAAGCGTTGGTTGACACCGAAGCAAGCCACAATTTCATCTCACCTGAAGAGGCTCGAAGTCTTGGCTTAAGGATCACCACGCAAGAAGGATGGATCAAGGACGCCTCAGAGAATGCCAAACCAATAGAAGGAGCAGCATGGGGCATAAAGACAAAGATCGGTACGTGGACAGGGAAGTTGCACTTCTCAGTCGTTCCACTAGACAACTATGACATCATACTAGGAATGGACTTCTTTCGAAAAGCAAAAGCCTGCCCAGTAACATTCTTAAACACCATGTACATCATCAAGGGAAATCAGGTGCACACAATTACCTTGGAGCCAGATACGAAGCATCAAGGTAAAACCATCTCTATTTTGCAACTCATGAAGACAACTCATGGGGCATCGAGGCAACACGACGAGGACGTCGTGGCTTTAGGTGGGAAAGAATGTCATGACCCGCCAAAATACAGATAGCAACACCCTAATTCTTATCAATTAGGGGCACTTGTAAAGCCAACAAGGCTGCCTGAAAGACTCCAGAACAGCCCACACAATTCTGCAGCAACATGGCAACATTGGAGGACTCTAGAACGTCCAACTCAACTCTAGAAAACGTTGCTTAAAGGGTTGCTATAAAGAGGCAACTTGTGCAGCCCTAAAAGATATCGGAAGTCTCTAGAAAACACTATAATGTTCAGCCATGGAGATCATGAAGGAAGCTAGATAGTTCCATGGAAACATCTAGTCTTAGATATTTCTAGTATATGAATAGAATATGTATAGATAGATCTAGATATAGAACAATCTAGAGATCATGGAACTAGTATAAATAAGATGGTGGTGCTTCATTTGCATATACCCAAGTTCTTTGTAACTCAAAGCATTATACTTGTAATACAAGCAATCTACTTGTGTTGTAATCACACATCACAAGCCTTTCACTTGCGCACTACAAATTTAACGTTCTCTTACAAAGAGTTCCGTTGCATAAACCATCCATTTGAGATCAAGAAGGCTGACTTAGAACGGATCTAAGTGCCGCACGAGAGCTGAACAGATCAGTCCGTGACAATAAGCTTGAGAAATGGATGGAAGAGGTTTCATCATCAAGATACTACCTCTAACATTATCATAGCTTGACATGAGAAACTGAACAAGCCTGTAATCTTCCTCTCTTTTGATAAGAGATTGAGATGCTCCACAAGTGCATGATGAAATTGTTTCTAAAGAACTCAATTCATCCCAAATGCTTTTAAGTTTGGTGAAATATGTTGCAATATTATCAGAACCTTGAGACATTTCACACAATTGCTTCTGCAATTGATACAACTTTGCACCATTCGATTGACCATATCGATCATTGATCTCCGTCCATAGTTGACGAGCAGTCTCAACATATAAAACACTATTGCTTATATCTCTTGAAAGAGTATTCAAGATCCATGAAATCACCATATCATTACACCGTTTCCAAAGAGAAAGAAGATTAGGATATGTAGGTTGTGAAATTACGCCATCAATAAAACCTAACTTGTTCTTAGCTGATAAAGCGATCTCCGTTGCTCGTTTCCAAGCACCAAATCCATTTCCATTGAATGCCTTTGAAACAAGAATCATTCCTGGATGATCTGAAGGATGAAGATAAAGATGATTTGAAGAATCAACTGTTGAATTAGTGAACGTACTCGACGTTTCGGACATGATTTGCGAACAAAATATGAACAAAAGAAATTGGAATTTGAAGGATCAATGTTTGAATCAGAGGAAAATTTCGAAGATTAATGATCAAAATTATGAAGAAAAATGATCGGAGTTGATCAGAATCATGAAGAAAAACGACCGAAATTGATCGGAGCTATACTGCTCTGATACCATCTTATTCGCACAGAACTTTGAAATTTGGAATATGAACTTCAATCTTCATTATCCTCACTAATCAGCATATATACAAAGAAAGAAACAACTAACTGCATAGGTTAACAACTAAGTAACTATTAACTAAACAACTAACTATTTACAAGATGACTAGCAAGGAGTACAAGTAATAGAATCACAGGTTTAGCTGTAAGGGCCCGAGACAATCTATGATGCCCTAGGTGTTCCAAAGTAGCGTAAGAAATTGTGAGGGGTATAAATCATACAAGGGTGAGTTGAAAATAGGCTCATCTAAATTGATGAATCAAAAAGTTCTATAAAAAGTTCTATAAAAAGTTCTTGGTGTGTTTAGCTCTTGTTTTTGTATATTATGACACAACTAGCATACCTACTTATCCTTCCGTCTATGTTTTTTCTTGATCGTCTTCAATTGTTTTATCTTTTGCACATTTGTTAATGATTTAGAGCACAAGATGTGAACATTTGAATAATCATATTAAACATTTGGATAAAATGTTTAGTAACAAATACATTTTACAAATTCTTCTCTCAACATCAATGTGTTCTTCCCATTTTCAAGCTTCATGATATCTTGAATGCTTCTTTCACCACCCCCAACTAGCATTTGCCTTTGAGATTACGTTCCAACAACTGCCACATCAAACTGATGGGAGCAAACCCCACATCTTGAAGTATTTTGGTCAAGTAACTTCACACATGAGTTGACATAAGACCATTATTTTGATAAAGACTTTATACCCTAGGCAACTTTAATGTCTAAAAAGATAAATCATGTCACATGTCATATTTGCTTTTCCTCTCTTTCAAGGAAACCACATACGCTTGTCAATCTCTTCGATGATTGAAGCAGCAAAGAATAGAAACAAATTAGTGATTGTAACCGACTGACGAAAGAGATTTGTCTCTCTGGTAAATTTTAGCAGCATTTCTCCAAGAATTCAGTCGGAACGTCGTCATCATGGTAACGAAAAGAAATTTTACAACTTTACTTGACCCCATGTCTTGTTATTACAAACAACAATGGTTTAGTTACAAGTTGATTCTTTTTTAATATCACAAGGAATTAGAAATATATATAAATAGAAATTTAAAATGGGAAAGAAGGATGCAAAATGAACCTAAATCCAGCCGTTATTAACTGTTCTCTTAGCTAAACACCATATAATCAAAACTCACTAAAGCTGGCTCAAAACAGTCTCTGCTAATCTTGAAGAATCAGATTAGTCATCAAGCACCTGCATCACACAAAAATTACATATCCAACAGTAAATTCAGAGAATTTAATGCCAATATTGCTAAAAAACAATTGATTGGCATGAACTATCACAATGAGAGTTTTAATGATTACTAAAACCCTCAACTCTTCAGTCTCACATATGACTTTTCTGCATAGGTAACATAAACTAATGGGTGCCAAGTCATACCAACTAATTCATCACTATGTTTCAACCTTTAAAGTGTTGTTTTGAGAAAATCTCGAACCTTTGTGAGTAGTTACTTTTCTCTTTTTTTCCCTTCTTTAACCAAAACAACCCGTTATGGCATGAAACACAACTTGTGTTGAGTAGGTTGCCTTCAAACGGGTTAAAGCAGAAAACTATTAGAAGCTGGATTTAAACATAAGACCTTTGCTAGGACTCAAGTGCTTGCCACTACACCACCCTTAAAGGTTAATTTTTTTTTTGTCTTAAAACAAGCTGGGTGTGATTGAACATGAATTAAGTTCTCCTATTGCAATACATTGTTCGCATAACCTCATTCTACAATAATTAAACGAAATCGGGAATAGATAACCTGCATGTTTTATAGACAAGACCAGTGATTACATACTTCTGTGTTTAACTTCTAGAACTTGTTGGTCTTCATTGATTTTAATATAGACATTCATCCTTATCCAGCACTAACTTGTTGATTGCATCAGCTATGTATACAGTACATGGTTAATCTAAAGCCTTTTAATACATCAATCACATCTTCACCCGCATACGTAACAGTATCATATGATTGTGGAATCAGAGATTGAATACCTCTACTGACATGAACTATCATGAGCATTTCAATATTGCATATTTTCAGTAAAATTAACTAACAAATCACTGTAAAATCCCTTTGAAACAAGTTTTCAACCTCCAATCTTATAAATTGATATCATTAAATGCAGAACAGAAAATCAACGTAATTCTATCAATTGCCTAGATCAAAGAATACCAAGAATGGAAGAAAAATAAAGAACATACATTCTTGATGTCACCCATCTTCACCATTCCACCCTGCAACAAAATACACAAATCACAACCCCATTCACCTCATCAATAAAAGGGCTCACAAACAACTAGATATCATATCAAATTTGAACAGCGTAATGTACCATGAGATAATTCACAAAATGCACGAACGTTAACAGCAGAGTGTGACGTCAGGCGAGCTCCGACGAACATCGGCATCAGAGACTGAGCACAACCCAGTTCTTTCAGAGTCCTGTAACACACAAACAGAACAATTGACTGAAAATTTAACTTTAAACGATGAGTTGAAGATAAAAAGACGAACCCTAGTTGGGAATAGACCTAGGGTTAAAGAAACGGCGAGAGTGGAGTCTGGGAGGTGAAAGCGGCGGAGAACGGTGGCGAGGAAGGGTAGTAGTAGGGCGGAAGGACGGTGGTCTTGCGGCGGAGATGAATGTTCTGGAGAGCGAACGACGCCATGCCATTAGGGTTCTTACGATCTTGTAAACAGGAAGTGGAGGTTCAGTCGGCGAATCACAGGGTTTTAGGTTCTTTCTCTCGTATGTTGCTCCCAGCCATAACGAACTGATTCGAGTCCGAGCCTAAACAGGCTTGAGTTCGGCTGATTTTGACTTGCTCGAGCTCGGCTAGTTTAGATTTGCTCGTGCTCTGTTTTGAGTTTTATTTTTAAAACTCGAGCTCGACTTTTGAAAAACTTTACGAATTTGGGCTCGCATTTTCTCAACCTATTTATTATTTAATTATTACTTTTTTAAATAGTATTATATTTTATTTTCTATATTTATAATTACATAATATTAATTATTATTAATTAATAGAGAAGTTGAAATGAATAATAGTATTTAGGGGTTTTGAATTTTGCCATTGAAGTTTTTGTTTTTACGATTTTCTTTTTATGGGTATAGCTCTATATAAACTAAAGTTTCTTTGTTTAGAGAGACAGGAAAATGGTTTTTTTGGAGATGGGGAGACGAGTCCTCCTGTTTCCGCCATGGAGCATCGCTGACTATCGCTCATGAAGTGGCGGTTTTTGGTGGTCAGTCTATGTCTCTTGTTTTAGGGCAAAATGCTGTCGGTCGTTGGCGGCGGACCCAAGTTCCCTTCTCCCAATCATGTCTTTCTAATTCATGTTCAGATCTGAGTAACAGTGGCTTTGGTGGTGGAGCCAAAGACGATTGAGTTTTCGAATAGTCTTCTTCTTTCTCTGTTGAGTTGGTTTTTGTTGCCTACGTGGCACGATCGTTGCTTTGACGCCGCTGGTGCTGTCCAGCTCGCCTTTGGTGGCGTTTGTGTGGCGGCGATCATTGCCATGACAAATGCTGAAAAATGAGTCAATTCGGCAGCTGATCCAGTCAATCCATCTACCGAACTTCCAAAAACAAGCTGTAAGGTTATATTAGAAGATTATAAGGCTTATGTAACCAAAGAAGCCAAAACAACCAATGATCTTCCTACATGCATGCACTGATGTACAAGGTAGAATTTTCTTCAGAAGTTTTACACTCACCATAGAAAATATTCTAAGTGTAAAATCTTCCGAAGCCAAAGTCCAAATCTTCAGAAGCCAAAGATGAAGTCTTTCGAAGCTTCAGAGACAAAGTCTTCCGATGCCAAATGGTGTGAAGACTGATTTCTTTCGAAAACAGAGAATACATGCTTTCTCTGATCTACATTTTCATAAAGCTGACACACTTTCCGCTGCAACTCTGAAGACTCACCAACTTATACCAGTTGGTGAAAAGTTCCACGCTTTTGTAAACTATAGATTATGGTCTTTGGTCTGCATCTTCCTACTTTGTACCTTTTTATCCTTATTATAATAGAAAAGGATATGAACTATGGCATGTTATAGTCACTAGTCAAAAGGCAAATCTACCTTTTGACTCTACATTGATCCTGTTGTCTAGATTAATATTTCCAGCTGGCTTTCAAAGTATTGACAGCTGTAGGATGTAATATAAAGTATCCCAGGTCCTTGTATTTCTTTCTTATGCTTTGTAACACTTGTAAAAGAACTTGAGAGCATTATACAACATCTTTGAAAACCATATTCGTTTGTTCTTGTTCTTAGTTCTGTCTTAGTTACTTGTGTTCTTAGTATCATCTTAAACAAACCCGGTTCCCCATTTGATCTGTTAAGTGTTCAAACACTCTCCTTATTGTGAGACTGATTGTATCGATCTACCCTTTACACGGTCTTGCAATTGGTATCAGAGCTTTTTAGGCTCTTGATTGTAGATCTCACCATCTTAAATCCCTTCAGTTTCACAAAACACTTAACATCTCAAATGGCAGCTATCACAAATGCTGATATGGAAACTAGTACTATGACAAAGTCCCCACTGATCACTCCTGATGACTTTGATACTTGGTGCCAAAGAATGGAAGGCTTTTTCAAGTCTCAAGACTCCAGGATGTGGGGATCTGTTGTCCATAGACCTCATGTACCATCCACCCCTTCAGCTGCTGCTGCTGGTGGTATGATACAAAAGGAAGTGGTTGATTATTCTGATGAAGACTGGAAGAAGATTGACATTGATCAAAAGGCCATGACCGCCCTCTAAACTGCCCTTCCAAATTCTATCTACAGAGGCTTCAAAAAGTGCAAGACTGCTAAGCAACTATGGGATGCACTGAAGCTGATGTATGAGGGGTCAAATGAAGCAAAAGAAAACAAGAAGGACCTCCTGAAGCAGCAGTTTGAGAATTTCACCTTCAAGACAGGTGAAACCATGACTTAACAATACTTCAGGTATGTTGAGATTTTGGATACTCTAATGGATGTTGGAGTAACTCTTGAGAACAGGGACATTATGAGGAAGTTCATGTCCTCTCTTCCCAGACAATGGACACACTATTATGTGGTCATTAAAAGGACTGAGAACCTCAAGACCCTTACTCTCACTGAGTTGTATGGTATCCTCAGTGGCTACCAGATGGAGATGAACATGCAAAATCCATGGGGTAACTCCAACATTCAGCAAAGTTCAGCCCTTCATGTGATTGAAAGGGATTCCAGAGAACCACAACATTATCTCATCTGCTACCTGACAACTCACAAACGAGTCATTTCATCACTTTCCTGGAGACACCAACAAAGAGCTACATCCAAGGAAGCCCATTCCAAGAGACAAGCTCTTCACAAGCCTTTGTGTCTACTGATGAAAGCACAGGCAACTTTCTTTTTACCCTTGAAGACCTAGACCGTATCCATCCAAATGATCTGGAGTACATGGAAATAGTCCAACAAATGGCTCTTCTTACTCACAGAGCCATGAAGTTCTGCAAGAGGATAGGGAAGAAGTTTCCTAGCAATGAAACCAGTGGAAAGTTTGGGCTGGACAAAAGCAAAGTGAAGGGTTACACGTGTAACCAAATGGGACACTTTGCTAGAGAGTGCAAGGCACCAAGGACAAATGGCGGCTAAGCATAAACCAGACCAAACTACACTAATGGAGCTCCCCAGAATGAGAAACTCAAGCAACAAGCTGCAGTTGCTGTTGACGAGGGAGGCTTTGACTGGAGCTTTCAGGTTGAGGATGCATCTCCAAACCAAGCACTGATGGCAGATCATGAAGAAGCCAAGGTATTGGAACATCCTTGTACACCTGAGTGTATTGCTAAAGTTAACTGATATGGGTCCTATAACTTAGATATGAGAACTGATCTTGAGTCCTTAAAAATTTTAAAAGCTGATTTCAAAAGAGCTGAAAATGATTACAAAATAGAAGACTTCAAGTTGTCTTCGAAAGAAAATTATGTCTTCAAATCAAATAACTACTTATAAGAAATTTACCTTCGGAAGAAATTCTGAGATATCTTCCGAAGCTTAAATATGCTTCTAAGTACTTACATGTATTTGAAGGACAAGTTTATTCCAAAAGCAAATTTCAAGTTGTCTTCGGAAGAAAATTATGTCTTTATGTCAAACAACTACTTATAAGAAATTTGCCTTCGGAAGAAATTCTGAGATATCTTCGAAGCTTAAATATGCTTCTAAGTACTTGCATGTATTTGAAGGACAATTTTCTTTCGAAAGCAATTAAGTCTCGGAAGATTTTGAGAAAACCATTTCAACTCTCAAGCACGAACATACCAACTACAGGACTCAAAAAAGATCTCATCACTAAGTTAATTGAATGCCATGCTGAGCTTGTGATCAGCAAAGCCAAGGCAAACATGTTTTTGAAGAAGAGACCTTCAAGAACATGATATCCTCATCCTTGCATGCAAATGTTTGTTATCAGAATAGACAGGGACATGGATCTACTAAGATAGCTCCCCCACATACTCTATTGTCTGAAAGACCTTCAAGGTGTGGAACTTGTGAAGATGAGCTTTCCCTCATAGACCCCATTGATGAAGAGGATGAAAAAGAGTTAGTGAAGGATGATTTTGAGAAGAGTGAAGAAGATCATCCTTAAAAGGGTCACTATTCTCCTAAGGAGAGGAAAGAATTCTGGATGACCAAGTCTAAGAGGAAGAACTTGATCAGAAGAGCAAAGATGAGATCAAAGAAGGCTCAAGAGACAAGGCCACTTTCAACTCTAAGCAGAAACAAGTGTTTAACTCTGCAGGATTTGAAGTGGTGAAGGCTGAAGACTCAACTATGAACTCTAGTACCAGGAGTTCTAGTTCATGTCCAAATCATTCCAGCAAAGAGAAGAAGGCTGATCAGCTGTGTATCACTGCTACACATCCTGAACCATCGAGTTCCAAGAGCAAGCCTCACCCTAAGAAGCTTGCTGCATCATCTGTGAAGATGAAGATGGAGGTGGAAAGTGATCAAGTTCAGTCTTTCTCTAAAAAGAAGACTCTCAGAAGGAAACAAATGGATTGCATCTTGTGTGGTAGTACTTATCATCTTGCTAAGGATTGCATCTACAATCCTAAAAGTACTATTCACATGATCAAAGAGAAAACTTCTGAGAAGAACTAGTTTCGGAAGGAAAATATTTTCCCTTCGGAAGCTCCAAGGTGAAAAAGAAAACAAGTGAAAACTTGCCTTCGGAAGAAATTTTGGTCTCGGAAGAAATGAATGCTTCCGAAGTACTAAAGCCTGCTGCAGTGAAAGCAAGATCTTCCAAAGGTCCAGTCTCCAAAACTTTAGAAGTTTGTCAAAACTTCTGAGGTGTTGAAGGTCAAGTCCAATCTTTCAAGGATGGTGTGGAAGATGAAGAAAGACCAAGTGACTGAAAGTTCTTCATCAACAACAGCTAGTGATCCTCAAAGCTTGAACATTGAATCAGTTACTGTTACATTGTCTTCAAATCACTTTGATAAGCCCAAGACCAAGGCTTGGATTTTTCCAAATGGTGATAAAGCCCGGCATCTTCAAGACTATAAAGAAGCCAACTGCTGGCTTCTCAGGGGTAGAAACAGCCTTTTCCCAAAAATGTTAGAGCTCATTGCTCAAGGTGACAACCTAGCAGCTCCAGCTAGTGTTGAACCCACACCTTCTACTTCCCAACCACCAATACAGCTAAAAATAACCATCACCAAGCAAAGAAAATCCATATGAACCCCTGCACATGCTACTCAGTTTGTGCAGGCCCCTATATCATCACCCATACAGGAGGAAGTGGACACTGGAGCTCCCACTTCTCCTGAGGAGCAAACCACTCCCATATCACCAATGATCAGTGCTGAGGTTCCTCATGCTCAACCTGATGAGCTCACAACCCCCATAGCCTTAAGCCTTCACTCAGAGTCTCAAAACTCTAGTGAACAACCTTCAGGGGACAGTTACCATCCACAGCCTCTTGATCTAAACCAACCAATCCCAAACCTTGAATTCTATGATGATGAAGACATGGGCTTCAATGAGTACCATGAGTCTCTCTTTCCACCCCTACTCAAAGAGAGATGAGTACTCCTGTTTCTCCTATGTCTAGCCCATATCATCCACCTACTACTGAGGTGGATCTCCCTGAAATTGTTCAGGAGATCCATATGGAAGAGGCTCTCACTTCAGCAAGTGATTACATCATTAAGACCTCAACCATGGCAACCCAGCCTCTTGACACTTCTCTTGAAGTTGTCATAATGCAGGGGAAATCCAGCAACCAAGAACAAAGTGCTGGTGATGAGGAAGAAGACCTTGGTCCTATTCTCTCATCCCCCCGTGATTCTTCTGATGAAGATGAGGGGAGTCTGAAACTAAAGGTGCAATAACTGACTAAAACATGCACCTATTTAGTCTCAAAGATAAGTCACCTGAAATCTCAGGTGACTATCTTAAAAAGGAGGGTCAATGATTAGCAACTTGAGATCATCGATCTCAAGGGCAAGTTAGCTGAGAGGCCACACCGGAGAACTCAACCAGGTCCATAAGAACCTGTGAATATGATAGACCCAACCCCCAGCTCACTTATGCAAGAAGGTGATGCTACCAAAAAGGGGGAGAAAGTCTAAACAGTCACAGAACCTGGGAGTTCTTCACAGAGTATGAACTTGGAGGATTCACAACCCTCACTTGCAAATGGTCCATACTTAGCAACCTCCTCAAAGTCTATATGGATGTGGACTTACTTGCCCAAGTCTACATGGATGTGGACTCACTCATACAAAGTTTGTTTGAGGAATGTATTCCTAGAGCTATGCCTACCCCATCTCATCACCCTGAGAATCCAATCATGGGATGGAGGTATGACACTGATAGAAGAGCTCTAGAAAGGGTGTTTGAAGAATACAATCTGAGGTCAAGACTATATAGACAGAGGCTAGCAGGTAAGACTTTTGGTCAAGTAGATGTTGAGGTGGACCCTAAGATTAACTTCAAAGAGGAAGCCTTGACTGAAGGCCCAAAAGTTGAACCTGTGAGCCTTAAGACATGAACTTCTTCAGCACCCATTACCCTCAGTAAGGCACCAGCTGGTGAAGGTGCTTTATAACCTCTCTCTGGCCAGAGCTTGATTGCTGAATCAAGCAATGAAGGCCAAAGCTCTCTCCACCCTGAGTCACCAAGGCCTGTGTGTGACAAAGGGAAAACAAAACTGACTTCTAAGGAGATTGAACAGGAGGAAAGAGAGAGGAAGATGAAGCTAAGGGGAGAAAATTCAAGAAAGTCTTCAGGCTTCATGGAAGCTGCCATTAGCGCTGCCCCCAGGCCGAACACTGAGGATGATGAGTTAAGGGCAGCCAGTATAAACTACTTGGGGACCAGAAATTACAATGTAGATCAACAATTCACTTTTCCCCTTAGAAGAACTGAATGAACTAGCTAAGAAGGAATTGTCCAAAGAGAGGAAGGAGGTAGAGAATGCTGCATTGCTCCTCAAGAACAAGGAAGAAAGGAGACATAAAAAACTCTACAAGCATGCTCCTAACCTCTCCCCAATTCAAGAAAGTCAAGAGCCATCTTCAAAAATAGCCAAAAGAAGTCTACTGACAGACAAAGGATGATAAGCTTCTTGAAGCTATGGATTCTCTAAAAGGAGGCTTGATTTAATGTCTCTATTCACTATGGATGAGCACATTAGAGTGATTAAGTAGAAGATTAAAAAGGGAGAGCTTGTTGACTTGCATTCTCCACCAAGTCCATCTCAACCTGAGGTTATCAAGGTTGAACCCCTTGAGACAAGATAACTTCATCTTCTGATCCACAGCAGGGTCCTCTTCACTTTCCTTCTGAACCTATGAGAGAAGAGCAGCCAACTGAGAGAGACACAGTAGAACAACCTGGTGCTGAAGACCAGTCCTCTCAGTTAAAGACTTCACAGAAGAGGAAAAAGGATGGCCATGAAGAGTGTTTCCAAAAGAATAACAAGGTATCTACCTCTTCACCTCAGGATGAGTCAGAGCATCCTGAGGTAGTGCAAGAAGAGGCTGCTCAAATCAACTCCAACTCAAAGAGGAGCCTCTTACAACTGGAAGACCCATCTTGTCCTGGACATTTGCTGCTATTCCAGATAGATGGTATGTCATCAAAGATCAAGGAGGTTAAGATGTCTATTTCTGGCAAGACATGTTTGATCTTCCTTTGTATGATCTCCATGACATGAGAAGATATTATGAGTGTCTGAGGGATCCTGACCAGATGATGAAGAAAGATATGGTCTTGATCCTAATGAGGACTGTCAACATCTGAATAACTTCTCTGTTTTGGTAGCATCAGCCTAAGGGGAGTTTGTAAGGTTATATTAGAAGATTATAAGGCTGATGCAACCAAAGAAGCCAAAACAACCAAGGATCTTCTTGCATGCATGCACTAATGTACAAGGTAGAATTTGCTTTGGAAGTTTTACGCTCTCCACAGAAAATATTCTAAGTGTAAAATCTTCCGAAGCCAAAGTCCAAATCTTCCGAAGCCAAAGTTGAAGTCTTTCGAAGCTTCAGAGACAAAGTCTTCCGAAGCCAAATGGTGTGAAGACTGATTTCTTCCGAAGACAGAGAAGACATGCTTTCTCTGATCTACTTTTTCATAAAGATGACACACTTTACACTGCAACTCTGAAGACTCATCAACTTATACAAGTTGGTGAAAAGGTTCATACTTTTGTAAACTGTAGATTATGATATTTGGTCTGCAACTTCCTACTTTGTACCTTTTTATCCTTTTTATAATAGAAAAAGGATGTGAGCTATATCATGTCATAGTCACTAGTCAAAAGGCATATCTGCCTTTTGACTCTACATTGATCTTGTTGTCTAGATTAGTGTTTCTAGCTGGCTTTCAAAGTATTGATGGCTGTAGGATGTAGTATAAAGTATCTCAGGTCCTTGTATTTCTTTCTTATGCTTTGTAACACTTGTAATAGAACTTGAGAGCAATATACAGCATCCTTAAAAACCATATTCGTTCGTTCTTGTTCTTAGTTCTATCATAGTTACTTGTGTTCTTAGTATCATCTTAAACAAATCCGGTTCCCTATTTGATCAGTTAAGTGTTCTAACACTCTCCTCATTGTGAGACTGATTGTATCGACCTACCCTTTACACGGTCGTGCATAAACTTCTATAATTTAGATTTATCTTAACAACTCCAATTGATCCAAAAACTAATTATTCATAAAGAGCACCTAGTTAAGAATGTCATTAGCAATGTTGATGCTAGTGTCAAGACAAGAAGAGCGATGAATGAATCAAACATTTGCTTGTTTTCATGTTTCCATTCTCAACTAAAACCAAGGAAAGTAGTTGAGGCCTTAAGAGATAACAGTTGGATAGAAGCTATGCAAGAGTAGCTTCTTTAGTTTGCTAAACAGATGGTTTGGAAACCATGTGCACCTTATAAGGGGAAGACTGCAATAGGAACCAAGTGGGTGTTTAGAGACAAGAAGGATGACAAAGGAATTATTATATGAAAACAAAAATAGACTTGTGGTACAAGGGTACACATAAGAAGAAGGGATTGATTATGATAAAGTCTTTGCTACTGTGGCCAAGCTTGAAACAGTTAGAATTTTTCTAGCATTTTTTGCCTCCAAGAATTTCAAGGTGCTTCAGATGGATGTCAAAAGTGCATTTATCTATGGTGAGATTGATGAAGAAGTTTATGTTTGCCAATTTTCTGGCTTTGAAGATCCCAAGTATCCAGATCATGTATGCAAACTTGATAAAGCACTTTATGATCTTTATCAAGCTCCTAGGAAATGGTATGAGACACTATCTACCTTTCTTCTAAAAACCAAATATACCAGAGTATCTATAGACAAAACTCTCTTTATCAAGAAAGTTGATTTGAATATCATTTTGGTAAAAGTGTATGTGGATGATATCATATTTGAGTCTACAAAGGAAAACTTGTGTAAAGCCTTTGAAAGTCTCATGAAGTCAAAGTTTGAGATGAGTTGAATGGGAGAACTCACTTTCTTTCTATTGCTGCAAGTGAAACAAACCTCTAATAGCATTTTCATAAATCAAACTAAGTATGTTCAAGACATCTTAGTGAGATTTCAAGCTACTGATGCTAAGGCAGCTAAAACCCTTATGTATAAGACATGTTCATTAACTCCTGATCTTGAGCGGGAAGCATTTGATCAACAGCAGTACAGAGCCATCAATGGATATCTCATGTGTCAAACAGCTAGCAGACCAGATATCATGTTTGCCACATGTTTGTGCTCAAGATTCCAAGTTTCTCCAAAAGTGTCACATCTAATGGTTGCCAAAAGAATTTTAAAGTATCTTAAATAGGAACTTAAGTTGGGATTATGGTACCCTAAGACTACTAACTTCAATATCTATGGATATACAAATAATGACTATGAAGGATGCAACATCAACAAGAAGTCCAACTCAAGAGGATGTTAATTTCTAAGGGGAAGACTGGTTCTATGACAATGCAAGAAACAAACATGTGTGTCTACATCAAGTGCTGAAGTAGAGTATATTGCTACATCTAGTTGCTATGCTCATCAGCTAAAGACACCTCTTTTCTTATTGTTTAGAAAATGCATCAGCAGCTGATTTCTTCAGCTCTTCTGCAGCTTCCGATAGCACTTTTAGTAGTGGACCCTCTTCCTCAGCGGATGCCTTGGGAGTGGCATCCAGTCCTACCACTAGTTATCGCTTTGATAATTTATCAATTCTTTTGTTTTGAGGGAGACAGAGAAGTGCTAGATCTTTTTAGTGCAGCCATCCGTTTCTTCTCAAGTTGAACGTTTTGATTCATCCGCCTCATTGTTCTTCTAGCTTTCATTTCCTTCTCTTCTGATCTATCATAGCATATCCATCTAGAAAATCATTCAGTTTGGCTTCAGCTTCAGATAAATGCTCATATTCTTCATTCCATCTTCAAGAAAATGAAATTGGCTGTGAGAGATTGACAACTTAATCAGCCGAACCCAGAAGAATGTATTTAGCTTCTTTGGACTCATCTTCCCCCTTTTTGGTAGCTTTACTAAGATTTCATATGACACTAAAAGACTGGAAGAAGTCATATCCAAAGGTTCTTGTGGTACAGAAGAGACTTGTAGGCTAAGAATGATGGATTGTTCAAGCTCAATGATTTTTTGTAGGGATTCAACCTTAACTTCAAGGTCCATTGCCCTTGCTGCTAACTGCTGAAGAGTTGTTAGTTGAGATTCTAGGGTAGTAACTCTTGCAGCTTGGTGTTGGAGAGTCCTGAGTTGAGCTTCTACCTCAAATACTCTATCTGCTAAAACTTTCAGCAGATAGTTCTTAAATTTGAGAACTGTGGCTCTTTTAGTATAACCTTGAAGCCTTGCATTATCTGCTCGTAAGACATTCAATTTTTAGGAAGTTCAAAGTTATGTGCCATCAGTTATTGTATCTATTTTAGACTTCCCTCATCCACGGTTGTTAAATACTTGGGACTAGATGAGGTATTAGGCCGAGCCTCTGCACCCTCACCACCAGATATGGTTTCTTGGCGCCCTAGATTTCTCTTCTCAAGAGATGACTCCAAAGAGACATTCTCAAGGTGAGTTACCATGGTTGAGGTCCTAATTATGTTATCTATGTCTGCTGATCAATTGGTGGATCAGCAGTAATGACAACCTCTTCCACATTGACCCTTTCTCTCCTAGGGTCAATATTTCATGTAGAGGATGTGGGTTAGATTTCTGAACATACACATTAGTCTCCACTGTCTGTAATGTATGGGAAGGGAAAGACAGTATGTCATGCTGAATGTTAGTTTGAACATGCTCATCCTATGTAGTGGACATGTGAATGGGAGTATGAGCAGATAAGTCTGATGGCTTGTGATTTGAACCAAATCGTAATGAGATTTCTTCCTCAGAAGTTGTCTCAATTGTGTGTGTATCTCCTCTTTGTTTCTCAATAGAGTGTTGAGACTCCAATTGAGTGCTAGTAGGGATGGTATGGATCTACTCAGAAGAAGGAAGATAAACCTTTAAGATTTGTTTAGGTGTGGTTTACACCCTTGGCCTAGCTGGGACCCGAGTTTTAAGCCTTGCCTTCTTTAGTGGACGTGATTTGGGGGCCTGTATCTTCTCAGTAGATGATGCAGGAGTTTGCTTTTTTTTGGACACTTTTGCCTGTGATGTATAGGGTGTGGGATCAGCAATGGAGGGTGTAGTCACACTGCCACCCTAAGGCTTAGTGACCTCAAGCATGTGAACAAATAAGGGAGTGACCTTCCCTGAAAATGATTTAGGAGTAGCCTTGAACTTTAAAAAGTTATTTTCTTTAAAGTTTCTAAGGCATGTTATCTCCTTTAATTTTAGGTTTATTACCTAATTATTCATTTAAGATCAGTTGAATAAATCTTAGGTACATTAAAAACTTAAACTTTTTAGCAGAAGTTATATTTTTGCAAAGATTTTGAAAAATAAAGTTTGAAAAGTTGTAACTTTTCTATTTTACTAGTCCATAGATAGCCCCTGCTAAATCCAATAAAACTTGATCCCATTTGTCGGACTTGTTTGACAAACAATGAATAAAGATATGAAAAATGATTTTTCAGTTATAATATACCTTGGATTTAGAGAAGGTGGATATTGGAAGTGGTCCTTCATATCTCATATGCTTGAAAGAGGCACTCACCACTTTTTTGGAGAATGAATATTCATCATTTTTGTTATTGAGTTGTAGATGTTAATGAATCTTTGCGCAAGAGATGATGATATTCAGTCCTTACACCACCGCAGTCAGGACTTTAGTTCCATGTTCTCTTTGAATATAACTTGTACTCCACAATTTTCCTAATGTGTGGTGCACAAATCACTAGGTCGACTAAAATGACAAAAGCGTAGTTGCTATTGCGAAAAAGTTAAGTACAAGGTCATAGACTGATTCACCAATGGGTTTAAGTGAAGTAGTTATGTTGTGATTTGGTCGGAATTCTAGGTTAAGAGCGGCCATTTGAAAGAATTTGAGTTTGTGTAGGGCTTTGAATAGATCAAAATTTTTTGAAGGTTTTTTCTCTCAGATGAGTTTAGATAATGACAATGGTGGGAAGAAGTATTGATTTACAGTTCAGGGATAATATATAATAGTATTATTTTAAAATTATTACCACCGTAACTATAAATCCAACGGTTTTATGATGATGTAACATTCTTTTCAGGAAAAACAATGGTGTCACTACCTATCAGCAAATATAAGTGGATCCTACCGGATCTTTTATAAGACATGTGTCGAAGTACTCTTTTCTGCCGAATTGCGATAATTGGTAGATACCTAGTTTTGTTATCAAGAAAACAATTTTTTTATAAGATTTCATTTTATAAATCATTAAATTATTTAAAGTTTATCATCCCAATAGCATATATAAGATATTTAAACCTTGTTTCATCTAATGCCTTTGTCAAAATATCTCCATATTGTTCATTTGATGAACTTTAATTAATTCAAAAATTTTATTTTCTGCATAATCCCGAATGAAATGATACCTGATATCAATGTCATTTGTTTTTTTAATGTTGAACTGGATTGTTGGTGACTGAGATGACACTGTTGTTGTTAATGTGAATTGGAGTGTTCATGAAGGTTACTCCATAATTTCTAAGTTGAGTTTGAATCCATAGCACCTGAGCACAACAACCAGAGGCAGCAATGTATTCTACTTAAGAAGTTGATGTAGACACAGAGGTTTGCTTCTTGAATTGCAATGAAACCAATCTTCCCCTAGAAATTGACATTATCTTGTGGTGGATTTCTTGTTGATGTTGTATCCTTCATAGTCACTATTTGTATATCTATAGAGACTGAAGTCAACATTTTTTAGGTTACCATAATCCCAAATTAGGTTCCCCTTTAAGATACTTAGAAATTCTCTTTGTAGCTATCATGTGTGACACTTTTAGAGCAGCTTAGAATCTTGAACACAAACATTTAGAAAACATAATATCTGGTCTGCTTGCTGTGAGGTACATGAGAGATCCAATGATGACTCTATACTTTTGCTGATCTACTACTTCCCCCTTAAGATGAGGAGTTAGAGAACATGTTCTAGACATAGGGGTTTTAGCAACATTAGCATAAGTAGCTTGAAATCTCACTAAGATGTCTTGAACATACTTAAATTGATTTATGAAGGTCCCAGCAGATGTTTGTTTTACTTGCAATCCTAAGAAAAAAGTGAGTCCTCCTATTGAACTCATCTCAAACTTGGACTTTATGAGACTCTCAAAGTGTTTACACAATCTCTTATTTGTAAAACCAAATATAATATCATCAACATATACTTGTATCAAAATGATATCCAAATCAACTTTTCTTGTGAAGAGAGTTTTCTCTATGGATTTATGATGTATCCATTTATCAAAAAAAAGGTAGACAGTGTCTCATTCTATTTCCTAAGAGCCCGATGAAGTCTATAACGAGCTATATGAAGTCTACATAAATAATCTGGATACTTTGGATCTTCATAAACTTCTTCATCTATCTTCCCATAGAGAAATACATTCTTGACATCCATTTGAATTACTTTAAAGTATTTTGAAGCAGTAAATGCTAGAAAAATTCTAATTACTTCAAGCATGGCTATAGGAGCAAAGACTCCATTAGAATCAATCACTTATTTTTGTGTGTGCCCTTGTACCACAAGTCTTGCATTATTTTTGATAATAATACCCCTATTATCCTTCTTGTTTCTGAACACCCATTTGGTTTCTATTGTAGTATTTTCCTTAGGAAGTGCATATAGGTTCCGAATCTTCTATCTTTTAAACTTAAGAAGCTCCTCTTGCATAGTTTCTACCCAGCTTTTATGTTTTAAAGCTTCAAATACTTTCCTTGGTTCCAACTGAGAAAGGAAGCATGAGAACAAACAGATGTTTGCCTCATGTGTTTTGCTTCTTGGCTTGAGACAAGCATTAACACTTCTAATGACATTCTCAACTGGGTGCTCTTTATAAATTCTTAGTCTTGAGATCACTTGGAGCTGTTAAGATAAATCCAAATCAAAGAAATTTGTTTTAGGAAGTTCGACAAATGTATCATTAGGAGTGACTGGATCAACTGCCGAATTGACTCCTTTTTTAGCATTTGCCACACTTGGTTGCTTTTGACCCTAAACCCAAATGAATCTTGTAAAATCATCTATTATTACCAAGCATTATGATTTGCTTCCCAAAATTTTTACACCTGTTGGACAAACAAATCCATGTACAGAAAGTGTAAAGGAGTTATGACAAAATTCAACTATTTGGACTTATGAGAAATTCTATATTGCATTCCTGTTTAACAAGCAACATAGTGATCAGCACATGTAAACTTCTTGTTCAGTAGTTTAGTGACTAACTCATTTTGAACTAGTTTATTCATATTTTTGAGATTGACTTGTGCTATTCTTCTATTACAACTAGAGGATTTGTTTATCGAAGATTTAGAAATAAAATATAATACATTTCCTAAAGGTGATGCATTGTGCATGTTGAGCATGTACATATTGTCCTCCTATGAGCTTAAAGTATTTTATCATTTGGTATTACAGAACCAGGAGATAGAACAATACATACATGCTTTGTGAAGAGAGTGTTATGTTTTTTATCACATAAGTGAGATACACTTAGCAAATTATAATTTAACTCTTCACATAGTTCACCTTATCAAAGCTTACCTTTCTATTGCTGACTGTCCCTCTACCAGTAATGTATCATAATCTTGTATCACTTCCAAAGGCAACAAATCCACCATCATATGGTAGAAGATTTAGCAGGCATGATCTGTTACCTGTCATGTGCCAAGAGCATCCAATCTCCACAATCCACAAGTTATCTTTGGTTTGCAGATGTTCCTGCACATGAATGAGTTAGTGATGAATAGGGACCCAAGCTTGTTTAGTCTTGGGTCTTTTAGATTTCAGCAAAGTTTCATTAGTTCTAAGTGTAAGGATCATCAAGTTATAAAGATCGATCTCCTAATGAAAATGCGAAATGTTGACATTACGGATAAGATTGAATAGCAATTGAAGAACACAAACACAATACGTAAATAACTTCGATTGTATTGCTCTCTGACTTAGAAACAATTACAGTAAGTGCAAAATCAGGAAAATGAACAAAAGCTACTAAAATACATTACAAAACTTCTATTTATACTATTCTAAGAAGTTCTCGCGCGACTAACTAGTTCTCGCTCGACTAACAGGTTTTGGCGTGAGAAGCAAGTTATCGTGTGGCAACTCTAACTTGTCGCTTGACTTTGATCTTCTTTATCTTGATTTGATTTCCTGAGCATCTAGGTTCCCCATAATTTGCTCTTCCATAGCATCCCATAGATCCTTTGCCTTCCTATAATCCTTAAATTTCTGAGCAATATCAGTGGTAAGTGCCATTATGATGGCAGCATATGCCTTATTATCAAGCTCCATCTTCTTCATATCCTCTTCATCCCAGAGGTGTTCAGGCTTGAACACTAAGTCTCCTTTGTCATTTGTGTATATCAGGATATAGGGACCCTGTTTGATAGATCTCATCATCCTGGGTTCAGTATAAATGACATGGTTTTCAAAGCGATAGACCCAGTCCGGATAGTCTTCTTCACTGAGAAGTCTAGGAGGCTTCGTGCTTGTTCCAATCTCATTATCAAGATTAAGAGTGGCAGTGATGTGCTTCAAGTTTGCCATTTTGAAGACCTGGATTCAAACCAAAAACAAGAAAATTTCAAATCTGGAGTTCTCACGCGAAAGATACAATTCTCGCGCGAATAGTCTTCAGCAAAAACTAATCGCACAAGTTTCCGCACAAACTTCTCGCGCGGTAAGTTTTGTAACTGAATTTTACGAAATGGTCAAGTTTTCATGTGAAAGGAATCTTTCTGTAATAGAATTTCAACAAAGTTTTTCTAAAACTTCACTTCTCGCGTGAACAACAACTTTTCACGTGTGAGAATTAACTTTTCGCCTGATCAAACTCAGACAATTTTGATAGTTTTAGCCTTCGATCAAACACCATTTTGTTCAAATTTAACTGCTTAATCTTTCAATTAGTGATTTTAGGTTCGGTTATGATCCTAATTGTCTCTAATTGATTGAATTAAGTTCAATTAACCACCAAAACAAGTCAAACAGCATAACATCTCTGGAGGTCTTCAAATATGATCAAATAAGCCATAAAATCAGTAAATCTACAAAGAACTTCAAACCGGATTGATCTCAATTGACACACTCTGATACCAATATGAACTTATTGTACGTATTGCTCTCTGACTTATAAACAATTACAGTAAGTGCAAAATTAGGAAAATGAACAAAAGCTACTAAAATACATTACTACTAACTAGTTCTCACACGACTAACAGGTTTTTGTACGAGAAGCAAGTTATCGCGCGACAACTCTAACTTTTCGCTTGACTTTGATCTTCTTCATATTGATTTGATTTCCCGAGCCTCTAGGTTCAATTCCTACACTAAATGCTGAAAGCTTGATTTTAGGTTTTGGGTCATCTATGGTTTTGTCAAATTCTGTAGATGTCTTTAGTCTTAAGGCCTTTTTGTTGACTTTGGAGTTGCTGGACGCTTTGACATCATATTTTATTTTACGACCTTTGAAGCTTTTGGATTTGGTGAAGATTTTTCAAAAGTCTTCTTCTTAAGGTTTGCAGCTGCTGATTTGTTAAGCAGATCCTTTAGAAGTGTCGAAATTTTCTTGAAATCAGCACTTGACTTGTTTGACTTCCAAACAGTTTTTTGAGTACCATTTCTTCTTTTCAATGGCTGATCAATAGCTACAGACCTTTTTGAAAATCTAAAATGGTTAGTGAAGTGAGCTAAGGGATTGTATTGAGAATATTTTCCAAAATGACTGTCATTCTCACATACTAGGCATATGATCTTCATCTGCTGTCTAGCTATCTTGATCTCCAGCTTGAGTTCATGTAGTTCTTTCTTCATCTCCTCTCTCTTTCCTTTCTTTATTATCTTATAATCAATGAAACTTCAAGCGTCACCTTCTTACTTAATGATCTAATATGTTGATTTACGTCAATTTTATAGATGTTCTTGTTTAGCTTGTAGTCAATGTGGGTGGAAAGGCCAATTTTCTTCCTTGGGAACTTTTGTTGTGGATCTTTACTACTTCAGAAGTAGAATTTTGAACATATGAATGTGATCTAACTTCTAAAGAGTCTGAAGTTTCTGCACAGCAGTTTGTATTGTGTGTCTTCTTGTTGCAACTATGCTTTGATTGTTGGTCTGTTGATGTTGGATTCCTTGACAAAATTCACTACCCGAGTCATTTTGTTTTCTGTTTTGCCTTGAATTTCTTACATTTTCTCTTTCATCTCATCTTTCTTACCTTTCTTTTCCTTCCTCTTATCTTCTTCTTTTTTCACTTGTTTAGACTTTTCAGTAGCTGGTTTTGTATAGATTGATTCGGCAGATACTTGCTCATTTACATCCAAGCTACACTTAGGGGTGCACGTGGGAGTGTAGATCAATGGTGGTTCCACAGCATTGTAACATAATCCTGTCTTGGTTTGATACAGCTTTTGGGAGTTTTCAGTAAATGCAAGCAAACTTTCCAGTTTGAACATTGTTTTTATCAGCATATGTCTTAGCTATTGCCAAATCACATTGTGCTAATTTTAATCTGCTCAAGAGATAATCAATCTGTGTCTCAAAGTTGGTTTGTTCATGTTTTAATTGTGAAATAATCTTTTCTAGCTCTATTTTCTTTTTCTTTTGAGCTTGATCATTTTTCTTAAAATCCTTTTTAAGAATGTTGATTGATTCCACATCATTCATGGGATCCAGACTATGATTTATGTACATGTCAACCCATTTTTCAAGGCTTTGTTTTGAAATTTTTAAATCTAAATCCTGTTTTAGTTTTGTGATGAACAGGATAACCCAAGTTACTCTGTGTGTGTTTCCATTCATGTTATTTTGGGTTCCATTTTGAATGTTTGGAATATTGTTTCTGTTCAATGACGATGAACCCGTCGTCTGAGAACCTGTTGGTTTCTTTGCGATATTTGTTTCGTAGTCATTTGGTTTAAATATGTTCAATGATGATGACGGTACCCTCATCTAAGAACCTACCCTATTTAACTATATTTTTTGTTTTAATCATAAGTGTTAACTTCTATATTAGCGTTTCTTTCCAAGAATTAAACGTTGGTAGATTGTAAAATCTAAACAGAAAACAATTTCGCGCAACGTGCGAACTGAAACTCAACTAGTTATAATAGAATAAATAAAAGTAACAAATTCTCACCTACAACTTCTCATAAATCAGAATAAAATAAAAACTAAGTTAATATGTTATTTGATTATTGCCGGTGCAAATGCCCCTTTAAAATTTGGAAAACATGTTTTATGTTTGTGTAGTTTAATAGCCTGTTTAAGACTTCTACAAACACATAAATAAATTTTAAAACATCTTTATGTTGTCCTGTCACCATATTTAATATTGATCTTTATTTATCGTTGATTATATGTGTCGACCGCAATATGCTCAAATAAAAGTATATAATCATTACAACTAATACCCAAACTGTAAAAAAGTGTATTATTTCACATAGAAACTGTAATAGTATTACAATTTTAAATTAGTGCAATGATGTCACTAAAGTCGACCAATGTGTTCTGATAGGCGTTTTGACTTGAATATTATGGTTGATTCTTGACCACTATCATCCTTTTGAGTGTCTAAAAATTATCATATCACATTTATGGAATAATTCGATTGATCCACATACGGGTTTCTCATGTTTATCACAAACAACTCCACCAAATGTTTTACTAACCGCTTTTTATGACTTAAAAAACTTGGAACATAGACTTTAGTTCATATATTCAAAGCTCATACTTATACTTTCAAAAATTCATAGCCATCACATGTAGCATCCTTTAACCCACTGTGTATATAAAAGAGACCCATGCTTGACACCAACAAATATCAAGGGCACAAGCTATCTATTCATCATTAAAACCAATAGCATTCTTATGGCTTTGAATGCGGTTTTTGTTGTCCTCTTCTTTGTGCTTGTTTCCATGTTGACTAGGATGGAGGGTTTTCGACCCATGAGAGAGGACCGCCACCCTCCTCAAGTCTCGATGTTGTCTCAATGGCTATACTCAGGTCCAAGTCGTCGCGGTCCTGGTCACTAATGAGTTGGGTATTCGTCACCTTTCTATGCAGTTGGTGTTCATTTTCTCGCTTGATTCCAAATATTCGGAAATTTCTTCTTCATGATTAACTTATCTTTCATTCTTGCTCATATTCACATGCTATAGGGTTTTTAAGGAAAGATAATGTAAATGATAACACGATGATATCAAACCTAATGTACTTATTGTCTTCCAAACATGCATGTAAAGTTATGAGCTTGTAAAACTTATTATGTTCTGAATAAGATTGTCTCACAAGTATTAAACTACTAGAACATTATCTTTTAACCCACTGAAAAAGATATGCTGCTAGTTGGTCTGAGTTCAACATGACATACCTCGGTCAACTGCATCATTTTCTTGGCATTACGGTGCACAAACAACAAAATGGCATCTTCTTATCTCAGGCCACATATGCTGCTGACATTTTATCACTTGCTATCATGTCCACATGTAACCTAGTGAGCACCCCAGTTGAGGTTGGCGCCAAACTCAGCGCCACTCACGGTACTCTTCTCTCAGATGGATCCTTATACAGGAGTTTGGCTGGTGCCCTACAATATCTTACTATCACACGACCGGACATCTCCTATGCGGTTCAACAAGTGTGCCTTTTCATGCATGCCCCTCGTGAACCTCACTTTCAACTGCTAAAACGCATCCTTAGGTACATCAAGGGAACTCTCTCTTAGGGTCTGCACACTACACCTTCCCTATCCACTAAGCTGATGGCCTATTCGGACGGGGATTGGGGGGGATGCCTAGACTCACGACGTTCAACATCTGGATACTGTGTTTATCTAGGCGACAACTCATCTCTTGGTCATCTAAACGCCAACCCACAATATCTCGGTCTAGCGCTGAAGCCGAATATCCTGGGGTGGCTAACACCGTAGCCGAGACTTGTTGGATACGCAATCTCTTACTCGAACTTCATGTACCGGTCCAACATGCCACCATTATCTATTGTGATAACATATCCGCTGTCTACTTAGCGGAAAACCCGGTTCAACATCAGCGCAAACACGTCGAATTGGACATCCACTTTGTGCGTGAGAAAATTAACCTAGGCGGCGTCAAAGTTCTCCATGTGCTGGCTGATTATCAATATGCGGACGTCTTCACTAAGGGCTTACCCAAACACCTGTTTCAACGTTTTCGGTCCAGTTTATGCCTTCGCACTCCTACAGCTAAAACTATGGGGGAATATTAGTCAATAATATCTTCATTATATTATTGGCATGTATTTTCTAAATATTGTATATTGTTTTGTTAGTTAGGATTGATTGAGTTTGCCGTGTATAGCTCCTGATTAGTCTCTCATCCTTGTATTATTTATAGTGTATTCTTTCATAATGAAAACCAAGGAAATTCACAGTTTCACAATACCAACGGAATCCTAAATAAATTTCTTTTTTTTTTTATATCATTAAAGATAAAGAAAATCCAACAATGACAACAAAGAGATCAATAATTACCAACAAAAAACATCCAAAAAGGAAAAAGAAACATAAACTTTTAAGATGTATATGTCAGTCTATGATCACCAATGGATGTGGAACTAACGAAATTTATATTTTTTAATTTATAATAGTTTTTATCGTGATCGAGGTCACTCGCCATTGAAAAAATACACTTCAATCTATATCAATCACTGTGATAAGTGTTAATCGCAATCATACTAGCTTTATCAATCTAGGTTAACGATGAGTCAATCACAATCTCACTTTGTCAATCTAGGTGAATATGGTATATATACACGTAAGTCGTTAGTAATTTAAATTCTATTAAATTAAATGTGTACTCCATATCCTTTATTGGTTATCATGACTCTTGAGACCTAATATGTCTCACTAATACGTCAATGCAAGGATGGCTCTAGTGCAATTAAAGTGAAGTCTTAAGAGGGGTCGCAATATTTAGTAGGGTTTCTAAGTTTTGAGGTTAGTTTTTACATAGAAGGGGGATGATACAATCTACTTTGAATTAACAGAAAGGAATAGTTGAGATTGATTGAACAATGATCAACATAGAGATAAAAAACAAGAAACTAGGGAAGAAGTGTTTTTGAATTGATTAATCGAAAGATTATAATGGAAGAATTAGAAGGAAAAAGTAGTTAAATTCTATCATACCTCCCTACCTAACCACCACAATCTATTTATTATCAGCTCTCAACAACTGACTCAACTAACTCTAAAAAACACTTTTGACTTAGTCAACGACTCTAATAGCTATAGACTAGTTCCAATACCCCCCCTCTTAAGAATCTCCTTGTCCCCAAGGATCAAATGAAGGAAACTAGCAAGCAATCAAAACAACATCTTCCTAAGTTGCATCTTTGAAACTGTCTTGCCATTAAATCAACCATTCAACATGAACATGATTAAATTTCTTAGTAACTCGTTTATCCGATGCCTTCAAAGGCAATAGGATGTATCAAAGGGGAATGCACAAGAACAGGCAAGGGTTCATCATATTTTTAAAGCAGCAACACATGGATAGTAGGATGTATAAGAACATCTGGTGGCAATTTTAAGCTATAAACCACCTGTCTCACCTTAGAAAGAATCGGATAAGGTCCAAAATACAATGGAGAAAGCTTTTGATGAGAAGAAAATCAAAGAGACATTTGCCTATAAGGCTGAAGCTTCAAGTAGACCCAATCTCTCACATCAACCTGTTATTCGGATCTATGAATATTAGCTAATTGCTTTATTAAGATCTGAGCTTTTAAAAGATTAGCTTTTAGCAATAGTTTCCTCTCGAGCCGTTAGACTCTGATCAATAACATCAATAGAAAAATCCATAGATAAATAAGGGATATGTAGAGGAGGAGGCTGACCATAAACTATTTCAAAAGGGGTACATTGGATGGTCGATTGATAAGTAGAAATATACCAAAATTTGGCCAAGGGTAACCAAGAAGCCCAATTAGTAGGCTTAGTAAAGCACATACAACGAAGATAACTCTCAAGATAATAATTCAACACTTCCGTCTTCCCATCCGAATAAGGATGATAAGAACTAGTCAATTTATGGTCTACCCTGTTACATATGAAATAGTAAAGGGGCTTTATGGTAAATGATTCATAGTATAGGGTATCAATTGTTAGCTGTAATTGGCTTGTGTACTTAATCTGAGAACAAAACTTGATGAAGGTAGCTATTGATTTGAGAGTAATCTCCTTCTTCTCTGTGTTTTCTTCTTCTCCTTTATCTTTAGCTCTTGATTGTTCTTGATTACAAATTGTGTTCGTAGAAATGGTATCAGAGCATTCTTTCCTCTGACTGTGGGTGAGAACAACAACAACATCAACGATTCAAGAATTAGGGCAACCAACGATTCTTACAAACACTATCAAGTTAGGGCGGTAAAGGAATTTGATTGATAGTATCTATAACAACAAGTTGCACAACAACCATGGAAAGTGGTTCTTCATCAACAAATCGAAACAAGCAGATAGCCATGGAAGAGTTCATGTCCACGAGTGAAGAAGGTACGGTTGTTGAATATTGTGACGAATTTAGATTCTTGCTTGATAAGGTCAAGGTTTTTGAACAGATTTCTGAAGATTATACAACATATCTTTTCATTTTCAGGCTTAAGTCAGCAATTAGTGATGTTCTTATGGGATATCACATTATGGGCAAGGTTTTGAAGTTGGAACAAGCGTTTTCTTTGGCCAGATTTCAAGAAAAGGGTCTAAATGGTGTTTTGATTCAAGAACTATCATCAAACTTTGAGGAAAGTACATTCGATCTATACCAAACAAGTAGTCTTGCCATTTCTAGTGATTAAGAAGGAGTTCTTGAATAACCCTATTCTTCACGATTCACAAAAGTGGAATCTACCCACCAAGTGTTTGAGAAAATGTCTAAAAGGGCTAGAATTGGTATTAAAAAATCCATTAATCATGAATGTGAATATGAAAATATGACTCGGATTCGAGAACAAAGTATTGAATATGAAATTAAAGATGAAATTAAGGAAGTTATGAGTGATGGTTTAAGGAAGGATAGAAAAGAAGTTGTCATAAATAAGATTGGGATACATGATGTGGGTTCATTTGATGTTCAATTGGATAGTAAAGATCCATTTATTGTGTCTAATGATATAGCAGAAAAAGAGTTTGTACCAAATTGTCCAAGAACTCATGATGTGAATAGTGAACCCAATGAATATTATTCAGAACATTGTTTGGAAGCTTTAAAGGAAGCTTAAATTGTTTGAATGAGGAATAATAAAAAAAGAATTAGTTGTGTTTCTTCCTAATGTCTTAGACAACAATCCTTTCAAAGTAAAGGCAAGGGTATATGTGTGGCATAAATGGAAATTCAAATTATGGGTTCTTGTTACTAGTTCTCTTGATCCTAGGTACATATTTCAAGAGTAAAAACATGAGGAATTTTGCAGTGCCATTATACTTGGTAGGTTGGGGTCCAATGATGTCATGTCTGATGTAGAGTTCAATGACAAGCTTATAGAAATCTTAACAATCTCTTTGAATGAACATGTCTTTGCTGATGTAAGGCAATTAGAAGAATTTTCAATAGGAGGGATGGTGTGCTTGTTGCACCATATCTTGTCTTACTTGAGTGAAGGTGATGTTATGTGGTGTTTGTTCATGAATGATCTTCACATAGATGGTGTAGGGGTAACAAAAGTCACTATTTCTATACATTCAAATGGTATTTGTCAAAATGATTGCAAGAAAGTGGAGTTGGCATTAGTAAATTCTGAAATTCTATATTCACTCCAAGATGCTTGTCCAATATGTTTCCTTCCTGTTTTTATAGTTTCTTATGGTAAAAGCGATCAAATACGATCCGATCTATCTTCTGTCCAAGATCAGAATGCAGTTAGCCTACCAAAAGAAGATGAGATTGTGAAGGTTTTGGAAATATTTGGATGTTTTCTTACTCGAGGAAAAAGAATTCATAATGTCATAACTAGTATCAAGGATTTGGCAAAAGCATTTTCATGCTATGAAGATGAAGTTTTGGTAAAGCATGGGAAGTTATTACAATTTGTACAATGTGAACGAGTATTAGGGGTAATTGTTTTAAATAAAAGTCAAGGTGTTAACTATGACAGGAACCAACTTCTAGAGACAAAGAACATGAGTAGAATTCATGATGATCTGTTAGAGATTAAAGCAGTTTTAAATCAAGGAATTATGGAGTTGATTAACACAGAGGCAGTGACTTCACGAAAGCAAGTTCAAGTAGTGGCTCCATTTGTATTGTAGAAGTACATTTCTAATGCTATACAATCAATGTTACTGGATATTCAATTAGCCATTTTCTTGCTAACAAATAGAAAATTAAGAGATTTGATTGTGACCCTCAACTTTAAAATGTTTCAATGGAGCATGCTAAATCTTCATCCTTCAAGCACCTCACATATGGAAGCATACACATCAGTTATTGTACAAGTGGTGTTTTCTGCTATTGCTCAAACAAAAATTGATTTTATGGTATTTTTGGTAAGAAACCATCTTATAGATCCGAGCTTGTGATGAGAGCTATAATGCAAACTAGAGACTTTGCTACCAATGTAGAATTTATGAAATCTTGCTACTGTTACATTCAGACGTGCAAAATGTCGATGGCATATTGTTTTGTTAATGATCAAATGTCAATAGGTGAAGGCTTGAAAATTTCCAATTAGGTTAATATGGTCCTAATCAATTACAAGGTTCTGGGAATTAGTGATGTCAAAGTTAGTAAACATGTGAATCATGTGGAATGTGTTAATGTGGTTGATATAGAATGTTACTCCTGCTTGAGGGTTATAATAGCACTAATGTTTTCAATAGTTTACTATCTAACATGGTATTATGATCGAAGCAAAAAAACTAGAACGTTTTCTTGTCGACCACACATTTCTAAAATTCCCATAGGGCTACTTGCTGACAGTATTCATAAGTTGGGTGCCACTAGTGTGCCATTTTGTTAAAAGGCTGCTCTCGGTTCACGAAGGCTACACTTTCTTGTTTCACAATTCAGATTGGGTTGTAATTTTTTTGAGATTCTTGAGGGCAAGAATCTTTTATGGAGGGAGTATTGTTACATATCAAATAGTAGAGGGGCTTTATGGTAAATGATTCATAGTATAGGGTATCAATTGTTAGTTGTAATTGGCTTGTGTACTTAATTTGAGAACAAAACATAATGAAGGTAGCTTTTGATTTTGAGAGTAATCTCCTTCTTTTCTGTGTTTTCTTATTCTCCTTTATCTTTAGCTCTTGATTGTTCTTGATTACAAATTGTGTTCATAACATACCCCTTGTAAAACCATAAGTTCCTTCCAAAAAGAATAACAAAGACTTTGTCACAATCAGTGACAATTGACTTAAGAGACCTATGTAATCGATAAATATGTCCAAATTCAATTGTGCAAAATGATTGGAGTAAAAAGATGAGAGAAAGCAATAAAATGCCATGCTTTACTCAATTGATCCATAGCTATATCCTCCCAAACACCCATAGCAATCAAAAGGGGTTGTAAAAGACTAGGATAAGCAGCATTATCAATTTTGCATTACTGACATACCTAAAAATGTTGAATATGAACTTTAACATCCTTTGGCATTTTTTGCCATTAAAAGTACTTAGACAATTTTTGGATAGTCACTGTAGCGCCTGAATGACCACCTTGAATTAAATTATTCATCTAACTAAACTTTGTAGTTTGAGTTATGGATCATTCCTAATATATGGTAAATGCTTGTTTACCCAAATAAAGTGAGAATGAGAAAGAGCATCATATTCTAAATCTTGAATAGGACTAATCAAATCAGGATCAGAAGCCTACAATGCTCTAATAGAATCCAGTAATGAAGAGTGAATACTAGAGATAGCAAACCGCAACAATTCCCCATGATTCACCCTAGATAAAGCATTTGCTACCTTAATTTTAGACCCCTATTTATATACAATATCATAGCTAAAGCCCATCAATTTAAAGAGCCACTTCTGGGAGTAGCCACCTTATTCTCTAATAACTCCCTTGCATTAGCACTACCCCAAGGCCATATCCTGAAGCATTAGCTTCAATGACAAATGTGTCATTAAAATTTGGTAAAACAAGAACAGAAGGATTAGTCATGGCCTTCTTTATAGTTGTAAAAGCTTGTAGAGCATCGACAGACCTTACAAAAGGGTCATCCTATAACATCTGAGTATGTGGTTTAGCAATAGCCCCATAATTCTAAGCAAAATGTTAGTAATAACCAGTAAGCCCTAAAAATCCCCACAGTTGCTTACATGTAGTTGGAAGAGGCCAATCCTGAATGGCCTTCCCCTTTACTGGATCTATAGCAATAACTTGATTTGAAATAATATGACCTAAGTATTCTATCCCTGTAGCACCAAACACACACTTGGATTCTTTGGCTAACAAACTATTAGTTTAAAGAATAGCTAAAAATAGTGTGTAGATGGTTTAAATAGGTTAGCCAATCCGGGCTATAAAACCAAATATCATCAAACAAAAACCAACACAAACTTCCTCAAATAAGGTCGGAACACATGATTCATCAAACTTTAAAATGTAGAGGGAACATTGGTGAAACCGAAAGGCATCACTAAAAATTCATAATGGCCATTATGAGTTTTAAAAGTAGTTTTATGAACATCTTCAGGACATCCAAATCTAATATTACCCTAATTTGAGATCCAACTTCAAAAAATATTTACCACATAATTCATCTAATAGCTCTTCCACTAATAGGATAGGAAACATATCGGTATAGTAACCTGGTTTAGCTTCCTATAATCCACACACATACGCTAACTACCATCTTTTTTTAACCAAAGCCACAAGAGAAGAAAACGAGCTGTTATCGTGTTGGATAACCCCCTGATCTAGTAAATCACTAGTCATTTTCCTATAACATCCTTTTGAATTTAACGATATCTATAAGGTTTCAAATTTAAACCTTGAGTACCATCTACTAATGGAATTTTATAGTCAAAACCATTACAAAAAGGTACTAAAGATGGCAGATCTCAGAAAACATCCTGAAACTAAGTTAGCAATGATTGAATGTCACCTGAATGTGTGCCACTTTGATCCTGCTCCTGTTAAACAATTGAGGTAGGATTAGATTTCCACTAAACATATTGTCACACCCTCAAAATCCACGTGCGGAGTTTTACCGCGAGGCGTGTGAACAAACCAGGATCACAGTCAATAGTTACTCAGAACGACACTATATGCCACATTTAAAATAAAACCAACCAAAGTTCAAACTTTAAAACCATGCAGAAGCGTTTTGTAAATAAGACAAACCCAAAATATAAAAATGCATATTTGGCAAAACATGCGCCAACCCAAACATTTAAACACTCGTAAATAGATACCAACAAAGATGTCTTTAAAATAGGGTCTTAGAATGCATGTTGGACCCTTGTGGTGCTCCTAATGGCAAGCAGAGTTAACAACCTGAGAATAGCATACTAAAATGTCAACACAATAGTTGGTGAGTTCAAGAGTTTGCGTTTATCATAAAAAATAACATTTACATAACATAAGAAGTGCATTGAAATAGATAGCTAGTCTATATTCACAAGTAATAACCATAGTGATTTCGCAATCGAAGCTGACTGTGTTGCATTTGTTGCCTCCCGTCACGACTTACCAGGTTGTGACGATATTTGTGTCTAGGACAATATTGCACCCGTTTGACCTCGAGTCGCACAGGTGGGGCTCGTCAGACCCAGTAGTACTACCCAAGATTTCCCGCTAGTTACCATTATTAACGATCAGAAAGTGTGAGGACTTTCAAGGTATTAAGCACTATGTTAAAACATACACAGCTTATAATAATAAAATAGCGTTTGAGTACAAGTATGCTACCTCCCCCAAGAAGAAGGTTTATAAAAATAGAGGGGCATGAACTCACCTGGTGTGTAAAGATAATGACTAAAGAGAACTGGTGATAGGTGTAGAGACAACCCTTCAAAGGTTACCTAGAACACGAGAGTACATAAGTACGTGTACACAGAATCATATTGAAACCCTAAGTGCTTTACAAACCAAAGAACTCAAGTTTTAGAAGACTAGACACATTTGACCCAGTTGACCCGTTTGACCCGTTGGTGACATTATAGGTGAAATTCCATTCAAACAAGCATAACAGTCCATCACACATGATTAACATACAAACTGATCACATATGACACTTCATTACCCACATGTACTACCTAGATCATCATACAACTAGATATCATACAAGTCATGAGAATCTCAACTATTATTATGCTCAGTATAACTATAACATAACTAATACATCATACAAGGATCAAATCACGCATCACATGCCATGTGAAGCCACTCACGACTTCACACCCTAAACCCTGCCAATCCTACTAAGCAGGGGCCTCAGAGTCGCACGTGTGTATGATGATCATTAACATACCAATTTCCATAGCTCATATAATCCAAAATGTTATTCTTAATCAACCATCAATCAACAAAAGTCCTAGCTTACCTATATGACTCATACCATGATTTTTCCACAAACACGCCAAAACAGGTAACAAACCAAATCAACATTCATATAACCTAAACAACACATTTAATCACCTTAGAAACCATCCACGAACACACTAGCATGGTCCTAATGTCCCAAACATGCTCAAATCATCCAATTCAAGGATTTGTACAAATAAAGTTTCCCTTTTGGGAAAGTACATCCCAAATTCATCAAACTCACACTACATTCATGAATTTACCATTTGCATACCAAATTAAGTCCATAACAATATCTAGACATGATCAACAACATCTAATTGTCATGTTTCATCAACATTCAACATCAAAAGTTACTATTTTTAGCAAGGTAAGAACTACAACGTGCATTCTCGATTTCCCAATGTTCATATCAACAATCTAGCATCTAATTATCATTATAAACACATCCATAACACCAATTCATGATCAAATCATTGTTTCATGCGAAATAAAGTTACTATTCTTAGTAACTTATGAACAATCCATCAAAATCCAAACTTTCTTGCATAATCAACGTTAACTAACATGTATCCAACTTAATTAACACAATAACATCAACAATCAACCAACATTCGGCCTCCATTTCATCCAAATCGCACAAAACTCTCGGCTAGAACAAAATACATGAAAGAAACACGAAATTAACCTTAAAATCGCAAAAAGGAACAAGCTTTGATGCTTCTAGTGTCTTCTAACCCTTGAAATCGATCCAATCCGAGGCTTATTCACTTTTTCTTGGTCGAATTCGCAAGGGTGAGGGTGAGAAGAAGCAAGTCGCTGCTGAATGGGTGTTCTAGGGTTTGGTTTTTGTGTTTTAATCAATTAAGTTTTGCATAATTACCTTTTAACCCTTGCACTTTGTATTTTATAAAGATTAGGCTTTTTGATTAGTTTTTAAATAATTTTTTAACTACTAAACACAGTTATTATTAGTCACAAATAATAATCATGCATAATTTCCATTTGCCACAAAACACATGAAATAAATATACACGTTTCCACGTTACGAGATAAAATTCACAAATAATGTTTAGATCGCATAAGCACAACAACAACATTAGTTAAATAATTATCTGTTTATCATTATTAATTATTATTAAGTCACCAACGTTCAACGACAACTAGTGTGTGCTCCCGACACGTGTATGCCAGACTTAACGGAACTAACGGAGTTTGGTAATGGAAAATTACCAGATGTCACATTATCCTCATGTTGAAAGAATTTTCGTCCCGAAAATTGCGTTTCATGGTGAGTGTTCCATCACTGGTCTACTGCATTGGCACAAGAAAATCAAAATCGAGTGAGTTTTGGATGAGTTGTCACATCATCCCCATGTTGAAAGAAATTTCATCCCGAAATTTAATCAGTACCTTCGCCGGCTGGCATCGTCTTTTCGAATAGCTGAGGATACTTAAGCTTCATTTGGTCTTCATGTTCCCACGTGAATTCTGGTCCACGTCTCGAGTTCCAACGAACTTTGACGATGGGTATCTTGCTTTGCTTAAGCGTTTTCATCTCACGATCCATCATTTCGACAGGTTCCTCAATGAAGCGTAACTGTTCGTCTACTTGAACTTCTTCCATTGGTACAACCATAGTTTCATCCGTTAAACATTTATTTAGATTTGAAACATGGAATACATCATGGATTCCACTCAATGAATCAGGTAAGGCTAGTCGATAGGCCACTGGACCAATTTTTTCCACTATCTCAAATGGTCCAACGTATCTCGGATTTAGCTTTCCTCGCTTACCAAACCGAACTACGCCTTTCCATGGTGAGACTTTCAATAAGACTTTGTCACCGACTTGAAATTCCAAAGGTTTCCTTCGCTTGACAGCATAGCTTTTCTGTCTGTCTCACACTGCGGCCATGCGGTTTCTTATCTGGACAATCTTCTCAGTTGTCTCGTGTACTAACTCAGGACCCGTTAATTGACTATCACCAATTTCAGCCCAGCAAACTGGTGATCTACACTTTCTCCTATACAAAGCTTCAAAAGGTGTCGCCTTTATGCTAGTGTGATAGCTGTTGTTGTAAGAAAATTCCACCAATGGTAGGTGAACTTCCCAGTTATTCCCGAAGTCAATCACACAAGCACGTAACATGTCCTCCAAAGTCTGTATAGTACGCTCGCTTTGACCATCAGTCTGTGGATGATAAGCAGTACTCATATCCAATCGCGTACCTAGAGCTTTCTGCAACGACTGCCAGAAGTGTGATGTGAAACGAGAATCACGGTCAGAAATAATTGAGATCGGTACTCCATGCCTCGAAACGATCTCCTTCAAATAGAGTCGAGTTAATTTCTCCATCTTGTCTGTTTCCTTTATTGCTAGGAAATGAGCAGACTTTGTTAATCGGTCCACGATAACCCATATTATCTCACATCCCGTAGAAGTGCGAAGGTAACTTAGTAATAAAATCCATTGATATCTGATCCCACTTCCACATAGGGATCTCGGGTTGTTGTAGTAGATCAGATGGTTTCTGATACTCCACTTTCACCTTTGAGCAGGTCAGACACTTTCTCACATAAGTAGCTACATCTGCTTTCATGTTAGGCCACCAATAGTGCGCCTTCAAATCGTGGTACATCTTATCAGATCCAGGATGTATAGAGTACTTAGACTTGTGTGCCTCACTCATGACCAAATCTCTCAGATTTCCGTGTAGAGGTACCCAAAGTCTATCTATGAAATAATGAATTCCATCCGCTTTTACTTCTAGTTGCTTTTCCATTCCCCGTAACCCTTCTAAACTCATATTTTCTACCTTCAGAGCTTCAGTTTGAGCATCATGGATTTGTTCAGGTAATTGCGTACTAATCGTCAGTTGCAGAGCTCACACTCGTCGAGGCTTAGCAGTCTCTTTTCTACTCAGCGCGTCAGCAACTACATTTGCTTTTCCCGGATGATACTTGATAGCACAGTCATAGTCATTCAATAACTCTACCCAGCGCCTTTGCTTCATATTCAACTCCTTTTGCTCAAATATATGCTGAAGACTCTTGTGATCGGTGTAGATGGTGCATTTGGTACCGTACAAGTAATGTCTCCAGATCTTCAAGGCAAAAACTACTGCACCCAGTTCCAAGTCATAGGTGGTATAGTTCTTCTCATGAATCTTCAACTGTCTAGAGGCATAAGCTATCACCATATCCCGCTGCATCAAGACGCATCCAAGTCCTTGAATAGACGCATCGCAGTAGACTACGAAGTCATCACTACCATCCGGTAATGCTAATATTGGTGCGCTACACAGTTTCTGTTTCAGCAACTGGAAAGCAGATTCCTGAATCTCACCTCATTTGCACGTCGTTCCCTTATGAGTCAAGGCTGTGAGAGGTTGAGCGATCTTAGAAAATCCTTCAATGAATCGTCAATATAATCCCGCTAATCCAAGGAATTGTCGTATCTCGCTTGGTGTCTTAGGAACAGACCAATTCTTTATCGCTTCAATCTTAGCAGGATCAACATGTATTCCCTTCTCGTTGACAATATGACCCAAGAATTGTACATCACGTATCCAGAAATCACACTTAGAAAACTTTCCGTATAGTTGTTCCTTTCTAAGTAATTCTAAGACTAAACGTAAGTGCTTCTCATGTTCTTCCTCGGTCCTTGAGTATATCAGTATGTCATCAATAAAGACGATAACAAACTGATCAAGATAGGGTTTGCACACGCGATTCATGAGGTCCATGAATACTGCTGGTGCATTCGTCAATCCAAATGGCATGACCAAAAATTCATAGTGACCATATCGTGTACGGAAAGCAGTCTTCGAGATTTCCTCTTCTCGAACTCCCAGCTGATGATACCCAGACCTCGGATCAATCTTAGAGTAATAGCTTGATCCTTGCAGTTGATCAAACAAATCATCAATACGAGGTAAGGGATATCTATTCTTGATAGTAACCTTGTTCAGTTCCCTATAGTCAATGCACATTCAAAATGTACCATCCTTCTTCTTCACAAATAGAACTGGCGCTCCCCAGGGCGACGAACTCGGTCGGATAAACCCTTTATCCAACAACTCTTGTAGTTGGGCTGATAATTCCTGCAGTTCGTTCGGAGCTAACCGGTACGGTGCTCTCGCAATTAGAGCGGCTCCTGGAGTTAAATCAATTTGGTATTCAACTTGACGATGAGGCGGTAATCCAGGTAGGTCTTCTGGAAACACCTCGGGAAACTCGCGAACTACGGGGATATCCTCTATCTTCTTTTCCTCAGTCTGTTTATCTGTGACGAGTGCCAATATGGCCAGTCAACCCTTTTGTAACAACTTCTGTGCCTTCATGAACGAAATGATGCCTATCACCGCACCACTCCTATCACCTCTGACCGTAAGGACTTCTTCACCAAGGGGAATCCGTATGATCTTCTCGTGGCATATGACTTCCGCTTGTTTATCGGAAAGCCAATCCATGCCTACTACCACATCAAAGCTTCCTAACGTAACAGGCATGAGATCTATGGTGAATGTATGACCAGCAAGCTCTATCTTGCAGTCTCTAAGAATATGCGTTACGTGAATCTGTGTACCGTCAGCTAACTCTACGGTGTATTTAGATTCTAAGGCTGAGGGCAAAACACTTAAAAGACTACAGAACCTAGTGGACACGAAACTTCTATCGGCTTCGGTATCAAATAATACGGTAGCAAAACGACCATTAATCGAAAATTTACAAGTTACTGTTGTAGGATCGTTTAGAGCCTCACCTGAGCCAATGACGAAGGCTCTTCCTTTGGCTCCATTGTTATTTCCACCATTGTTGTTGCCATTACCATTGTTGTTGTTATTGAAGTTGCCATTGTTATTGTTGCTGTTGTTTCCATTGTTGTTGTTACCATTACCATTCCTCTTAAGTTGGGGACAGATACGTTTGTAATGGCCTTCTTTTCCGCACTCAAAACAACCTTTCGGAGTTTCTTGTGATTGTTGTGGCTTTTTCATCAGTTCACCCCGACAGTCTTTGGCTGCGTGACCAATCTTCCCACAACGTTGGCACTTGAAGTTATCTCATCGACCCACATGGTGGTAGTTACACCGGTTGCACTTTGGCTGTCTTCCGCCATACCCACCGGGTCCTTGATTTGAGGGAGTCGCCTGGTTGAAGCTTCGATTGTTATCGAACTTCTGTTGTTGTTGCTGACTTTTCTGTTGTGGTTGAGGTTGAGATTGGCTGCTGGATGACGATCCCTTGTTGCTTGAACCATCCCACTTGCGTTTATGGTCGGGCACGCTTGCCACCGTGCCCCGCTTAGGTAATCGACCTTGCTCGACTGCTTGATCAGTCAGCCTATGGGCTGTTCGGATAGCTTGTTGTATGGTAGTGGGGTTAGAGGCAGTTACCATACTTTGAATTTCGGGCACCAATCCCCGTATATAATGCTCAACCCTCTTGTGCATTTCATTCACCATCCCTGGGCATAAAGTGGCTAACTAATGAGTACGGGTCGTGTAGGCTTCATTTTCTGAGCCTTGCATTTTGAGTTGCCAGAACTCAATCTCCAGTTTCTGCACTTCATTTCGGGGGCAGTATTCTTCGATCATAATCCCATTAAACTCATCCTAAGGTAGTTCATTAGCCATGGCTTGACCCAGCATTTTCACCTGGGCATTCCACCAGGAAAGTGATGCGTCTTCCAATGTCCTGGTAGCATACTTCACCTGATCAGTAGGTGGGCAGTTGCATTTTCCAAAGACAGACTCTGTCTTCTCAAACCACCTTACAAGCCCTACAGCTCCTTCCATCCCGCTGTAGGTATGGGGTTTACAATCCATGAAGGACTTGTAGGTACATGGTGGTGGTCATGTTTTGACAATCCCAAACATTAGTCAGATATCCTAGACAATTAACTAGAATAATTAGTTTAACCTCTTGCATTTACCTGCTGGTTGTCCCGGTTGGGCAGCAGCCACTGCCGCCTGAACATGTTCGTTAATTAATGCCGCCAATTCCGCAGGCGTCATGTTTATGGCTCCGGCACCATGGCCTCCGGCGCCACGTCCACGACCACGCCCACGTCCTCTTCCACGTGCGTCCATATTTTACTTTACAATTCACAAATACAATAATGAGTAACATCCAACACATTAATCTCATCAAGGTACAGTAAACAATAAGAAATAATGCATTCACCACAACCACAACATTTATAACAGAAATAATAACCAAAGATAAATAAATTGCAATTGAGTCACAAAATATTCCATCAATGTCAAAATTTAAGTTTGTCAGTTGGGTGGGAACCCTTCCCATATAGGTTTCAAAGAAAAGAAACACTACATAGTATAAGTCATTTAAAAGTGGAATCAGTCCAGTACGTCAGATCCGTCACTGTCCTCATCCATCTCTGCTGGTTCTTCTTCGGGGGCTTCCTCGGGTTCCTCTTCTGGGTCTTCCTCATCAGGATCCACCAAAGGTGCAGGTGCTTCAACAACCTAAAGTACTGCTAGCTGTGCCTCTAAATCAGCAAACCTATCATCGATCACTATGTTATGGTGATCTTGTGCGTCCATGCTTCCACTAAGTGCTACAACGTTGCCTGCCAGAGTATGATGTCCACCGATGGCCATCGAGAGTCGCTCCTGAAGCGTCTCTACCTGGAAACGCAACTGACGCATCTCAGATCGTAATGCAGAGTTCTCATCAGTGAGTCCTCTAATCCGCTGTCGCTCTGTGTCTAGAGTGGCTACCAAAGCTGCAAACGCTTGCTCAAGAGGGATGCTCAAGGTAGGAAGAGTAGGCAGTGCAGAGGCGGTCGATGACCTAGTCCTAGGTCGTGTAGGAGCTACTGGTGGTACGCGCTCTCTATAAGCCATATGGTTTATGTAGGTGGGGTAGAAATCCCAGTTCCGCGGAGGATCGAGCTCAGGAGGTATGAAAGGCTGACCCCAGTCTATCTCGCCAGGAGGATAAGGATGTCGAGGCCAGTTAAATCCCCTATCCGGTACGGGAGATGTACGAGGTGACTCAGATCGTGCAGGTTTCTTGCCCAAATTTCTGGACGACGATGCCATGCTGCGAAGTACGTGTTGCGTATGCCAATGAGTATACAGTAAGGAGAGTAAGCGATAAGTAACTAACAACTGTGCAGTTATAGTCTAGTGTGTGTATGCAACCTAGTTCCCTATAACCAATGGCTCTGATACCAATCTTTCATACCCTCAAAAAACACGTGCGGAGTTTTACCGCGAGGTGTGTGAACAAACCAGGATCATAGTCAATAGTTACTCAGAACGACACTATATGCCACATTTAAAATAAAACCAACCAAAGTTCAAACTTTAAAACCATGCAGAAGCGTTTTGTAAATAAGACAAACCCAAAATATAAAAATGCATATTTGGCAAAACATGCGCCAACCCAAACATTTAAACACTCGTAAATAGATACCAACAAACATGTCTTTAAAATAGGGTCATAGAATGCATGCTGGACCCGTGTGATGCTCCTAATGGCAAGCAGAGTTAACAACCTGAGAATAGTATACTAAAATGTCAACACAATGGTTGGTGAGTTCAAGAGTTTGCGTTTATCATAAACAATAACATTTGCATAACATAAGAAGTGCATTGAAATAGATAGCTAGTCTATATTCACAAGTAATAACCATAGTGATTTCGGGATCGAAGCTGACTGTGTTGCGTTTGTTGCCTCCCGTCACGACTTACCAGGTCGTGACGATATTTGTGTCTAGGATAATATTGCACCCGTTTGACCTCGAGTCGCACAGGTGGGGCTCGTCAGACCCAGTAGTACTACCCAAGATTTCCCGCTAGTTACCATTATTAACGATCCGAAAGTGTGAGGACTTTCAAGGTATTAAGCACTATGTTAAAACGTACACAGCTTATAATAATAAAATAGCGTTTGAGTACAAGTATGCTACCTCCCCCAAGAAGAAGGTTTATAAAAATAGAGGGGCATGAACTCACCTGGTGTGTAAAGATAATGACAAAAGAGAACTACTGATAGGTGCAAAGACAACCCTTTAAAGGTTACCTAGAACACGAGAGTACATAAGTACATGTACACATAATCATATTGAAACCCTAAGTGCTTTACAAACCAAAGAACTCAAGTTTTAGGAGACAAGACACATTTGACCCAGTTGACCCGTTTGACCCGTTGGTGACATTATAGGTGAAATTCCATTCAAACAAGCATAACAGTCCATCACACATGATTAACATACAAACTGATCACATATGACACTTCATTACCCACATGTACTACCTAGATCATCATACAACTAGATATCATACAAGTCATGCGAATCTCAACTATTATCATGCTCAGTATAACTATAACATAACTAATACATCATACAAGGATCAAATCACGCATCACATGCCATGTGAAGCCACTCACGACTTCACACCCTAAACCCTGCCAATCCTACTAAGTAGGGGCCTCAGATTCGCACGTGTGTATGATGATCATTAACATACCAATTTCCATAGCTCATATCATCCAAAATTTTATTCTTAATCAACCATTAATCAACAAAAGTCCTAGCTTACCTATATGACTCATACCATGATTTTTCCACAAACAGGCCAAAACAGGTAACAAACCAAATCAACATTCATATAACCTAAACAACACATTTAATCACCTTAGAAACCATCCACGAACACACTAGCATGGTCCTAATGTCCCAAACATGCTCAAATCATCCAATTCAAGGATTTGCACAAATAAAGTTTCCCTTTTGGGAAAGTACATCCCAAATTCATCAAACTCACACTACATTCATGAATTTACCATTTGCATACCAAATTAAGTCCATAACAATATCTAGACATGATCAACAACATCTAATTTTTATGTTTCATCAACATTCAACATCAAAAGTTACTATTTTTAGCGAGGTAAGAACTACAACGTGCATTCTCGATTTCCCAATGGTCATATCAACAATCTAGCATCTAATTATCATTATAAACACATCCATAACACCAATTCATGATCAAATCATTGTTTCATGCAGAATAAAGTTACTATTCTTAGTAACCTATGAACAATCCATCAAAATCCAAACTTTCTTGCATAATCGACGTTAACTAACATGTATCCAACTTAACTAACATAATAACATCAACAATCAACCAACATTCGGCCTCCAAATCATCCAAATCGCACAAAACTCTTGGCTAGAACAAAATACATGAAAGAAACATGAAATTAACCTTAAAATCGAGGAAACGAACAAGCTTTGATGTTGTTAACTTGTTGTATGCCTTGAAATCAATCCAAATCCGTGAGTTGATGCTTGATCTTGGTCGAATTTCGCAAGGGAGGAGGGTGGGATGCAATGTGGCGGCCGAATGGGTTATTAGGGTTGGGTTTTTGTGTTTTAATCAATTAAGTTTTGCATAATTACCTTTTAACCCTTGCACTTTGTATTTTATAAAGATTAGGCTTTTTGAATAGTTTTTAAATAATTTTTAACTACTAAACACAGTTATTATTAGTCACAAATAATAATCATGCATAATTTCCATTTGCCACAAAACACACGAAATAAATATACACGTTTCCACGTTACGAGATAAAATTCATAAATAATGTTTAGATCGCATAAGCACAACTAATAACCAACATTATTAGTTAAATAATTATCTGTTTATCATTATTAATTATTATTAAGTCACCAACGTTCAACGACAACTAGTGTGTGCTCCCGACACGTGTATGCAAGACTTAACGGAACTAACGGAGTTTTGTAATAGAAAATTACCGGATGTCACACATATTTATAACATAGACAACTCCCCTATTTGTCTGACCCACTTTTGCAAGTTACCTTGTGAGAAACAACCATTTTCTTAGTATGAGCCCCTCGTAGGATGACTTTTTGACCCTTGTATTGAAACTCAATAGTCTTAGCTTTATAGTTCAACAAAATACTTCCCAAATTTGTAAACCATGTCACACCCAAAATGAAATCACAATTGCCTAAAGGCATCACATATGCATCCACTGTAAACACTAGACCTTGCATTCTCCTTAAAAATCTAATGACTAGTCTACTACCCACCACTTGGCCACCATCAGCTACCTTGTCTACCATAGAAGAACTATTAGAAAATACACCGCATTTATTGGCCAAAGATTCATCAATAAAAATATGGGAACTACCCGTACCCATAAAAATTAGAATATCAACCTTTCCCACATGGCCTCAAACATGCATAGATTGATAAACCTCACTACCTTCTAACTCTTTCACTTTTGAGCAAATTCCATAGTAGGTAACTCAATATGTTCCTCCTCCTCTTCATCCAATAACTCCACTTCAATATGATACAACTGAGGTTTCTTCCTGCAGGACCGGGTTAGGGTGATAACTATAGTTAGTTTCACAAAAGGAGTGATCTTAGATTACTTAACAGCTCAAATAAGGAATCGGATACTTTGAAGATACAAAGAACACAAGTAACAATGTGACAGAATTAGACCAATAACACATATATAGTTTTCAAGGATGTTGTATATTGATCTTAAGTTCTATTACAAGTGTTCTAAGCATTATCTAAAATACAAGGACCTGAGAAACTTTTATACTACAACCTACAACCATCAATACTTGGAAGGACAGCTGGAATTGACTGATCTACACAACAAGATCAATCTAGAGTCAAAAGGCAAATTGCCTTTTGACTAATGACTATGACATGCCATAGCTCACTGACTTTTCCTATTACAAAAAGTCTAAAGCAACAAAAGAAGAAAATTATAGTCAAAGACTTTATCTATTATTCACTAAAGCATGGAAGTTTCACCAACTCATACAAGTTGGTGAGTTATCAGAGTTGCAGCAGAAAGTTGGTCAGCTTTATCAAAAGTAGATCAGAGAAAGCATCTTTTCTCTGTCTTCCAAAGAAATCAGTCTTCATAGCAAAATGGCTTCGGAAGACTTTGTCTTTGAAGCTTCGGAAGACTTCATCTTTGGCTTCGGAAGAACTTGGCCTTTGGCTTCGGAAGTTTTTACACTTGGAATATTTTCTGTTAAGTTTAAAGCTTCCGAAGTAATTTCTTCTGAACTTTTGGCTTCGGAAGACTTTACACTTAGAGTTTTAGAGAGTGTAAAGCTTTCGCAGCAAGTTCATCCTTGTTCATTAGTGCATGTTGGAAGATCATTGGTTGCATCAATCTTATAATCTTTAGATAGATCCTTACAAACTCCCCTTAGGTTGATGCTACCAAAATAGAGAGATTCTTCATATATTGATAGTCCTCATTAGGATCAGCAACATACCTTTCTTCATCAAATGGTTAGGATCCTTCAGACTCTCATAGAATCTTCTCATGTCATTGAGATCATGCAAAGGAAGGGTAATCATATGTTGCTGAAAGTAGACATCTTGACCTCCTTGATCTCTAGTGACATACCATCTGTCTGGATTGTCAGCAAAACTCAAGGACATAATGGGTCTTCCTACTGCAAGAGGCTTAACTCTGATGGGAGTTGGTTGAGCAGCCTCTTCATGCACTTCCTCAGGATGTTCTGACTCATCCTGAGGTGTAGAGGTGGATGCCTTAGTTTTATATTTCTTTGTAAGGGTTCTTCTGGCCATCCTTTTTCTCCTCTTTGATGATTTCAACTGAGAGGACTGGTCTTCAGCACCAGATTGTTCAGTAGTGTCCCTCTCAGTTGGGTTCTCTTCTCTCACAGGTTAAGAAGAAGAGAGAAGATGACCCTGCTGTGGATCAAAAGATGAAGTTGGCTAAGATACAACTCTAAGTTCAGGTTGTGTTGTCTTAGTGGGTTCAACCTTTACCTCAACTTCAGGTTGAGCTGGACTTGGTGGAGAATGTAAGTCCATAAGCTCTCCCCTTTTGATCTTCTGCTTGATCACCCTTATATGTTCATCTATTGTGGATAGAGACATAGGAGCAAACCTTCTTCCAGAGAATCCATATAGCTTCAAGAAGCTCATCATCCTTTGTCTATCTTTAGACTTCTTTTGCCTTTTGTGGATGATGGCCCTTGACCTTGCAGCTTCTTCTCTTAGCTTTCTCTTAGCAACTTTTCTTTCTTTTGTAGGTTGATCCTCCAGTTGCTTGAGATATTCAAACTCTATGTACTTAAAGGATAAGGGAAGAAGTGCAGCTGCCTGATAGAGTCCTGTGGCACTCAATTAGTTGATCATATTCAATTTTTCAGCTTCCCTATCTACCTGAGGTTGTGCCTGTGCCACAGTCTCTGTCTCAGGACTTTCTTGAACTAGGGAGAGGATAGGAGCATGTTTGTAAAGCCTTTTCAGTCTCTTTTCTTCCTTAATCTTAAGGAGTAATGATGCATCCTCTGCCTCCCTCCTCTCCTTTGACAGCTCAGTGTCAGCCGGCTCATTTAACTCTTCTAAGGGGAGAGAGATGATTTCATCTATATTGTAGTTCCTGGTCCCCAGGTAGTTTAGCCTGGCTACCCTTAGCTCATCTTCTTGAGTATTTGGCCTAGGGGCAGCCCGGATTGCAGCTTCTATAAAACCTGGGGACCTACTTGAACTCTCTCCCCTCAGCTTCCTCTTCCTCTCTCTTCTCCTCATCCATCTCCTCAGGAGTTAGTTTCCTTTTCCCTTTGTCAACCACAGGCCTTGGTGACTCAGGTTGGAGAGAACTTTGGCCTTCATTGCTTGGTTTAGCAGTCAAGCTCTGGCCAGAGAGAGGTTGTGAGATACCTTCACTAGCTGGTGCCTCACTGAGGGTACTGGATGCAAAGGGAGATCCTATCTCAAGGTTCACAGGCTCAACCTCTGGGCCTTTAGTCAAGGTTTTCCCTTCGAAGCTAATCTCAGGGTCGACCTTAACATCAAGTTAACCAAAGATCTCACCTGCTAGTCTCTGTCTATATAATTTTGATCTCAATTTGAATTCCTCTAGCACCCTATCTTGAATCTGGTCTGCTAATCTCTCAGCTTGGCTGTTATGGCTTGGGTTGACAAGTGGAAGATTCACCAGATTGATGCACTCATAGAAACTCAGGTGTGTGAGAAGTTGAAGATTTCCAGTTGACCCTGAGCTCTAGAGATCACAAGAGCTCTTCTGTTGGTGTCATACCACCATCTCATAATTGGATTCTTAGAGGGAGCAGACATTGCTCTTGGAATTACCTCCTCAAACAAATGTTGAATGAATAAGTCTATGTTTATGACCTGAGGAGGTTGCTGAGTCTAGACAATTGCAAGAGAGGTTGGTGACTTCTCTATGTCCGTACTCTAGGAGGAACTCCCAGGTTTTGTGGTTGTGAGGACTTTCTCCCCCTTTTTGGTAGCATCACCTTCTTGCATAGGTGAGCTGAGGGTGTCATCCATCACTTTCATAGGTTCTTGTGGACCTGGTTGAGTCCTCATTAAGGGTCTCTCAGCTAACTGGCCCCTAAGATCGGTGATCTCAAGTTGCTGGTCATTGACCCTCTTTTGCAAGATAGTCACCTGAGATTCCAGGTGAACTATCTTTGAAACTACATAGGTGCATGTGTTTGTCAGTTTGTTTACCCTATGTTTCAGACTCCCCTCATCTTCAGTTGAAGAATCACTGGGGGATGTGAGAATTGGACCAAAGTCTTCTTCCTCATCACTAGCATAGTGTTCTTGGCTGCTGGATTTCCCCTACATCATGACAACTTCCAGAGAAGTGTCAAGAGGCTAGGTTGCCATGGTTGAGGTCTTATTGATGTAATCACTTTCTAAAGTGAGAGCCTCTTCCATATGGATCTCCTAAACATGTTCAGGAAGACCCACCTCAGTTGTGGGTAGATGGTGTGGGCTAGAACTGGGTGAGTCAGGAGTACTCATTTCTCCTTGAGTGTGGGAAGAAAAGAGAGACTCATTGTACTCACTGAAACCCAAGTCCTCATCATTATAGAAATCAAGGTTGGGAATTGGGTGGTTTAAGTCCAGCGGCTGAGGATGGTAACTATCCCCTAAAGGTTGATCACTTGAGTGTTGAGACTCAGAGTGATGGCTTAAGGCTGTTGGGGATGTGAGCTTATCAGGCTGAGCATGATGAACCTCAGCACTGATCATTTGAGAGATGGGAGTGGTCTGCTCCTCAGGGGAAGTTGGAGCTCGAGATTCCACTTCCTCCTATATGGGTTGTGATATGGGGACCTGCACATGCTCAGTAGCAGGCGCAGGGGTTCGTTTGTTTTTTTTTTGTAGGTGATGGTAATTTGAGGCTGTGGGGGTGGAGTTGAGGTAGAGGGTGTGGGTTCAACACTAGCTGGTGCTGCTAGGTTGCCACCCTGAGCAATGAGCTCAAACATATTTGGAACCAGCGCTGTTTCTACCCCGGAGAAGACAACAGTAGGCTTTCTTAGTATTTTAAAGATGTTGGGCTTCATCTATCCCAATTTATGAATATTACCTGTTCTCCTCAACTGTGAGCTCAGTTCACAGTTGAGAATGTGCTGGACATATCTCGGGAACATGTAGTATTCTAAGGAGTGTAAATTAGCAAGTAAATTTGTATAGACAAATTGAGAGTACCTGTATTTGACCCCCTGAACCATTCCATGGACTATGAAAGAGAGGTATTCTGAAACTTGATCCCATCCTCCATGCTTGTTGGAGAGACTGTGTATGATGACATGGAGGAGGTATTTCCATTTGGATGAGACCTTCCCCTTCCTAAAGGTTTTGACTGAGAAGTCACCCTCATAGCCCATCTGCTGAAAAGAATGGTTGACAGCAGCTTTCAGAAAGGACAACTCACCTTCTTCATCATCCAACTAAAGGTGTGAGCTTATGATGGCCGGATTGATGAAGATTTTCCTCCCCTGTACTATAGCAGATAGTGCCTTTTCCCCATCCATGGTGACCTCTTGGCAGGTCCTCCAGAATGCAAGTAACTAATCCTCATAAAAAGGAGGATTAATGGGAAGGGAGGTGAAGTAGTGAGACACAGATAGGTATCGACAGACCTCTGAGAAATGAGGATCTTTCTCAGAGTCTAACAACGCAACCTGATTGTGTTGTCTGTGAAGGTGCATGGTAAAACCCGGTTGGTTTCGTTGATCAATGTTTACCATGAAGGAAGTTTGTTGGTAAAGAAGAAGGTTAATTTTGGGAGAAATTTTAGGTCAAGAATTTGTGGAAGAAGAAAAGAATGAGAAGAAGGTGAACCGTTGAGAATATATATGGAATGGATTTAAGACAAAGTTAATGCAAGAGGATAAACTTTGAAATCCGAAAGTAGGTCCCACTTTTGAAAAAGCGCCCAAAAAGGTAGTTTTTTTGGAAGTTGAAAATCTTCCGAAGGTAATTTTTTTCTTCGGAAGTTTTGAGAAAAAGCTTCCGAAGCCAATTTGGCTTCGGAAGATATTCTTAATGAATTATGAAAATTTGGCTTCGAAAGAAAAAAATACTTAGTGGTTTTTCTTCCGACACATATTTGATTTCGGAAGATATTAAGTCTTGGGAGTGTTATTCTAAAGAGAACAGATCTTCCGAGACTTAATTGTTTTCAGAAGATATTTGTCCTTCAAATACATACAAGTAATTAGAAGCATATTTAAGCTTCGGAAGATATTCTCAGAATTTCTTTCGAAGGTAAATTTCTTATAAGTAGTTCTTGATTTGAAGACATGAATTTCTTTCGAAGGCAACTTCAAATCTTTCGAAGAAAAATATGTTTTGAAATTTTTTTTAAAACTCTAAGGAATATCAAAAAAAAATTCTTCTAAAATAAACTGGGCTTATAAAGGTGATAAAATAAATAACTTAGGACGCACAGGTTTTAGAAATAAAGTTGATTTAAGTTTTAAGAAACAATTACTCACAGTTAATCATCCCAATAGCTGATACGAGATATTTGAATCTTTGTTCATCAAAAGCTTTAGTGAACAGATCAACATATTGTTCATTTGTGTTAACTTTGACTAATTTGATTAATCCCTTCTCAAAATTATCTCTAATCAAATGATACATGATGTTGATATGTTTGGTCCTTGAGTGCTGTATAGGATTCTCTGTAATGGAGATAGAACTGTTGTTGTCTATATGGATGGGAGTCTCTTTGAAGTTGAATCCATAGTCCAGCATCTGATTCTGAATCCAAAGCACTTGAGCATAGCAACTTGCAGCAGCAATGTATTCAGCCTCAGTAGTTGATGCAGAGACACAAGATTGTTTCTTGCATTGCCATGAGACAATCCTTCCACCAAGGAATTAAAATCCCCCAGATGTAGACTTTACAGTCATGTTACAACCACCATAGTCACTATGTGTATAAGCATACAGATTGAAATCAGAAATCTTTGGATACAAAAGGCCAAGCTTGGGAGCACCTTTGAGATATCTAAGAATCCTCTTGACAGCAACCAGGTGTGACATCTTGGGGTTGGCTTGGTATCTTGTACAAATGCATGTGTCAAACATGATATCAGGTCTGCTGGCTATTAGGTACATATGAAACCCAATCACAGCCCTGTAAAGGTGTTCATCCACACACTCCCCTTCAAGATCAGGTCCTAGGGAGTGGTTTCTGGCTATGGGTGTTTTAGCAACCTTACATTCAGTCATGTTGAATCTTGTAAGTATGTCTTGCACATAATTTGACTGACTTATGAAGATGCCATTGTCAAATTGCTTCACTTGAATTCCCAGAAAGAAATTTAGTTCCCCCATGGCACTCATTTAAAATCTGTTCTTCATCAGGCTCTCAAAGTCTTTGCAGAGCTCTGGATTAGTTGACCCGAAAATAATGTCATCCATATATACTTAAACAAGCATTAAGTCATTCCCTGTCCCTTTGATGAAGAGAGTTCCATCTATAGTACCCTTCTTGTAACCATGTTGGCAGAGATACTGAGATAGTGTTTCATACCACTTCCTTGGAGCTTGATGAAGCCCATAAAGAGCTTTATCAAGTTTGTAGACATAATTAGGATGATCTGGGTCTGCAAAGCTAGGTGGTTGTTTCACATACACTTCTTTATCAATCACCCCATACATAAAAGCACACTTGACATCAAGTTGGTAGACCTTGAAATCCTTGGATGCAGCAAAAGCCAGGAATATTCTTACAGCTTCAAGTCTTGCCACAGGAGCAAAAACATCTGTGTAATCAATTCCCTCTTCTTGTGTGTACCCTTGAACAACTAGTCTTGCCTTGTTCTTGATGACAAGTTCTCTATCATCCTTCTTGTTCCTAAAAACCCATTTGGTTCCTATGACAGTCTTGCTTTGAGGAAGAGGACATAGGTTCCAAACCTTTTGTCTTCTGATTTGAAGTAGCTCTTCTTGCATAGCTTCAACCCAGCTTCCATCCTTCAGAGCCTCATTAACTTTTGTTTGGCTCAATTTGGGACAAGAAACAAGAGTGCAAACAAACATTTTGGTCATGGGTTTGTTCTCTTGTTCTTACCCCAGTGTTAACATTTCCAATATGTTTGTGGTAGGATGTGACTTATGGATTGTTAGTTGAGGGATCACAGCAAGTTGATTGGACAGATCCAAATTTGAGAAATTTAGATCTGGCAATGGAGTGTTACCCATCACATCAACACACTTATCAAGTGAGATTTGATCCAATGAATATGTGACATCATTTATGTTGTCCTTTATGGAGTGGTTATCGGCATCAAGAAATTCTTAATCACTATCACCACCTCCATTTCCGCCAACATTTGAAACTCCTTCACCTGAGTTTTGAACCTCTGAGCTGGAATTTGAAGGCACCTCAGATGTGTGAGCTGAATTTGTCATGTTTGTGCTGATAGGATCTTCATTTGTAGGGTTAGTCACCAAAGGAGCTGAAGTAGTAATCTTGCTTAGTCTTCTCAGCTCAAATCTTGGGTCAGGATCTCCTGTTGATATATTATTTGTAGATCCTGAAATATTCTCACAAGATTTGTTAAGACAGTTCCAGACCAGAACCTTTCACACTAGGGGTGTGCTCATTGAAGGTCACATTGGCTGACTCCTCACCTACTCTAGTTCTAAGATTGTATACTCTATAAACCTTAGCTTGGGAAGAATATCCAATAAAGTGTCCATCATCTGACTTCTCATTAAATTTGGCTACTTGATCTTTGGTATTCAAGATGGTGCAAGGACATCCAAATGACCCGAGGAAACCAATATGTAACACCTGAAATTTTGCCACATAAAAGAAAGAAAAAGAAAGTATTTTGAAGAAAACTAAAAGAAGCCAAAGTTGAGGGGTGCTTTGTGTAAAAGTACACAAAAGTTAATATTTTAATATAAAGAACGCATGGTCACCCATATTGCCTTTCTTACTGCTGAGTTTGACTGAGACAAGAAGAAAAGAAGCTGAATTTGGGTTTTCTCTCGGTTGTGAAGAAGTAGAAAGCTGAAATCTTCATTGGTAAGTGTTTTCGTGTTAAATGGTTCGGTTTTTATGGGATTTTCATCCTTATAACCGATATTCAAGTGCTCTTTGTGTTTGGGTGTTTTTTTTGGTTGATTTAGGTGCTCGAACTCTTGTGCAAACAAGTTTGGTTGAGTTTTGCTTGTTTGCTGCCATAGGTGAGTTCTAGACCCCGGTTTCTACGTGTTTTAAATTGTTTTGGGGCTGAAAATGCATGATTAAAATGTTTTACCACTGATTTATGTTTACCCGTATGTTTATGTATGTATATGCTTTTGTTCTATGCTTGTTTATGTGTTGTGGTTGCTCAGAATGTTAAGTTTATGCTTAGAACAGGTACAAATGTAGATCTGGATTAGTTTTGATTCTGAAAAATGAATAACTGGTGGTCATGCTCCCAAACAGGGCTCATGCGCCTGGAAATTTGTCTTTGAAAAATTTTAAGTAGGGCTCATGCGCCCCAATAGTGCCCATGCGCCCAAGATGTTTGCCTGAAAACACTAAGTATAGACTCATGCGCCCCAATAGTGTCCATGCACCCAACCCTTTTGATTCAGGCGCCTAAGTGCTAGTCATGCGCCTGAACAGTTCATGCGCCTAAAAATGTAAGCTAAAATGCCTAAGTGTTTGATTCTTGCGCCCAAATAGTGTTAATGCGCCTAAGCAGGGCTCATGCGCCCCAATAGTGCCCATGCGCCTAAACACTTAGAAATTTTTTTGGAATTTTGGGAAATCAGAATTTTAGGGTTTGTCCCTGGTTTGACTTAATGTTATTATTTGATTATTCTATTTATGTTTTGGGCCGTTCTTGTGTTTCTTATTATTATATTATTACGTGAGTTTACGTGGTGTGATTTTATCCGTATCCGTAAAGTATTATCATTAAAGAAAGTGGAAAGATCAATGATAATGAAAGTGGAACATAAAGAATGAAAGAAAGTTTTGCAAGCAAATTCACATGAGGTCTACAACCATTAGGTTGTTAGCTCAACTGTGTGCGGTTTAGCTAACCCGATGGATATCTTTGAGATTGAGGGGACCTTTGTTGCTGCCCCGATACTGGAGTCAGCTTCGTGCACCAGTTTGGGGTCTATTTGTAGACCTCGGCCCAGTACCAGTTTCATGCGCATTATTTGGGGGCATATCACATTGGTCTGGATTAAGTGAAAGATTAAAATAAAAGTTCGAAATAAATGATGATGGGAATGGTAAAAGAAGATAATGGATGTTATCTAACTGTACGTATGATGTGTGATCGCGTACGAAAGAAATGTATATTATTTTAAAAGGGTATTTTCATATACAAATCTTTCAGGGTATTTTGATGTTTTAAAACTAGAGCTCACTCAGCAACGCTGACTTTTATGCATTCTTAGTTGGCAGGAAATTTTGCTGAGGATGGCACTCGGGGATGCTACTCGTCAGGGCTAGACTGGCATCCGTTCACCCTTAATATCATTGTTGTTTTGTAATGCAAATAATATGGTCCTTTTTAATTGATAATAATCAACGATGTATTGCTTAGCAACAATCTTTATAAATGAATGGGTGGCTTTGATATTGATTCCGCTGCATTGATTTGTACACTATATAATGTTTTTATATATATATATTTGCTATGATTGACCAACTGTGAGGTCTCCTGGAACGGGGCCTTACAAGTTGGTATCAGAGCCAACGTTTAAGAGAAATAGGTAAATATTTTCAAAAACCTAAACTTAAACTGAGGATGGGACCAAATGGATGGATGGCAGCCCGAGTAGCTACATGCCATCAGGTATTTCTTTTCTTAATATTAACCGGTATTATGTGCGTGTACTATTTGATTTACGTGCCTTAGTAGATTTGAATACTGATGTAGTCAGGATAGGAAATGCTCAGGGGATGAAGAGTAAAGTAAGTGGCTAATCACAACTGGCCACTGTAATTAGGGAGTTACTATACTTGACATAAACTGAGCTATTACCTTGAATGACCGTGTTGGTGTTTGAATCTTATAGTGTTTAGAGGATGGCCGGAGGGAGATCATCTAAGGCTTCTAGAGGTGGAGCACGGGGTGGACGTGCTGGTAGACCACAGGCCACAAAGAACAAGACGAGGACTACAGAGACGGCTCCTGGTGAGCCTGGGCTTCATCACCCGGAGGGCGGCGATGAGAGCGCCAATCTGAGGGCCTCGGTGAAAGAGGTAGTGGTGGAGGTTCACCAAGTTATGTTGATGATCTTACCGTCTGTCATGACTAAAGTGATCCGGGCTGTAAGGGATGATGAGAGGAAGGAGAAAGAAAAGGAGGAGGAGAGAAGGACTATTGCTGGAAGAGGGGGAAATATGAGGGATCATGATGATGAGGAGGAGCTAAATGCTAAAAGGGGAGCCTCCAGTGATGAAGAGGAGGTGGTAGTGCGGGAAACCGCAAGGGGATGGAGCTACGGGGCATTCCAATGGTGTAAACCCCCTACTTTTGATGGAAATGGCAATGCTGCAACTGCTCACCACTGGGTAAGGGAGATGGAGGCGGTGTTAGAAATCAGCGAGTGTCGTGAGGACCAGAAGGTGAGGTTCACCACACACTCGTTTGTTGACTTGACACTGTGTTGGTGGGACAACATTGTCCAAGCCGAGGGCAACCGGGCCATTAGGAGGATGAGATGGGAAGAGTTGAGAAATATGGTGATTGAAGAATTCTGTCCTCACTGAGAACTCGACAAGATTGAGAGGGAGTTCTTACAGCTTGAGGCGGGAACCATGACCCACCAGCAATACACTACCAAGTTTAATGAGATGGCGAGGCTGGTGCCGGATCAAGTGACGCCGATGTCAAGGAAGATTAAGAGGTATGTGCGGGGATTGCCAGCTGATATCCACAGGCACTTGATTGTTACTCGACCAAGCACTTTTAGGTCGGTGGTGGATCTGGCTGGGAGGTTGTATGATGAGAGAGAGGTGGCGGTGGTTGAGGTGAAGAAGACTGGTGGTGGTGACAAGAACTGGAGAGGGAAACGATTCGGGCGTGGCGGTTTCACCCCGAATAATAAAAGGATGAGAATGGATGACCGAGGAGTGGGGTCATCAAGCTTAGGGATGAAGAGGTGTGGCCGATGTGGGAAGGAGCACACTAGTGAATGCATGAGGGGAGTGACTGTGTGCTTTAAGTGTGGGAAGCCCAGTCATAAAGCAAAAGATTGTGGAATGCCGAAGTGCTTCAACTATGGCTGGACTAGCCACAGGAGCCATGAGTGCAGAAAGCCTAGAGCTGAGAGCTCTGGGGGCCAAGAAGGGGGCTGAAGAAGGAGGACAGAGGGCAAGTGCTAGAGCCTTCACGATGACCCGAGAAGAGGCCCGGGTAGACCCCGACGTCATGTCAGGTATGTTTCTAGTAAACCAAACTTGTGCCTCTATATTATTTGATTCTGGTGCTAGTAGGAGTTTCATTTCTATAGCTTTCTGTGCTAAGTTGCCTGTTAGTTGTAGAAGTATTGATGAGCCATTTGAGGTAGAAACTGCTATTGGTAAGTCAACCAAAATTTCTGATATGTTAGAAGACTGCGACATAGAACTCAAAGGCCATAGCTTCTCTGCTAAACTATATGTGATGCCCCTAGGTGGATTTGATGTAGTACTAGGGATGGATTGGTTAGCAGCCTATGAGGCGAATATTGTGTGTCGCAAGAAAATGATTCGATTAGTTGCGCCTGATGGAAGTTCGGTGACGGTCTACGGTGATCGTGTCACTACGGTTCCGAAGGTGATTTCGATGGCGGTGGCAGAGAAGTGCATGAAGCGGGGATGTAGTGCCTACCTGGCTTATGTGAAGGATGTGGACGCGTCAGTACCACAGTTGTCTGAAGTACCCGTGGTGTGCGACTTCCCAGACGTGTTCCCAGAAGATTTACCAGGTGTGCCACCGGACCGCGAGATCGAGTTTCAGATTGACCTGATACCCAGTACTCAACCCGTTGCCAAGGCATTGTATCGATTAGCTCTGACAGATATGAAGGAACTTATGGTTCAACTACAGGAGTTGATGGACAAAGGATTCATCCGACCGAGCATCACTCCCTGGGGGGCTCCAGTCTTGTTTGTAAAGAAGAAGGACGGTAGTATGAGAATGTGTATCGACTACTGAGAGTTAAACAAGTTAACGGTGAAGAAACGATATCCCCTGCTGAGAATAGATGACTTGTTTGACCAGCTCCAAGGTGCCAGTTGGTTCTCAAGGATAGAACTCCGATCTGGCTACCATCAATTGAAGGTAAGGGAGCAAGATATTCCTAAGACAACTTTCCGTACGTGTTACGGACACTACGAGTTTCTCGTCATGTCTTTCGGTCTAACTAATGCTCCAACTGCCTTTATGGATATGATGAACCGAGTGTGTCAGCCAATGTTGGATAAATCAGTGATTGTGTTTATTGATGATATCCTGATCTATTCAAAGTGCGAAGAAGAACATGCCGACCATATACACGAAGTGTTGGAGACACTTAGAAGAGAAAAGTTATATGCTAAATTCTCTAAGTGTGCTTTTTGGTTGCGCGAAGTTCAATTTTTAGGTCATGTGGTGAATTCTGAAGGAATCATGGTGGACCCGACGAAGGTTAGGCGGTGATGCAATGGAAGTCTCTAAAGACGCCATCCAAGATTCGCTGTTTCTTGGGTTCGGCGGGCTACTACAGAAGGTTTATTCAAGACTTTTCCAAGATAGCCTCACCTTTGACCAAGCTGACTCGCAAGGATGTGAAGTATGTATGGGGACGGGAACAAGAGGATACTTTTGAGGAGTTAAAGACAAGATTAACTCCAGCTCCTGTCTTGACATTGCCCAAGGGGAACGAGGATTTAGTGGTCTATTCGGATGCCTCCTATTTGGGACTGGGTTGCGTGCTAATGCAGCGTGGGAGAGTGATCACTTACGCATCTCGACAATTGAAGACCCATGAGACCAATTAACCCACTCATGACTTAGAGCTAGCAGCGGTGGTTTTTGCATTGAAGATTTGGAGGCATTACTTATACGGGATGAAGTGCGCAATCTTCACGGACCACAAGAGCTTAAAGTATTTCTTTGAGGAAAAGTATCGCAACATGAGGCAGAGGTGGTGGTTAGAGTTGATCAAGGATTATGATTGTGAGATCCACTACCATCCGGGTAAAGCCAATGTTGTGGCCGATGCCCTGAGCCTAAAGGAGAGACCCGAGCCAATCCGGGTGAAGGCTTATCAATTGGTGATGACCTCTGACGTATTGACACAGGTCAAAGAATTTCAGAATGAGGCATTAAAAGAAGATCACCATAACGCTGAAAAGATGAGAGGTTTGGTCGTAGAGTTGGGAAAGAATACCCATGGAGTTAGAACCCGCTTCGGGGGGATGTGGATCCCTCGTTGCAAAGACCTACGGTGATGGATCATGGATGAAGCTCATAAGACTCGATACTCCATTCATCCTGGTGCTACCAAGATGTATCAAGATATGAAGAAAAATTACTGGTGGCCGGGAATGAAGCGCGATGTAGTGGAGTATGTGAGTAAGTGCCTTACTTGTCTGCAAGTAAAGGCAGAACATCAGAAGCCATACGGAAAGATCCAACCATTGGATATACCCGAGTGGAAGTGGGAGCACATCCCCATGGACTTCATTACGAAGCTACCTTGTACGGCGAGGGGGTACGATACCATATGGGTGATAGTTGATCGTCTGACAAAGAGTGCTCACTTCCTAATGATCCGCAAGACGTATTCCTCCGAGAGACTGGTAGATCTGTTCATTAAGGAGATTGTAGCTCGTCATGGTGTGCCGGTGTCTATTGTGTCGGACCGTGACACCCGGTTCACATCGAAGTTTTGGAAAAGATTCCATGATGCGATGGGGACGAGGCTACACATTAGCACGGCTTACCATCCTCAGACAGATGTTCAGTCTGAGAGGATGATTCAGATGCTCGAGGATATGCTTCGAGCCTGTGTGATCCACTTTGGAGGAAGTTGGGATGATCACCTACCGTTGGCGGAGTTCTCATACAACAATAGTTATCATGACTGCATAGGCATGCCACCATATGAGATGCTGTACGGTAGAAGGTGTAGGACACCCGTGTGTTAGGGAGACATCGGGCTGAAAGAGTTGGGAAGTCTTGAGGTGATCGTGGCTATGACTAAAAAGTTGGAAAAGATCAAAGCCTTTATGAAGGCAGCAAAGGATAGACAGAAGTCGTATGCTGACAAAAGGCGTAGACCGATTGAATTCAACGTGGGTGATAGTCATGTTGAAGGTCTCACCTTGGAAGGGGATCATCCGGTTCCGAAAGAGGGGCAAGCTGAGCCTGAGGTACATAGGGCCTTTCCGAATCATTGCACGAGTAGGAGAGGTGGCCTATCGATTAGAATTTCCTGATGAGTTAAGTGGAATTCATCCGACCTTCCATGTATCTCATTTGAGAAAATGCTTAGCTGACGAGGACATGGTTGTACCACTGGATGATATCGAAGTGGATGAACGGCTCAACTATGTGGAGCAACCAGTGGCAATTATCGATCGGAAGGAGAAGAGATTAAGAAATAAAGTGGTTCCACTTGTGCGCGTGCAGTGGAAACACCAAAAGGGTTCGAAGTCTACGTGGCAGACCGAAGATGAAATGAGACAGCATTACCCACAGTTAGTCGAAGAGTGACTTGTTTCGGGGGCAAAACCTCTTTAAGGGGGGTAGACTTGTAACACCTGAAATTTTGCCACATAAAAGAAAGAAAAAGAAAGTATTTTGAAGAAAACTAAAAGAAGCCAAAAGTGAGGGGTGCTTTGTGTAAAAGTACACAAAAGTCAATATTTTAATATAAAGAAGGCATGGTGGCCCATATTGCCTTTCTTACTGCTGAGTTCGACTGAGACAAGAAGAAAATAAGCTGAATTTGGGTTTTCTCTTGGTTGTGAAGAAGTAGAAGGCTGAAATCTTCATTGGTAAGTGTTTTCGTGTTAGATGGTTCGGTTTTTATGGGATTTTCATCCTTATAACCGATATTTAAGTGCTCTTTGTGTTTGGGTGTTTGTTTTGCTTGATTTAGGTGCTCGAACTCTTGTGCAAACAAGTTTGGTTGAGTTTTGCTTGTTTGCTGCAATAGGTGAGTTCTACACCCCGATTTTTACGTGTTTTAAACTGTTTTGGGGCTGAAAATGCATGATTAAAATGTTTTACCACTGATTTATGTTTACCCGTATGTTTATGTATGTATATGCTTTTGTTCTATGCTTGTTTATGTGTTGTGGTTGCTTAGAATGTTAAGTTTATGCTTAGAACAGGTACAAATGTAGATCTGGATTAGTTTTGATTCTTAAAAATGAATAACAGGTGGTCATGAGGGCCAAACAGGGCCCATGCGCCTGGAAATTTATCTTAGAAAAATTTTAAGTAGGGCTCATGCGCCCTAATAGTGCCCATGCACCCAAGATGTTTGCCTGAAAACACTAAGTATAGACTCATGCGCCCCAATAGTGTCCATGCGCCCAACCCTTTTGATTCAGGCGCCTAAGTGCTAGTCATGCGCCTGAACAGTTCATGAGCCTAGAAATGTAAGCTAAAATGCCTAAGTGTATGATTCATGTGCCCAAATAGTGTTAATGCGCCTAAGCAGGGCTCATGCGCCCCAATAGTGCCCATGCGCCTAAACACTTAGAAAAGTTTCTAGAATTTTGGGAAATCAGAATTTTAGGGTTTGTCCCTGGTTTGACTTGGTGTTATTATTTGATTATTTTATTTATGTTTTGGGCTGTTTTTGTGTTTCTTATTATTATATTATTACGTGACTTTACGTGGTGTGATTTTATCCGTATCCGTAAAGTATTATCATTAAAGAAAGTGGAAAGATCAATGATAATGAAAGTGGAACATAAAGAACGAAAGAAAGTCTTGCAAGCAAATTCACATGAGGTCCACAACGATTAGGTTGTTAGCTCAACTGTGTGCGGTTTAGCTACCCGATGGATGCACACAGGGTCAATCTTTGAGATTGAGGGGACCTTTGTTGCTGCTACGGTACTGGAGTCAGCTTGGTGCACCAGTTTGGGGTCTATTTGTAGATCTCGCCCAGTACCAGTTTCATGGGCATTATTTGGGGGCATAGCACATTGGTCCGGATTAAGTAAAAGATTAAAATAAAAGTTTGAAATGAATGATGATGGAAATGGTAAAAGAAGATAATAAATGTTATCTAACTGTACGTATGATGCGTGATAGCGTACGAAAGAAATGTATATTATTTTAAAAGGGTATTTTCATATAAAAATCTTTCAGGGTATTTTGATGTTTTAAAACTAGAGCTCACTCAGCAATGCTGACTTTTATGCATTCTCAGTTGGCAGAAAATTTTGCTGAGGATGGCACTCGGGGAGGCTACTCGTCAGGGCTAGACTGGCATCCGTTCACCCTTAATATCATTGTTGTTTTGTAATGAAAATAATATGGGCCTTTGTAATTGATAATAATCAACGATGTATTGCTTAGGAACAATCTTTATAAATGAATGGGTGGCTTTTGATATTGGTTCCGCTGCATTGATTCGTACACTATATAATGTTTTTTTATATATATTTGCTATGATTGACCAACTGTGAGGTCTCCGAGAATGGGGCCTTACACAATAAATGGTCTCCTTTTACGCCACAGCTCATAAGGAGTCTTACCATGAGTCCTAACCACTAAAACTCTATTCTGCACATAGCAGGCTGTGTTAACTGCCTCTACCCAGAAGGTGATGGGCAGTTTAGAGTCCGACAACATGGTTCTTGCAGCTTTAATAAGTGTCCTGTTTCTCCTCTCAGCAACACCGTTTTACTGAGGAGTCCTGGGAGCACTATATTGTCTTGTAATACCCTTTTCATCATAAAATGTATCAAGGATTTGGTTCTTAAATTCTATTCCTTGATCACATCTTATGGTCTTGATCTTGTGATCAGATTGATTCTCAATTTTCAGAATGAAATTTTTCAAGATCTCGGGGGTCTCATCCTTAGTTCTAGAGAAAAATACCCAAATGAATCTTGTGAAATCATCTGTGATCACTAAGCATAAAAGGTCCTTCCTAAACTCATTACACTTATGGGGCCAAACAAATCTATATGTAATAGGTATTGGGGAGTAGTGATGGAGTTCATTTCCTTTAGTTTGTGAGACACTTTGTGTTGCTTCCCTTTCAGGCATGCAACACAGTGGTCATCACTTTTAAACTCTTTCTTTGGCATTCCAATTACCAAATCATTCTTAATCAATTTATTCATATTCTTAAAGTTTACTTGGCACATTCTTTTATGCCAAATAAAAAACTCATCACTATTTTCTTTAGATAGAAAGCAAGAAACTTCTCATGAGGGAGATGTTTCATGTAAATCCATCTTGTACATGTTCCCTCTCTTGGGGGCTCTGAGCAGGATATGCTCTTGAGGAATTGCCACCCCGGGCTTGAGAACAATGCACTCATGCTCAGTGAAGATCATATGGTGTTTCTGATCACAAAATTGGGATACACTCAGAAGATTGTATCCAAGCTCCATGACAAAGTTTTCCTTCTCAATGCTCCTTCCAGAAATGTAACCACCAAAATCTCCTCCAAAAGCAACTGGACCTCCATCAATTTTCTCAAAATTTTAAAGCAGAGAACCATCGCCAGTCATGTGCCTGGAACATCCACTATCTATAATCCAAACATTCTTCTTGGTCTTTAACTATTCCTGCACAAAAAGAGGTGATTAGTTACACTTAGAAACCCAATCCTCATTGGTATTGGGCTTATTAAAATGAGTTGAAGACATTGTAGCAGTAAGTGATCCTATATTCAAGCTTTGAGGATCATTTGCTGTTGTTGATGAAGAACTTTCAGTCACATGGTCTTCCTTCATCTTCCATACCACCTTTGGAAGATTGGGCCTGACCTTCAAGGCTTCATAAGTTTTGACAACTTCGGAAGTTTTGGAGACTGGACTTTTGAAAGATCTTGCTTTCACTGTAGTAAGCTTGAGTACTTCCGAAGCATTCCTTTCTTCCGAGACCAACTTTTCTTACGAAGGCAATTTTTCACCTATCTTCTTCTTCATTTTAGAGCTTTTGAAGGAAACAAAATTTTCTTCCAAAGCTATTTGTTCCTTCTTCTTCTCAGAAGTGTTCTTTTTGGTCATGTGGATGGTACTTTTAGGATTGTACTTGCAATCCTTAGCCAGATGAGAAGTATTACCACATATGACACAGTTGAGTTCCTTCCTTCTAAGTGTCTTCTTTTGAGAGCAAGACTGAGTTTGATCACTTTCCTTCTCCATCTTCATCTTTACAGATGATGCAACAAGCTTCTTCGGGAGAGGCTTGCTCTTGGAGCTGGATGGTTCAGGCGTGTAGCAGTGGTACACAACTTATCAGTCTTCTTCTTTTTGCTGGAATGATTTGGAACTACACTATAACTCCTGGTACTAGAGTTCATATTTGAGTCTTCAGTCTTTACCACTTCAAAACCTGTAGAAATAAACACTTGTTTCTGCTTTGAGTCAAAAGTGGCCTTGATTTCTTGAGCCTTCTTTGATCTTCTCTTGGATCTTCTAATCAAGTTCTTTCTCTTTGACTTGATCATTCCAGACTCTTTCCTTTCCTTAGAAGAATAATGACCCTTCTTAGGATGATCTTCTTCACTCTTCTTAGAGTCATCCTTCACTATCTCCTCTTCATCCACTTCAATAATGGGGTCTATGAAGGGAAGCTCATCTTCATAAGTTCCACACCTTGGAGATGTTACAGACAAAAAAGTGTGTTGAGGAGCTATTTTAGTAGATCCCAGTCCCCGCTTATTCTGATAACAAACTTTTGCATGTAGGGATTAGGATATTATGATCTTAAAGGTCTCTTCTTTAAGAACACATTTTTCTGCCCTGGCTTTGCTGATCACAAGCTCAGCCTAGCATTCAGTTAACTTTGAGATGAGATCTTTGATTTGAGTCCTGTAGTTAGTGTGCTCATGCTTAAGAGTTGAAATGGTTTTCTCTAGATCTTCTATCTTAAGTTTATAATCATTTTTAGCTCTTTTAAAGTTAGCTTTTAAGATATTTAAGGACTCAAGATCAGATCTCATCTCTAAGTTATAGGACCTGTATCTATTAACTTTAGCAATGCATTCAGGAGTACAAAGATGTTCTAATACCTTGGCCTCATCATGTTCTACCATTAGTGCTTGGTTTTGAGAGGCATCCTTAACCTGAAAGTTCCAGTCAAAGCCTCCTTCTTCAACAGCAACTCCATCTTGCTATCTTGGCTTCTCATTCTGGTGAGCTCCCTTAGTGTAGTTTGGCCTGGATTGTGCTTGGCCACCATTTGACTTTGGTGCCTTGCACTCCCTGGAAAAGTGTCCTATTTGGTTACAGTTGTAACACTTCACCTTGCTTTTGTCCAGCCCAAACATTCCACTGGCTGCATTGCTGGGAAACCTTCTCCCAGTCCTCTTGTAGAACTTCTGGGCTCTATGAGTGAGTAGAGCCATCTGCTGGACTATTTCCATATATTCTAGATCATCTGGATGGATATAGTCCAGGTCTTCAAAAGTGAAGAGAATGTTGCCTGAACTTTCATCAGAAGGCATAAAAGCTTGTGAAGAACTTGTCTCCTGGAATGGGCTTCAAGGGATGTAGCCTTCCCTTAGTGTCTCCAGAAAGGTATTGAAAGGACCTTTTTATGATTTATCTGGGAAGCAGATGAGATGGTGATGTGGTTCTCTGCAATCCCTTTCAACCACATGAAGGGCTAAACTCTGATGAGTGTTGGAGTTACTAGATGAGTTCTGTATGTTCATCTACATCTGGTATCCATTAATTATTCCATATAACTCAGTGAGAGTAAGAGTCTTGAGGTTTTCAGTCCTCTTAATGACCACACAGTAATGGACATTGTCTGGGAAGAGAGGACATGAACTTCCTAACACTATCTCTATTCTCAATGGTTACTCCAACATCAGCTAGAGTATCCACAATCTCAATGTACCTGAAGTACTGTTGAGTCATGGTTTCACCTGTCTTGAAAGTGAAATTTTCAAACTGCTGCTTCAAGAGGTCCTTGTTTTCTTTGGCTTCATTGGACCCCTCATAGATCAGCTTCAGTGCATCCCATAGCTGTTTGGCGGTCTTGCACTTCTTGAAACCTCTATAGATGGAGTTAGGAAGAGTAGTTTGAAGGGCTGTCATAGCTTTCTGATCAATATCAATTTTCTTCCAATCTTCTTCAGAAAAATCAGCTCTTTTCTTTGGTATCATACCACCACCAGCAGCAGCTGAAGTGGTGTATGGTACATGAGGTCCATTGACAACAGACTCCCGTATCCTGGAATCTCAAGACTTGATGAAGCCTTCCATCCTTTGGCACCAAGTATCAAAATCCTCAGGAGTGGTCAGTGGGGACTATAATTAGTTAAGTGAAGTGTGAAACTAAGAGGATTTAGGATGGTGAGATCTTACAATCAAGAGCCTGGAATGCTCTGATACCAATTGCAGGACTGGGTTAGGGTGATAACTATAATTAGTTTCATAAGAGGAGTGATCTTAGATCACTTAACAACTCAAATAGGGAACCGGATACTCTAAAGATACAAAGAACACAAGTAACAATAAGACAGAACTTAGAACAATAACACAGATATTGTTTTCAAGGATGTTGTATATTGATCTCAAGTTCTATTACAAGTGTTGTAAGCATTATCTAAAATACAAGGACATAAGACACTTTTATACTACAACCTACAACAGTCAATACTTGGAAGGACAGTTGGAATTGACTGATCTAGACAACAAGATCAATCTAGAGTCAAAAGGCATATTTCCTTTTGACTAATGACTATGACATGACATAGCTCACTGACTTTTCCTATTACAAAAAGTCTAAAGGAACAAAAGAAGAAAATTACAGTCAAAGACTTTATCTACTCTACACTAAAGCATGGAAGTTTCACCAACTCATACAAGTTGGTGAGTTATCAGAGTTGCAGTAGAAAGTTGGTCAGCTTTATCAAAAGTAGATCAAAGAAAGCATATTTTCTCTGTCTTTCGAAGAAATCAGTCTAGATAGCAAAATGGCTTCGGAAGAATTTGTCTTTGAAGCTTCGAAAGACTTCATCTTTGGCTTCGGAAGAACTTGGCCTTTGGCTTCGGATGTTTTTACACTTGGAATATTTTCTGTTAAGTGTAAAGCTTCCAAAGTAATTTCTTCTAAACTTTTGGCTTCGGAAGACTTTACACTTAAAGTTTTAGATAGTGTAAAGCTTCCGCAGCAAGTTCATCCTTGTTCCTTAGTGCATGTTGGAAGATCATTAGTTGCATCAACCTTGTAATCTTCAGATAGATCCACATCTAACATGTTTTTCATCACACATGTAACACAACCCTTTAGACCAAAGCCAAATCCACTACCCCCAAATTTTAAATTACCATTAGATTTCTTAAGATTCTGAGTAGCCTTTTGAAGCTTAACTTACCCATAAGCTTCTAGAACGGACTTAGGATGAAACATTCTTACGTGAAATTGAATCTCTTCCTCTAAACCCGCAATGAAGAAACGAAAAGCATATTCAAGAGGAAGTTGTAGTTTACTCATAATTTGATCAAATGCATAGTGCTATTCTTCAGCGGATGAAGTCATCTTAAGGTTCTTTAATTCTAACATCGGATCGTCAAAGAGATTTCAAAATTATACATCAAGAGCCATCTTAAGTTCATTCCAAGTAGGAGGAACATCATTTCCTTTCAACCAATGTATTGCACTTTCTTCGAAATGAATTGATGCCAGACAAACTCGAGTTGCATTAACCACTTCGTCTAATTGAAAGAACTGCTCTGTCCGAAATAACCATGCTAACAAATCAACTCCATTAAACTTTAGGAAATCAATTCAAGTTAATCGTGATGAATATTGATAACTTGATCCTTCATCAGAGTTACTGACTGAATTTCCTCCTATAGACATTCCTCCTTAAGCATTTAGGATCATGAATAAGTTCTTAATTGCTTCCTTCATCGCCAAAACCGATCAAGCCTATTCCTTCCTAATTTCAGAAATCAATTTCTCCTGATCCTTATGAGTATCCTCAATTGAATAATCCTTCAATTATGCAATAATCTATGGATTACCTTTTCCTGTTGTGTAACACCCGAAAATTTGTTTAAAATAAAGGAAAATAAAAGTATCTTGAAAGAAAAGATAATGGACACAAGTGGAGGGGGTAAAGTGTGCAAAGTACAAAACCTTATTATTTTATGTTTAAAAGGGGCATGGCCGCCCATGCCACTGCCCTTTTAACTTTGCTTTCGGCTGGAACAAGAAAGAAGAAAGAAAAACTGAAGTTCTCTCGGTTTCTAGTGAGAGAAAGCTAAAAACAATGGAAGGTGAGTATTTTCTTGTGTAATTGGTTCGGTTTCAGCTAAATTTTCAGCTTGTGAACCGATTCTTATGTGTTCTTTGTGCTTGGTTTTGTGTTTTGGTGTGTTTAGGTTGTTTGAACTTTTTGTGCCCTCAAGTTCAGTGGTGTTTTGCTTGAAGGCTGCATTGGTGAGTTCTAGATCCCCGGTTTCTTGTTTTAACCGTATTTTTGGGACTGAAATTTATAGGTTTGAATATAATTGCTGCTCATGCGCCTGAAATTTTGCTCAAACGCCTAGGTCCCTTCTCATGCTCCCAAATAGGGCTCATGCGCCTGAGATTTTTTTTTGCCAAAAAGCCTAAGTTCCAGCCCATGCGCCCCAATAGTGCCCATGCGCCCAAAAAATTGCTCATGCACCTAAGTGTTAGTTCATGCGCCCAGAAAAGTGTTAATGCGCCTAAGTAAGGCTCATGCGCCTGTATAGTACTCATACGCCTAGATTTCCTCATGTGCCTAAATGTTCATGCGTCTAAGTAAGGCTCATGCGCCTGCACAGTACTCATGCACGTGAATAGTACTCATGCGTCTGCATAGTGTTAATCTGCCTAAACGCCTTAGAAAATTTTTGAAATTTTTGGGAAATAGAAATTTAAGACTTAACCCAGGGATGTTTTGGTGGTTATGTTTGTTGATGTTTGCATGTTTATGGCATGTTCTTGTTGGACCAAAAGAACCAATGAGCATGATCAGAAAAACCTTTAAGTCCCACAGACATTACAACAACTGAAGTAGTCTGCAACAGCTGAAGACATCAACTGATAACAAGGTCTGAAGACAAAGTCTGAAGTGAAAGAGCTGAAGACAAAGTCTGAAGTGAAAGAGCTGAAGACAAAGTCTGAAGTGTAAGAGCTGAAGACAAAGTCTGAAGTGAAAAAGCTGAAGACAAAGTCTGAAGCTAAAGAACTGAAGACAAAGTCTGAAGACAAAAGCTGAAGACAAAGACTGAAGACCAAGTTTTAGATGTTGTCACAACAGCTGAAGAAGACCTCTTCAGTAGTTGTGATGGTTTCCTTTCAGTAGTTATATTTTCCTTTCAGTACTTGTAGTTTCAGTAGTTTTAGTTTCATCTTGTACTTAGCATACTCTGAGATGTTCTCAGTTGTTGTGAACATTCTCAGTAGTTTGCTTACTTTCAGTTGTTTGTAATAATTCTGTTAGATGTCACTATCAAGTGACATCAGCAGACGTCACATTCCTTTATATAAGGAATGTTGACCTAGTTGTAAGATGGACAGCTATAGCGAAACTTAGCGAAGCTTAGCGGCCGCCATACCGAAGCATTTGTGCATGAATGATATTATCCATTTTGTAGAAAACCCTCTTTCTCTATAACCGTGTACTGTTCCATTGAATATCTATTGTGTTCTTGCTATATTTGTCTAATTCTTGTTCTAATTCCGCTGCGATTCAACTCTAATTGATCAAACTTAGATCACTGATCCTGACAAATGGTATCAGAGCGGGTTAATCATTGATCGGTTTAACAATTGATCATTGAAACTGCTATTTCGATATCTAAAGTTTGATCGAATTAGCATATTTGCAAGAATTGGTTATAGAGATTGGTCTTCTGCTGCTTCTGGTTAGTCAATTTGAGTTTCTTCTTGGTTCATATTGAGTTTGTTGTGTTTTTGTGCTAAATCTGTTGAAACTTCATTGAATTGGTTTGAATCTGAGAATGACTACTCCATCTAATGACCCTCACAATACTGGCTCCTCAACCAAGCCTCCGATGCTGGTTAGGAGTGAGTATAACATATGGCAACGAAGAATGCTCCATCACCTGTCTGTTAACAGTTCAGGTTGTTGGACATCTGTGGTTCACGGTCCACACAAGCCTATGGTGAACAATCCGGAGACCAACCAAATGGTTCCGAAGAAGAAAGAGCAATACTCAGATGAAGATCGTAAACTGTTTGAGATTGATGCTAAAGCCCATGGAATTCTGGCCATGGCACTGCCTAATGAAATCTATTCTGGGCTTATGCATCATGAAACTGCTCATGACCTCTGGAATGCTTTGAAGGAACAATTCGGAGGAACTGATGAGGTCTTAGCAAACAACAGAGAAATCCTCGCCCAACAATATGAGACATTCTCTCATAGGAAGGGTGAGACACTAACTCAACAGTTTGAGCGTTTCTCCTGCTTGATCTCTGAGCTAAAAATGGTCAAGCATGAGTATACTAACAGCCAGATGAATAACAGATTCCTCAGATCACTGCCTGAGAGATGGGACACATACACCATTGTCCTACGCTCCAGTGCAAATCTGGATAGCCTATCTCTCACCCAACTCCATGGGAAACTGCTTACATTTGAAAGAGAGATAGAGCAGAAAAGGAAACTGGCATCATCAGGAAAGCTCACTGATGACTTTGTACCAGGGAACACTGCCTTGGTCGGTCACGAGTCAGAATATGCTGGATCAGAAAGACATTATGATGAGCATATTGATTTCTCTTCAAACAGTTCTGATCATGCATTTGTTGGTGTTGACAGTCATTCTGGGTGTAATAGTGATAATTTATGCTTTATCATGGATGATTTGATGGGTATTGCTGATGATGATTTAGAAGAGATGGATATTTTGAGCCAAATGGCCTTGATCAATATCAGATCTCAAAAGTTCTACAAGAGAACTGGTAGGAAATTTCCAGGACTCTCTGGCAAAACCAAAGTTGGTTTTGACAAGAGTAAGTTGAGGTGTCACAAATGCCACAGGCTTGGGCACTTTGCAAGAGAGTGTAGATCAACTGGATCTAACTCCTCTGCACCCTTTATGACCTTTCCAAGCAATAGTTCACAAAACAAAGGGCAACATCCTGCTAGTTTTGGTCATCACTCATAACCTCAATCTCCTGCATATTTTGTCCCTCAGGGTCCAATGCCATATCCATATCCCTGCTATTACATGCCACAGCCAAATCCAGTTCAAGTTCATATAGCACAACAACCTCAAGCCCTACCTGAGCCTCAACCATCTCCATCACAATCTCAACCTCATCACAGCTTCTTCACACCAGGAGTTGTTGACTGGAGCAGCTCACCAGATGATCTTTCTGGTTTCAATGAGCAATTATTTGCTGGTGCTGGTCAACATGGTGGTGAACATCCTTTTGGGAATCTTGCTCTCATGGCCCTGGAGTCTACTGAGGGTTCCTGCTCCAATGCATCATCTACACAGGTAACCCAGGTATCTTCTGAGGCTAAAGCCAAGTTATGTTCTGAATCATGCATAGCTGCCTTTGTCTCTATTAGAGAGGCAAATGTAGATTTAATCAATCAAAATCTTGAGCTTGAGAAAACTATTTCCAAAAGAAAAGCTGAGTATGAGTCTGCTCTTAATGACAAAGATGATGAGATTTACAAGCTTAAATGCCAACTTAATGATGAAAAGGCTAAGGTAGAGGTCATACTTGAGAACCACAGAAGTCTCAAAGAGACACTTGCAGCTACCCAAGTTGAGTGTGACCGCTGGGTAACATCCTGTAAGGGATTTGAAATGCTTCTCAGCAAGCAAACAGCTTCAAATGTGAAGTTTGGAATAGGTTACAATCATACTGCACCACCTACTGATTTTACTTCAAAATCAATAGTAAAATCTGAAGGTGAAAGTAATTTCCAAACCACATCATCATGTGATTCATCCTCAAATGATAATACAAAATTAGAAGATGAAGTCAGTGTTAAGATCTCAGCAAATCAATTGCCTGATGGTTTAAATGCTGATAAACACATGAAGCTGAGCAATTCAGATGTTGTCCCTCAAAGTACTCCAAGTACTGAAGGGCAAGTCACAACATCTGAAAAGCATTTCAAATCTGCTGAAATAAAAGGATTAACAACTGCTGAGGAATCTATCATACGGTCTTTCAGGACGGATAGAGAACAGCTGAAGAACAAGTCTTCAGTTGTTACCGATCCTTCAGTACTTAACACAAGTACTGAAAGGAGGAAAGTACTGAAGATCACACCTTCAGTAGTTTCCACTTCAGCAGTTGATCAATCCAAGATGAAGAATAAGCCATGTGAAATATGTGGTAAATTCAATCATCTATCTGATGAATGCTGGTACAAAAAGGGTTCCAAACTCAACAGAGATAAGCTCATTAAAGAAGAGATTAATAAAATGAAAAATGAGTTTGAGACCAAGTTTGTACCACAGTCATCTCAAACTGATAAACCCAAGGCCTCGCCAAAATCCAAAAAGAAGGATGGGGTTTATCAGAAAAGCTGATAGTGTTCCTCATGATAAACATCAGACTAAGTCTGTGAATTTCAAGAAGGAGGAAATGGTGGGTCACAGGAACTCATCAAAAACAAGTACTGATGTGTCAAATGAGCTGAAGGCTTTAGCAACAAATCAGACACAACTTGTTATGATGGTTCAGCATTTGTTGGGGAGAGTTAACCAACTAGATGCACCTGTGATCAAACCACTGAAAAGGAAATCCAAGCCCAAATCTAAGAAATCCATTTCAGCACCATCTCCACCTTCATCAGCTGTTAATCATGAGAAACAAGTTATGGTTAAATCTGTTGATGAAAACAGACCCAAAACCAAAAAGGTTTGGGTCTCTAAAGCTAACTAGTTTCTTATGATAAATGCAGGGTTCTTCAGCATGCCAAAGAAGCATCTGGTATGTAGACAGTGGAGGATCTATGCATATGACTGGGAGCAGTTCTCTTCTTAATGACTACTCTCAAGGAAAGAAGGGATTTGTCTCATTTGGAAATGATGCTAAGGGTTACATCATCGGGAAAGGATTTGTGTCAAATGGAGAAATCAGATTTGATGATGTTAACCATGTGGAGAATCTCAAGTATAATCTACTGAGTGTCAGTCAGATGTGTGATAAAGGGCATGTTGCACTTTTCACAAGCCAGAACTGTCGGATTCTGTCTTCCAAAGTTCTGAGGCTGATTGACAAGGTATTGGATGAACATACTCTCCTGAAGGCCAACAGGATAGGAAGAGTATATGCCTTGGATTTGTCAAAGAAGATTGATTTAAAAGGTCATCCTTGCCTATTCTCCAAGGCCTCTCCTCAGAAATCTAAACTGTGGCATAGAAGGCTGGGTCATGTTAATCTCAAAAACATGAATCAGCTAATCCACAATAGTTTAGTGAGAGGTCTACCAATAAGTGACAACTACTGATGATCTCAGTCAACAAGTACTGATGAGCATTCGTATACTATTGTCACAAATAAGTACTGATAAGTTCTTTTATCCTCAGTAGTTTTCATAACTACTGAAGACTAAATTACTTAAAAGTACTGAAGTACTCTATCTGTTGAAAAGAACTGATGTGGTTACAACTACTGATGTAGTTACAACTACTGATGTCAGTATAACAGATAAGTACTGATGACCAATGAAACGTCTGAAAATCAACAAAAAGTCTGATAAGTGTTGAGGTCAGAATGAAACAGCTGATGAGCTAAGAATTGACGACAACAGCTGATGAGAAACTTTTCTCTTCAGTTGTTTCTACAACTGCTGTTTCACTTCATACAACTGAAGCCAAAACCATGTCTTCAGTAGTTTTACAACTACTGATGACTAACACCAAATCTTCAGTTGTTTACAACACCTGAAGCCAAAACCATGTCTTCAGTAGTTTCACAACTACTGATGACTAATACCAAGTCTTCAGTTGTTACAACTTCTGAAAGTTAAAACCAGGTCTTCAGTTGTTTTCAAACAACTGATGACAGCACCAACACTTTCAGTCGTTTTATATCAGCCTTTTCTTACCCTATAAATACCTAAACCTAATTTCAAACGTTTCATTAGCCGTTTTATGTCCTTCACTCTCTCAACAATGGCGACCATGAAACTCAAACCCAGACACAACTGTGTTGCCTACCTCTCGAAATCGGCCTTTTGGAACAAATTTGATAATGCCATCGATCTTATGGTAGATTCCCAGTACCGAACCGCTTTTCTTCTGAATCCTACCATATACCACGATTCCCTAAGCCAATTCTGGACCAACGTCTCCGTGCAAACTGGTGAGAATGATCGCCAAATCACTCTCCAGTCGTTGGTTAACCAGAAACAGGTGGTCATCACTCCAGACATCATTCGAAAACCCTAAATCTACATGATGCCACCTGCGTCACAGAATACCCGAAAGGCACAACTGATATGTCTTTCATCAATAACGGGTATGAAGGAGACTTAAGTGCTACCACCATTCTGAAGAAGCGCTTCCATGATGCTGAACGTCTTATATTCCACATGGTGAATGTCTGCCTTGCACCAAAAACCTCCTCATGGGATCAGATGTCCTCCCGATGGCAACAGGTATTATACTCTATCTTTGAACGACAAAATCTAAATTTTTCTGAGATAGTTTTCATGGAACTAAAGGATCTGGCTTTGAAACCTGTGGCAAACAGATGGATATTATATCCCAGGTTTCTCATGGCCATAATTTTAAATCAGCTAAAATCAGACGGCCTTGTTGGCCTTGGAGTCCCTGCTCCGGCTGTATTGCCTGAAGTATACTCCAGGCACAACTCAAACCCTACACTGAAAGGGGCTGCCCGGCTGCTAAAACCCAAGCAGCGGGAACCCACAGCCTCCACTTCCAGATCCAAAGTCCCCACCAAACCCAACACCAAAAAGCCCAAAAAGGCTACTCAGGGAGATGAGTCCCCTGAGGATGCCCCTGTACCACCAATACAGGAAACACTTACTGGTTCTAACCCCCCAGTAGTGTCAAAGACTCCACCAGCCCTAGCCGCTCAGGCATCCTCTCAACAGGATCCTGATGCAACCATAATTGGGGATACCACAATGCTGGAACCTATCTCAATTGAGAAGGTTACCATTGAAGAGCACCAGTCACCCCGGGTGCAATCTGCTTCAAACCTATCTCCAAATGCAACCGCCCCTCAAAGCCCAACCATTATAGTTGCACAAGTGCTGAGTCAGCTGCATTCCTCTCCTCCTCCCCAGAAACCAATTACAATGGGGAGAACCTCAACAGCTGAGGAAGAGGACCAAAATGCTGCTGATAACCCACAGCACAGGGGTTATAATGTTCAATCTCCCCGTGTAGAGGAGGAGGTTAGAACATCTGGTGAGGCTGCCACTTCTACTGATTCAGCAAATGAACAGGATGCAGTTGGTAACATCTCTAAGACCTCACCAGAGGCAACTGCCGATGAAGGACTCAGTCCTGAGGCAGGAAGTCCCCAGAACCAAGAACAAGGGGCACATGCTACAACTGATCTACACTCAGGGCATGTACATCCTGATTCAATCAGGAGGTCAGGTGATTCAGCAAAGACTGATGATGACCTGGGCTTTTTCTTTGATGTCTTAGCCCATAACACAATCCTTGAGGCTGAGGTGAGCAGACTCAAAGAACTGCTTGCCAAAATGTCTCAGGATCAAAGTCCATCTGCCCCAATAAACCCACAGATGGCACCTTCATCTGAAGGTTCACCAAACACTCAGCCACTACACTCAACTGAGCCACCAGCCACTGCCTTTGGCACCACCTCTTAGGGACAGAACCCCTCTGAGCAGATGGTTGCTACCTTTCAACATTCCTTACCTCTCATCACTCCCATCATCAATGAGATTGTGCATAAAGCCATTGATGAGAGGATCTCCTCAATTCTACAAACACTTATTGATGATGCTGTGCAAAAGAAGCTTTCTGCCATTCAAACCCCTGAACCCAATGCACCCAAAAAGGGGGAGTCTAAGGCAGTGAAAGAAAGAAAGAGAAAGAGAGTGGAAGATGAGAAACAACAAGAGAAAGAAAAGGAGTTAGAAAAGGAAAAACAGCTGATCACATACAAGAGAAAGAAAAGTGCTAAAACTCAAAAGCCTGATGAAGAGAAATCATTGGAAGATCTGATTAAAGAAGCTGATGAAGCTCACAGTAGATCAATGGACAGAATAATAGACCAACTCTTCAGACAAGGCTTTGATATAGCTACATTAGACACTGAGATCAGAAGGCTGGAGATTAAAGAGATACAAGAGAGATGGGCCAGTTACAGTGTGATGGAAAGGGAGAGGTTGGTGATAATGATCAGGTTTATTGCAAAATACTTGGGAAGATCATTAATTGAGATTAAATCATGGACCAAAGACAGTATTCTGGCAATAACCACCAGAATCTGTGCTTCTGAAGCATTCAATAAGGGGTTGATTATCGAAGCCTTAGATGAAGCAGGTGCTGGGAAGAGAACTGATATGGCCAAGCTTTCCAAAGCCAAACTTACCACAAAAATGCTAGATCAGCCTTCCCAAACTCCCACTCAAAAACAACCAACCCCACAACTCTCCAAACCAATCCCTAAACCTAAACTTAAACCAACTCAACCCTCAAAACCAACTCCCTTACCCCAAAAACCACCTCAAACCACATCCAATGATGCACCCAGAAGGAGGAGAAGGGTGTTGAGGATGGAAGAAGAAGAAGAAGAAGAAGATGATGAAGAAGACAGTCTGCCAATCTCTGCTGTTCTAAAAATACCTGAGCCCAGAAGTCAACAAATGATCACACCAGACTTTCAGAGGCAAATGGTGAAAGTTAAGATTGAAGAAGAAGAACAACAGAAACAGCACGATGAGCAACTTTTGAAGATGGTTGACAAAGAGTTTCCTCAGTCATCATCTATACAAGCCATGAAGAAACACGCTCAAAGGCTGTATGCTCTCAGGCATACCTTTCAATATCAAAAGGAGAGAGTAAGGATTTGGCCAGACCCCAGGGTTAGTTCTAGAATTCATAAGAAATCCATACCAAGTAGATACAATGGCCAAGTGAGAAAGACCATAGATGTTGTTATTATGTTGGCCATTGTAGTCTCACCCTGGGAGATACTTGAAGACTTCAAGAGAGCCTACAAGTCAAAGATGACCCCTCAAACTCTAATGGAGAACAAAATGGTCAAGAAGGGGTTGTTATACAAGAGGCTTGAAGAGATCAAGAAAAATGAACTCCAGTTGTTATTAGAAGGGACTCACCCAGATGAATTTGCTTACAGAGAGATAAAAACTGTTAAGTTGAAAAATAGAAAGACAATAAAGTACCTATCAGAGTACTATGGCCCAGAGTTCTTCTTCGAAGGAGAAGCAGAAGAACTCACTAAGGAGGAACAAGTTGTTCTCCTTGAGGCCTATGTCAGAGAGTCTATTAGACTCATCAATGGGAAGTAGGTTTCATGGTTGGGATAACAGCTCTGTGTCCAGTTCCCCAAGACAGAGTTCCCTTCCATCCTTTGACATTCACATCTACTGAAACCTGTTCCCTAGCCTGTGCTTATCTGATATCTCTGAAGCTGATCAAGAGAGTATTTCTGCCAAGAATAAGTGGGACCTCAATAAGCTTAAAGGTTTTGGCTGCATTGGTTCAGGGGGAGTTTGTTGGACCAAAAGAACCAATGAGCCTGATCAGAAAAACCTTTAAGTCCCACAGACATTACAACAACTGAAGTAGTCTGCAACAGCTGAAGACATCAACTGATAACAAGGTCTGAAGACAAAGTCTGAAGTGAAAGAGCTGAAGACAAAGTCTGAAGTGAAAGAGCTGAAGACAAAGTCCGAAGTGAAAGAGCTGAAGACAAAGTCTGAAGTGAAAAAGCTGAAGACAAAGTCTGAAGCTAAAGAACTGAAGACAAAGTCTGAAGACAAAAGCTGAAGACAAAGACTGAAGACCAAGTTTTAGATGTTGTCACAACAGCTGAAGAAGACCTCTTCAGTAGTTGTGATGGTTTCCTTTCAGTAGTTATATTTTCCTTTCAGTACTTGTAGTTTCAGTAGTTTTAGTTTCATCTTGTACTTAGCATACTCTGAGATGTTCTCAGTTGTTGTGAACATTCTCAGTAGTTTGCTTACTTTCAGTTGTTTGTAATAATTCTGTTAGATGTCACTATCAAGTGACATCAGCAGACGTCACATTCCTTTATATAAGGAATGTTGACCTAATTGTAAGGTGGGCAGCTATAGCGAAACTTAGCGAAGCTGAGCGGCCGCCATACCGAAGCATTTGTGCATGAATGATATTATCCTTTTTGTAGAAAACCCTCTTTCTCTATAACCGTGTACTGTTCCATTGAATATCTATTGTGTTCTTGCTATATTTGTCTAATTCTTGTTCTAATTCCGCTGCGATTCAACTCTAATTGATCAAACTTAGATCACTGATCCTGACAGTTCTTATGTTCCATATTACGTATTATTACGTGACTTTACATCGTGTGTTTATGCTCGTATGCGTAAAGTATTATCATAAACGAAGCGAAAGATTAATGATAATAAAAAGTGGAACATAAGGAATGAATGAAAGTCTTGCAAGCAAAATGTTTAAGGAGGTTCACAACGCATTAAGAGTTGTTAGCTCAACTGTGTATTATATAACATGTGTTTTGGCCAACCCATGAGGGTTCACACACAGGAGGTTCAGTCTTTGTGACTGATCGAGACGTGCGAAAACGGGATCCTTGTCGATCGACCCCAAGAGGTAGTTGCTTCGTGCACAATGATGGGGCATAGCATATGACAGGTCCAGATAAAAGGAAAGATAATGATGAAAGAAAGTTCGAAAACGAACGATAATGAAAAATAATAAGGAATTATTATCTAGTTGTATGTATGATGTGTGATCACGTACGAAAGTAAAGAAAGTGTTTTTTGGTAAAAGTAAAGTATTTTATTTATAAAACTAGAACTCACTCAGCAACGCTGACTTTTATGCATTTTCAGTTGGCAGGTGGCTTGTTGCTGGGGATGGCATGCGGGTGAGGCTACTTGGCGGGCAAAGTCTGGCATCCATTCGTGCATAATGATATTATTGTTTTGTAATACAACTGAATGATTCTTTTTGTAACTTTTAAAACTACAATGATGTATTATTTGGCAACATCAAATAGTAATTCATGAATGGTTTTTGATAACTTAATCCGCTGCGATGTTTTTATGAAATGTATTTATTCTATATGAAAAATGTTGTGATTTTCCAATTGTGAGGTCTCTGGGAACGGGACCGTACAAGTTGGTATCAGAGCCAAAGTTTAAGAGAAATGGGTAAATTATTTTAAAAACCTAAACTTAAACTGAGAATGGGACCGAATGGAGGGATGCCAGCCCAAGTAGCTACGTGCGATCAGGTAATTCTTTTTCTTATATGTTAACCGGTATTATGTGCGTGTGCTATCTGATTTATGTGCTCTTAGTAGATTTGGATACTGATATAGTCAGGATAGGCAATGCTTGGGGGATGAAGAGTAAAGTAAGTGGCTAATCACAATTGGCCACTATAATTAGGGATTTACTATACTTGACATCAACTGAGCTATTACCTTGAATGATCGTGTTGGTGTTTGAATCTTATAGTGTTTAGAGGATGGATGGTGGTAGATCATCGAAGGCTTCTCGAGGCGGAGTACGGGGTGGACGTGGTGCTGGACCACGTGTCACGAGGAACAAGACTAACACTGCTAAGACGGGTCCTGTTGAGCCCGAGCTTCATCACTAGGAGGGTGGTGATGAGAGTGCCAACTTGAGAGCCACAGTAAAGGAGGTAGTTATGGAGGAAGTGCATCAGTTCATGCAGACGATCCTGCCATCTGTGGTGACTGAGGTCATTCGTGCGGTGAGAGAAGACGAAAAGAAGGGGAAGGAGAAGGAGAATGAGAAGGATGATAAAGATCATGATGAAGGGGAACAACTAGACACTGAGATGGTTGTCTCCAGCGATGAGGAGGAAGTTGTGCAGTAGACCGCCAAGGGGTGTAGTTATGGGGCTTTCCAGAGATGCAAGCCCCCAACTTTTGATGGAAATGGTAATGCTGCTGCTGCTCATCGTTGGGTGAGAGAGATGGAGGCTGTGTTGGAGATCAATGAATGTAGGGGGGATCAGAAGGTAAAGTTTGCTACCTATTGATTCATGGACTCAGCTTTACGTTGGTGGGATAATATTGTCCAGGCCGAGGGTAGCAGGGTTATCGGAAGGATGATGTGGAGCGAATTGAAGAAAATGGTGATCGAGGAGTTTTGTCCTCACCGAGAACTTGATAAGATAGAGAGGGAGTTCTTGCAGTTAGAGGCGAGAATTATGACACACCAGCAATACACGACTAAGTTCAACGAGATGGTGAGGCTGGTGCCAGGCCAGGTGACGCTGGCGTCGAGAAAGATTAAGAGGTACATACAGGGTTTGCCGGTAGATATCCGCAGGCACATGATCGCCGCCCGACCGAGTACGTTTAGGTCGGTGGTTGATTTGACAGGGAGGTTATATGATGAGAGAGAAGAAGTGGCGGTGGTGGAGGTGAGTAAGAAGAGTGATGGTGACATGAACTAGGACAGGAAACGATTGGGTTGTGGTGGTTTCACCCCGAATAACAAGAAGGCAAGGGTGGATGATCGGAGGGTACTGTCGGCGAGTACTGGGGCAAGGAGATGTGGCAAGTATGGGAGAGACCACGTGGGGGAGTCTAAGTGGGGGTCGAAGATCTGCTTCAGGTGTGGGAGGCCCGGCCATATGGCAAAAGATTGTGGGGTGATGAAGTGCTATAGTTGTGGTGAAGAGGACCATCTGAGCAGAGACTGCAAGAAGCCGAGGGCTGAGAGCTTTGGGGCAAAGAAGAGGACCGAGAATGAAGGACAGAGGGCAAGCGCCAGAGCATTTACGATAACCAGGGAAGAGGCCAGGTGGATCCCGATGTCATGTCAGGTACGTTTCTTGTAAACCAAATGTATTTCTCTGTTTTATTTGATTCTGGTGCTAGTAGAAGTTTTATTTCTGCTTCTTTCTGTGCTAAGTTGCCCGTTAATAGTAGAAGCATTGATGAGCCCTTTGATGTAGAAACTGCCATTGGTAAGTCTACCAGGATTTCCGACTTGATAGAGGATTATGACATAGAACTGGAAGGCCATAGGTTCTCTGCTAAACTATTTGTGATGCCCTTAGGCGGAATTGATGTAGTTCTAGGGATGGATTGGTTAGCAGCTTATGAGGCGAATATTGTGTGTCACAAGAAAATGATTTGATTGACAGCGCCTGATGGGAGTTCGGTAACGATCTACGGTGATCGAGTTACTACGGTTCAAAAGGTGATTTCAATGGTGGTGGCAAAGAAGTGCATGAAACATGGATGCAACGCCTACCTGGCTTACATGAAGGATGTGGATGCGTCAGTACCACAATTGTCCGACGTACCAGTTGTGTGTGACTTTCCAGACGTATTCCCAGAAGATTTACCAGGTGTGCCACCAGACTGCGAGATTGAGTTTCAGATTGAATATATACTTGGTGCTCAACCCATTGCCAAAGCAATGTACCGATTGGCTCCGTCTGAGATAAAGGAACTGATGGTTCAGTTACAAGAGTTGAAGGACAAGGGTTTCATCCGACCGAGTATCTCTTCCTGGGGTGCTTCAGTCTTGTTTGTAAAGAAGAAAGACAGTAGTATGAGAATTTGCATTGACTACCGTGAGTTGAACAAGTTGACGGTGAAGAACCGATATCCGCTACCAAGAATAGATGACTTGTTTGATCAGCTCCAAGGTGCTAGTTGGTTCTCGAGAATAGATCTCCGATCTGGCTACCATCAATTGAAGGTGAAGGAGCAGGATATCCCCAAAACATCTTTTCGCACGCGTTATGGACACTACGAGTTTCTCGTTATGCCCTTTGGTCTATCTAATGCACCATCTGCTTTCATGGATTTGATGAATCGGGTGTGTTGGCCGTTGTTGGACAAATCAGTGATTTCGTTTATTGATGATATTATAATTTATTCAAAGAGTGAAGAAGAACATGCCGGTCACATTCGTGAAGTATTGGAGACACTCAGAAGAGAGAAGCTGTATGCTAAGTTCTCCAAGTGGGCATTCTAGTTGCGCGAGGTTCAGTTTTTGGGTCACGTGGTAAATTCTGAAGGAATCATAGTAGACCCGAAAAAGGTTGAGGCGGTGATGCAATGGAAGTATCCAAAGACGCCATCCGAGATCCGCAGTTTCTTGGGTTTGGTGGGCTACTACAAGAGGTTCATCCAAGACTTTTCCAAGATAACCTCACTATTGACCAAGTTGACGTATAAGGATGTGAAGTTTGTATGGGGTTCGAAACAGGAGAATGCTTTTGAGGAGTTAAAGACGAGATTGACTCAAGCTCCTGTCTTGACGTTGCCCGAAGGGAACGAAGACTTAGTGGTCTATTCGGATGCTTCTTATTCGGGATTAGGTTGCATGCTAATGCAGAGGGGAAGAGTAATAGCCTATGCATCCCGACCATTGAAAATCCATGAGGCTAATTACCCTACTCATGACTTGGAGTTAGCGGCCGTGGTCTTCGCGTTGAAGATTTAGAGGCACTACTTGTACAGGATGAAGTGCACTATCTTCACGGACCGTAAGAGTTTGAAATACTTCTTTGAGTAGAAGGACCTCAATATGAGGCAGAGGAGGTGGCTAGAATTGATCAAGGATTATGATTGTGAGATCCACTATCATCCGGGCAAGGCCAACGTAGTGGCAGATGCCCTTAGTCGAAAAGAGAGACCCGAGCCAATCCGGGTGAAAGCTTATGAGTTGATTATGACCTCCGATGTGATGACACAGGTCAAGGAGTTCGAAGATGAGGCGTTGAAAGAAGATCGCCATAACTCTGAAAGGATGAGAGGTCTAGTCACGGAGTTGCGTGAAAATACTCTCGGAGTTAGAACCCGCTTTGGGCGAATGTGGATCCCTCGTTATGGAGACCTACGGGGGCGAATCATGGACGAAGCTCATAAGACTCGATACTCCATTCATCCTAGTGCTACCAAGATGTATCATGACATGAAGAAAGATTACTGGTGGCTGGGTATGAAGCGTGATGTGGCGGAGTATGTGAGTAAGTGCCTTACTTGCTTGCATGTGAAGGCAGAGCATCAGAAGCATATGGGAAGATCCAACTTTTGGATACACCTGAGTTGAAATGGGAGCACATCACCATGGACTTCATTACGAAGTTACCACGTACGACAAGGGGGTACGATACTATATGGGTGATAGTTGATCGCTTAACGAAGAGTGCTCACTTTCTATCGATCCACGAGACATAGTCATCCGAGAAGTTAGCGGATCTATTCATCAAGGAGATTGTGATGCGTCATGGTGTATCGGTGTTTATCGTGTTGGACCGTGACACTCGGTTTACATCTAAGTTTTGGAAGAGATTCCATGATGTAATGGGTACGAGGTTGCATATCAGTACGGCTTACCATCCTCAGACAGATGGTCAGTCTGAGAGGACTATTCAGACGCTCGAGGATATGCTTCGGGCATGCGTTGATTTCGGAGGAAGTTGGGACGAACACTTACCGTTAGTTGAATTCTCATACAACAATAATTATCATGCTAGCATTGGTATGCCACCATATGAGATGCTATACGTAGGAAGTGTAGAACGCCCATATGTTGGGGTGATATCGGAGAGAAGGAGTTGGGGAGTATCGAAGTGATTGAGACTACGACTGAGAAGTTGGAGAAAATCAAGGCCTTCATGTAGGTGGAAAAAGATAAACAAAAGTCATATGCCGACAAGAGACGTAGACCGATTGAATTCAATGTGGGCGATAGAGTCATGTTAAAGGTCTCGCCTTGGAAAGGAATAATCCAGTTTAGTAGGCGGGGTAAGCTCAGCCCGAGGTACATAGGACCTTTCCGAATCATTGCTCGAGTAAGAGAGGTGGCCTGTAGGTTGGAGCTACCCGATGAGTTAAGTGGAATTCATCCAGCATTTCATGTATCTCATCTGAGAAAATGCCTAGCTGATGAAGACATGATTGTACCACTGAAAGACATTGAAGTGGATGAATGACTCAATTATGTAGAGCAACCAGTGGCAATCATTGACCGAAAGGAGAAGAGATTACGAAATAAAGTGGTTCCACTGGTACGAGTGCAGTGGAGGCAAAGGAAGGGATCTGAGTCTACGTGGGAGACTGAGGAAGAGATGAGACAACATTACCTATAACTGTTAGAAGAATGACAGGTTTTGGGGACGAAACCTCTGTAAGGGGGGTGGACTTGTAACACCCGAAAATTTGTTTAAAATAAAGGAAAAGAAAAGTATCTTGAACGAAAAGATAATGGACGCAAGTGGAGGGGGTAAAGTGTGCAATGTAAAAAACCTTATTATTTTATGTTTAAAAGGGGCATGGCCACCCATGCCACTACCCTTTTCACTTTGCTTTCGGCTGGAGTTCTCTCGGTTTCTAGCGAGAGAAAGCTGAAAACTTGGAAGGTGAGTATTTTCTTGTGTAATTGGTTCGGTTTCAGCTAAATTTTCAGCTTGTGAACGATTCTTATGTGTTCTTTGTGCTTGGTTTTGTGTTTTGGTGTGTTTAGGTTGTTTGAACTCTTTGTGCCCTCAAGTTCGGTGGAGTTTTGCTTGAAGACTGCATTGGTGAGTTCTAAATCCCCGGTTTTCTTGTTTTAACCGTATTTTTGGGGCTGAAAATGCATATAAAAATGTTTTACAGCTTATATTTTGTAACCGTATGTATGTTTGTGTATGGTTGGCTGTGTTCTATGGTTTTATGCTTGTTTTAGGTGCTTAGTATATTAGATTTAAGTTATGGACATGTTAGAATGATGATTGGGACTGAAATTTATAGGTTTGAATATAACTGCTGCTCATGCGCCTGAAATTTTGCTCAGACGCCTAAGTCCCTTCTCATGCGCCCAAATAGGGCTCATGCGCCTGAGGTTTTTTTTGCCAAAAAGCCTAAGTACCAGCCCATGCACCCTAATAGTGCCCATAAACCTAGAAAATTGTTCATGCACCCAAGTGTTAGTTCATGCGCCCAGAAAATTTTTCATGCGCCTAAGTAAGGCTCGTGCGCCTGTATAGTACTCGTGCGCTTAGATTTCCTCATGCGCCTAAGTGTTCATGCGCCTAAGTAAGGCTCATGCGCCTGCATAGTACTTATGCGCTTGAATAGTACTCATGCGCCTAAATGCCTTCAAAAATATCTGAAATTTTTGGGAAATATAAATTTTAAGACTTAACCCTGTGATGTTTTGGTGGTTATGTTTGTTGACGTTGTGCATGTTTATGGCCTGTTTTTATGTTCCATATTACGTATTATTACGTGACTTTACGTGGTGTGTTATGCTCGTATGCTTAAAGTATTATCATAAACAAAGCGAAAGATTAATGATAATAAGAAGTGAAACATAAGGAATGAATGAAAGTCTTGCAAGCAAAATGTTTAAGGAGGTTCACAACTCAATTAGAGTTGTTAGCTCAACTGTGTGTTATATAACGTGCGTTTTGGCCAACCCATGAGGGTTCACACACAGGAGGGTCAGTCTTTGTGACTGATCGAGACGTGCAAAAACGGGATCCTTGTCGCTCGACCCCAAGAGGTAGTTGCTTCGTGCACAATGATGTGGCATAGTATATGACAGGTTCAGAAAAAGTGAAAGATAATGATGAAAGAAAGTTCGAAAATGAACGATAATGAAAGATAATAAGGAATTATTATCTAGTTGTATGTATGATGTGTGATCACGTACGAAAGTAAAGAAAGTATTTTTCGGTAAAGGTAAAGAATTTTATTTATAAAACTAGAACTCACTTAGCAATGCTGACTTTTATTCATTTTCAGTTGGCTGGTGACTTGTTGCTGGGGATGGCACGCGGGTGAGGCTACTTGGCGGGCAAAGACTGACATCTATTCGTACATAATAATATTATTGTTTTGTAATACAACTGAATGATTCTTTTTGTAACTTTTAAAACTACAATGATGTATTATTTGGCAACATCAAATAGTAATGCATGAATGGTTTTGATAACTTAATCCGCTGCGATGTTTTTATGAAATGTATTTATTTTATATGAAAAATGTTGTGACTGTTCAACTGTGAAGTCTCCAGGAACGGAACCTTACATGATGATTCAAAATCACCACCGCTTGGATCATCGTGTTCGATCTGCCTAATTGAATCTGTACATTTCATCATCTTATTCAAATGAGATTAGAGCTCCGAGGATGGATGCTTTGATACCAATGATACAATCTACTAAGAATTAACATATAGGTATAGTTGAGATTGTCTGAACAATGATCAACATAGAGTTTAACAACAAGAAACTAGGGATGAAGAGTTTCTGAATTGATTAATCAAAAAATTACAATGGAAGAATTAGGAGGGAAAAGTAGTTACATTCTATCATACATCCATACCCAACCACCACTATTTATTTATTATCAGCTCTTAACAACCGACTCAACTAACTCTAACAAACACGTTTGACTTAGTCAACAACTCCAATAGCTATAGACTCGTATTAGGGGATGAACATTATGATATCTGTTTATGCAGAGAAAAGGAAAGAAAGCACCACATGGATTATTACTTTTTGATTCAAAGCTTCTATATGTTGTGGTTCGATAGTTGATCCTCTTAGATTTCATCTTGTATAATTTGCATCATTAGACCCTAAAAACCTTAATTGTATACACACGCATATGTATATATGTGTGTGTTTAAAATCTCATATCTGATTCAAGTTAATTTTGTTTCTTCGTGTATGTTTAATGAGCACTACAAGAAATGTCTAACAATAATAGTGGCAATAGAGGAATTAGCGGAAACATTAATTGCAGTAACATTATTAGCTACACAATCCAATCGAGTACGTCCAAAGCAAATCTTACCATTGATCAGCCTCTAGATCTAACCGCTTGTATTTCATCGTAAAATAACCATTAGCGGCAACATCAATAATGGCGACATATCGCTGCTAATGGTTAAGAAAAGTGCGTAGCTATTTCCCTACACACAATTCATTCTCACTCTATCTACCTCACAAATCTCCAACTCTCTCTCTCTCTTGATCTGCACTCTTCCACCTCCGCTAGTACCACCACTCCGCAGCCACTATCAACGGCCTGCTGCCACCACTCCACCACCACCATCAGCTGCCTGCTCCCACCACTCCAATGCCACCATCAACCGCCCGCTGCCACCATTCCACAGCCACTATCAACCGGTTGCGGCCACCACTCCACCGCCACCATCAACCGCCTGCTGCCACCATTTCACAGCCTCCATCAAACACCTGTGACCACCACTCCACTCCACCGCCACCATCAACCGCCTACTGCCACCCCTCCACCATCAACCGCTTGCTACCTCGCGATCTACATTGCTTACTACCACTGCTATCATCAAGTGCACATACCGCCACCACCGACTACTGCTTCTTACTATACTGCCTCCATCAAGCGCCAACCGGATCATCAAGGTATTTTCTTGATTTTCTTTCACTTTTTCTAAGTATTATGCTACACTATCTAGGTTATTACTCAAATGCTAATTTGTGTTAATTTTTTGATTATTTGAGCATTTGGTGTTTACTAGACTTTACATAATGTGTATAGATGTGTTAAAATTGACATTAGATTTGAGTTACTTTACTTAAGGATAATGTTACTGTTAGAATTTAGAACGGTATTCTTTTAAAATTTTCACCTAAATGGCAATGAATGCTAAACTACTATGAAAAATCTTAGGTTGCATGCACTTGGTTAATCAATTCATCATATTTTTTACCTAAAAGTGTAGTTTACTTTAATGTTTTATCCTAAATTGTTATGCTTGTAAGACTGATACCATTTGATGACCTCACAACCATAAAAATGTGAAAGCACCAAAATTTTAAACAAAAACATCAAAAGGTTAAAAATGTTATTGACTTTAAACCTTCTAACAAGTTATACAGACAAATTGATACACGTAAAATAATAAATATCGAAGGTTTGATTTTACTAAAAACAACCGAAATGATATCAAATCCTACAATACTTATTACATGATTTAAGAGTCGCATAGGTTTCTTTAAAAAGTAGTAAAAAACAAGCATACTTATTCGTTTTGTTTCATCTTCTTTGTATCTATCCATAGTGTTTTCACTTATAATGTATACTTTGTTTTATAATGTATACTTTGTTTTTATAGGCTTAAATTGTAAGTTTGTTTCAAAATTTGAATTTTTTGGCGCAACTTACATAATTTATTTGTTCGAAAAAAGCTCCAAATCAAGCCGACAAAGATGATTTGGATTAGGGGGATGAATAGTGTATTGGATAACTTGTTTAAGTTAATTTTGGATAGTTTTATGTTTATGTTAAACAAGATAATTAAGCTACTTACTTAACGTTTATGTACATGTAAACATTGTAATTCATTTATGAACATTAAACTTTGTATAGTGTATTTTGTGCTTTGAGATATCTAGATTTACTTGTATAGGTGTATAATTGGTTTGTAAAACTGAAAATACGAAAATATACAAAGAAATATTTTAAGAAATGCAGGGACTAATAGCGGGTTTTTTATTAAATCTAATAGCGGCGACAATAACCGCCACTAATAAATTCACTAGCAGCAACTTATTAGCGGCAAATTTTTAATCAATTGTGATGAATTAATAGCAGTGGCACATTAGCGACGAGTGGCGATAAGCTGCACTGTTTGCGGCGACATATGTCGCTGCTAAAGGACGAATTCTTTGTGGTGGATGGTATCAGAGAACGTGAACAATTGTGTTAAAGCTTTGCAATTTGCCTTCTCATGGTACGTTCTTAATCCATTAACTGATCAATGTTAATGACGTATCTTACATAATGATGTAACTTGCTTCCAAGTTAATAAGAATATATGATTATGATCTTCTCGATGGTGTTTTAACTGTGATATAAGCCAAACAAGTGATGGTAAATACTAATTGGTCATTTTAAAATTATCTTTAAGGTGCAGGATACTTTTTACTTATAGAATTAAGACTGAGTGTTCATCCATCGGCTAGAATTTCAATGGAAATCACAAGAATGCATAAAACACAGACATATATCTATACACATAATCACATATACATCACAATATGTGATTGAAAGGGAAGACAGATCTCAATTATCTGCAAACCCTACTTGAGAATAAGAATATATTCTTTAAATAAAGAGTATCAACATGAGGATTCAATCTACCATACGCAGAATCTGTGACAACTCACTCGATTTCGTTGTTCCAATGCAGTAAACCAGTAATGTAATGTAACAAAACCATGTAACGCAATTTTCAGGATGAAAATTCTATCAACATGAGGATAATGTGACATCCAGTCATTTTCCGTTACCAAAATCCGTTAGTTCCGTTAAGTCTTGCATACACGTGTCGTGAGCACACACACTAGTTGTCGTTGAACGCTCGTGACCTAGTAGTAATTAACAATGGTTATTAGAAAATAATTTAATTAATAATATTGATTATTAATTTGTAGTTATGTGATTTATGAATTTTAAATATTATTTGTGAATTTTACTCGATAACGTGACAACGTGTAATATTTAATTCATGTGTTTTATTATTAGTTGAAAATATTTATGATTATTATTGTTGATTAATAATACTTGTATTTTGTAGTTAAAGATTGTTAAAAAGTGCTAAAAAGATTAGCTTTTATAAAGGGTGATTAAAGAGGGTTTAAATGGTAAATTCTAATTAAATCAAGTTTAACAAAACCCAACCCTAGCCCCCTCTCCACCCCTTGCGCAGCCAAGATCAAGACAGACACACACATTCACGAATTTGTGAAGAACACCAAGCTAGACTTTGATTCTGATTGAGATTCAAGGGTTACAAGTTGTTTACAAGTGCTAATCATCATTTAAACAAACCTAAAGGAAAATATTTATCAAGTTTTTCATGGTTTTGATACTTTAAGAACCCTAATTCAAAAATTATGTAGAAATGTCAAAATTAATGATTGCTTGAAGATGATATGTTGATAATTATGTTGTATGAATATTGGGTTATGATGATTATGCAAGAATTCCGTGGTTTGATCATATAGTTCATACATTGCGTAAAGTAGAAACTTCTTTTCATGGGAATTCATGTTTTGATGATTAATGTATGTTAGGTGGGTTGTTATGATTGCTATGAACTAGATTAGGGATGTTATTGATGAATTTGGGATTGAAATTGATTAATACATAGACTTTGGATATCACTTTCCCAAAGGGGAAACTTTATTTATATAAAACATATGATTTTGTGATTTGATCATGATTAGAATGTTAGGAGCATGCTAGAGTGATAATGGATGATGTCTAATGTGTTAGATTATGATAGTTGGGTCATATGGTTAGTTGATGAATCTATGGGAAAATATAGGTGTTTTTGAAAAATATGCAAGTATGGTAGTATGTGCAAGATTATGAGCTGTGATGCAATATAGTAATTAAATATCATTATGTTGGCTATTGGCTTGTATGAATTGCATTTGAGTATGTGATGATGGGTATCATACACGCGTGCGAATCTAAGGCCTCTACTTTATAGGATTGGCAGGGTTTAGGGTGTGTAGCCATGAGTGGCTTCACATGGCACGTTGTGAGTGACTAAACCTAATGTGTATTGTAGAGGAATCTAATTCCAAACCTGTTTAGTATGATAAATTGGTTTGCGTGCATTGTATGATAACCTAAGTTAGCATGAAGAGCATGATGAGACTTAAGAGTTGCAATGTGGCTTACGTGAATAACTTGTATACTATTCTATGATGGTATGATGATTTATGAATTACTGTACTTGGTCAAACAAGATTTCAATTAACATGTCACCAATGTGTCAAACGGGTCAACTAGGTCAAATGAGTCTTGTTTTCAAAAATCTTGGGTCAACGTATTTATTGAGCACCTAGGTTTGTTAAGCTTTCTGTGTACACGTACTTATGTACTCGCGTGTTCTAGTTAACCTTTGAAGGGTTGTCTTTCCACTCATCATTAGCTTTTGTTATCATTCGTTTGCGCACCAGGTGAGTTCAATGCCCCACTTTTATTTACTCTTTTTGGGGGAGAAAGCATACTCTATTTTTAAAACGCTTTACTATTATAACATGTGTTTAGTAAGACATAGTGTGATATAACATTGAAAGCCCTTACACTTTCGAATCGTTAATTAACAAATCTAGGGGAAATCTTGGGTAGTACTACTGGGTCTGACAAGCCCCACCCATACGACTGGAGGTCAAGCGAGTGCAATATTGTCCTAAACGACTAACAGCGGCACGACTTAGTATATCATGGCGGGAGACAAACAGACAAACAAAGTCAGCTTCGATCGTGAAATCACTATTTTTTATTATTATTAATGAAATTAGACTAGCTATCTATTTTAATGCACTTGTTTATATTTTACTAACGCAACTGTTTATGTTTATTACAAACTCTTGAACTCACCAACTGTTGTGTTGACACTTTAATATGCTTTTCTCAGGTCGTTACTAGCAGCTGCCGTAGGAGCACGCACAAGTCATGCATACTTTGAACAAACATTCATCTGTTTTTGTCTTATTGCATACTTTCCTACTTTGGTTTGGGCACGTGTTTTGCGCAGTTTACATTTGGTACTCTATGTTTGAAATATTTACAAAACGCTTCCGCAAATGTTTTACACTTTGAAACTCTGACTTGTTTTAAAAGTTTCATATAGTGTCGTTCTGAGTAACTAATGACTAGGATCCTGGTTGTTCACTCGCCTCGCAGTAAAATCCTGCACGTGGATTTTGAGGGTGTGACAGATTGGTATCAGAGCCATTGGTTATAGTGAACTAGGTTGCATACACACTAGTCTATAACCACATAATTTCTTAGTTACTCGTTACTTATCCCTTACTGTATACTCATTGGCATACACATCACGTACCCTGCAGCCTGGCATCATCTTCACAGGATAAAGGTAAGAGGCCTACATGTTCTGAATCACCTTGTCCTCCTCCTATACCCGATAGAGAACCTGAGTGGCCCCGACTTCCTTATCCTTCCGAGGAAATAGACTAGGATCAACTATTACTGCCTGAATGCAATGCTCTGCGGGATTGGAGTTACTATCCTACCTATGTAAACCATATGCTTTATAGGGAGCGTGTTCCTAAACCCCCAACTACTAGACCGAGGACTAGGTTACCTGCACCTACCCTCCCTTCGATACCACATTCTAACAAGCTGGTGATTGAGGGTTTAGTTGCTGCTCTAGACACAGAGAAATGACACACTAATGAGTTGAACGAGGTGGTCGGAGCTCTACGACATGAGCTACGTGAGACTAAGATAATGGTGGCGGAAGTGAAGGAACTGCAATCGAAGTGCTATGACTATCAATGCTCCTTAATTGATAGTATGGCTCAGGAGATCCATCGCTCGGATGCTAGGGATGACACTATCCATGACTATGGGGTAAGACTTGGTGACCTGGAAGCCCAGTTCGCCATGATGCATATTGCCATAGAACCCGAAGAAGAACCTAAAGAGGAACCCGAGGAAGAGCCAGAGGAAGCCCCAAAAGAGGAAGAACCTATAGAGATGGAGGAAGATAGTGATGGATCTGATGTATTAGATTGATCTTCCCATTCATCTAACTTGACCTACGTAGCATTTTTTTTAAAAACCTATATAGGAAGGGTTGTTTTCCACCCAACTGAAAAACTAAAATTTTTGACAACGATTGAATATTTTATGAATTACTTATAATTTATTTATCTTTGGTTATTATTTTGGTAATAAATATTATGGTTGATGAACCTCATTATTTTCTTACTATTTGCTATGCTTCAATGAGTTAAATATGTTAGATGTTGCTCATTATTGTGTTTGTGAATGTAAAGTAAAAATGGAAGGTGAAGGCAGAGGGTGTGGCATAGGACGCGGACGTGGCGCAAGATGCAGGTGTGGTGCGGCTACAATGAATATGACTCCCACTGAACTGGCTGCCCTGATTAATATACATGTGCAGGAGGCAGTGGCTGCTATACAAGCTGCAGAGCCAGCAGGTAAATGATACAAGTGGCTTGACAAATACTCTAGTTGCTTGTTTAAGTTGTTCAACTAATGTTTTGGTTGGCTGGCATAGGACCCCCACCCTGTACCTACAAATCCTTTATGGATTGCAAGCCCCATAACTATAGTGGAGCTGAAGGGGTTGTGAGATTGGTGTGGTGGTTTGAGAAGACTGAACCAGTCTTTGCTAAATGCAACTGCCAGCCAGCCAATCAAGTGAAGTCGCTACTGGAACCCTTGAAGGCGCATCACTCTCCTGGTGGAATGCCCAGGTGTAGATGCTGGGTCAGGCGATAGCTAGTGACCTACCCTAGGAATAATTCAAGACGATAATGACTTAGGAGTATTGCCCTCGTGATGAGGTGCAAAAGCTAGAAGTTGAATTTTGGCAGCTGAAGATGCAAGGTTTGAGATCGAGGCTAATGCCACAAGGTCTCACGAGTTGGCGACCTTGTACCCGGGATGGTGAACGAGATACACATGAGGAGTGAGTTGTACTTACGTGGTTTGGTTCCTAAAATTCAAAGTATGGTAATAGCCTCTAACCCTGCCACCATACAACAGGCTATTCGGTTAGCCCACAGGCTGACCGACCAGGCAGTGGAACAAGGGAAGCTACCCAAACGGGGCGCGGTGGCTAGCGTACCTGATAACAAGTGCAAGTGGGAAAACACTAGTAATAAAGGTTCCTCATCAAACAGTCAGCCTCAATAGCTACAATAGAATAAATCTGATTACAATCGGAGTTTCAACTAGGGATCTTCATCAGCACCAGGACAAGGAGGATACGTGGGGAAGTATCCTAATTATAACCGATGCAACTACCACCACACTGGTAGGTGTGATAATTTTCAATGTCAGCGTTGTGGAAAGGCGGGACACGCGGCAAAGGATTGCCTTGGTGAGTTGATGAAGAAGCCCCAGCAACCCTAAGAAACACCAAAAGGTTACTTTGAATATGGAAATGAAGGACACTACTAGAGGAATTGTCCTCAGTTGAAGAAAAACGGGAATGGTGCTGGCAACGGTGGAAACAACGACAACCATGGCAATGGTGACAACAATGGAGAAGCTAAAGGGAGAGCCTTTGTTATGGGTTCAGCTGAGGCTGTAAACGACCCTACTACTGTTACTGGTAAATGTCCTGTTAATGGTCGTTTTGCTACTGTATTGTTTGACACTGGAGCCGATAGAATTTTTATCTCTACTAAGTTTAGTAGTCTCTTAAATGATATACCTTTTACGTTGGCATCTAAATATACCATAACACTAGCTAATGGTATGCAAATCTATGTTACACACATCCTTAAGGGTTACAAGATAGAAGTTGCTGGTCATACCTTTGATATCGACCTCATGCCTGTTACACTTGGGAGTTTCGATGTCGTCGTGGGCATGGATTGGCTGTCTTAGAAGCAGGCGGAGGTCATTTGTCACGAGAAGGTTATCCGCTTTCCTCTCCTGGATGGGGAAATTCTCTTTGTTAAAGGCGAGAAAAGTGGAGTTGTGATAGGCATCATATCCTTTATGAAAGCGCAGAAGTGGCTACGCAAGGGTCGCTTAGCCATATTAGCCGTTGTAACTGACAAGCAACAGGAGGAAAAGAAGATAGAGAATATTCTGGTAGTTCATGACTTCCAGAGGATCTGCCTGGACTACCACCTCATCATCAAGTTGAGTTTCAAATTGATTTGACTCCCGTAGCAGCTCCGATTGCGAGAGCACCTTACCTATTAGCCCCGAACGAACTGCAGGAACTATCTGCACAACTTCAAGAGCTGTTGGATAAAGGGTTTATTCGACCAAGCATATAACCATGGGGAGCACCTGTTCTCTTTGTTAAGAAGAAGGATAGCACATTTTGAATGTGTATCGATGAGAGAGAATTGAACAAAGTTACAGTCAAGAATCAATACCCTTTGCCTCATATAGATGATTTGTTTGATTAACTTCAAGGATCAAGCTATTATTCTAAGATTGATTTGAGGTGAGGCTACCATCAATTGAGAGTTTGAGAGGAAGACATCTCAAAGAACGCATTCCGTACATGTTATGGACATTATGAGTTCTTGGTTATGCCATTTGGGTTGACAACTGTACCAGCAATATTCATGGATCTCATGAATCGTGTGTGCAAACCCTATCTCGATCAGTTTGTTATCGTGTTTATAGATGACATATTAATCTATTCTAGGACCAAGGAGGAACATGAGGGACACCTACATCTAATCTTGGAATTACTTAGAAAGGAATAATGTACGTCAAGTTTTCCAAGTATGATTTCTGGATTCACGAAGTGCAATTTATGGGTCACATTGTTAACGAAAAAGGAATACATATGGATCCTGCAAAGATTGAAGTGATAAGAATTGGTCGGTTCCCAAGACGCCTAGTGAGATACGGCAATTTCTTGGACTGGCAGGATATTATCGGCGTTTCATTGAAGGATTTTCTAAAATCGCTCAACCTCTCACAGCATTGACCCATAAAGGAACAAAGTATAAATGGGGGTGAGAGTCAAGAAGCCACTTTTCAATTGTTGAAACAGAAACTTTGTAGCGCATCAATATTGACATTACCAGAGGGAAGTGATGACTTTGTAGTCTACTATGATGCTTCTATCCAAGAACTTGGTTATGTCTTGATGCAACGTGACAAGTTGATAGCCTATGCTTTGAGACAACTGAAGGTGCACGAGAAGAACTACACCACCCATGACTTGGAACTGGGTGCAATAGTTTTTTCCTTGAAGATCTGGAGACATTACATGTACGGTACACCGATCATAAGAGTCTTCAGCATATCTTTGAGCAGAACGAGCTGAACATGAGGCAGTGACGCTGGGTGGAATTGTTGAAAGATTATGATTGTGCTATCAAATATCACCCGGGAAAGTCAAATGTAGTCGCTAACTCGTTGAGTAGAAAGGAAACTGCTAAGCCTTGACGAGTGCGAGCTTTGCAGCTTACTATTAGCACTAAACTACCTGAACTAATCAGGGAAGCTCAGACGGAAGCTTTGAAAGCGGAAAACATTGGATCTAAATCTTTGCGTGGGATGGACAAACAGTTTGAAATAAAAGTTGATGGAATTCGTTACTTCATAGATAGACTTTGGGTGCCTTTCTATGGGAACCTAAAAGACTTGGTTATGAGTGAAGCACACAAGTCTAAGTACTCCATACATCTTGATTCTGACAAGATGTACCATGACCTGAAGGCGCACTATTGGTGGCCTAATATGAAGGCAGACGTAGCTACATATGTGAGCAAGTGCTTAACTTGTTCTAAGGTTAAAGTTGAATATCAAAAGCCATCTCGATTACTACAACAACCTGAGATTCCTTTGTGGAAGTGGGAACAGATTTCTATGGATTTCATTACTAAATTACCCTGGACCCCTACTGGTTGTGACACGATATGGGTGATCGTAGACTGATTGACTAAGTCTGCTCACTTCTTGGCAATCATGGAAACTAATAAAATGGATAAGTTAACTCGAATTTATCTGAAGGAGGTAATTTTGAGACATGGTGTACCGATCTCGGTTATTTCTGATCGTGATGCTCGTTTTACATCCCATTACTGGCAATCATTGCAAAAATCTTTGGGTAAATGCTTAGACCTGAGTACCGCTTACCATCCTCAGACTGACGATCAGAGCGAGCGTACGATTCAAACTCTAGAGGACATGTTGCGAGCCTGTGTGATAGATTTTGGCAACAATTGGGAAGTCCGTCTACCTTTGGTGGAATTTTCTTACAACAATAGTTATCACACCAGCATTAAGGCAGCACCATTCAAGGCTTTGTAAGGGCGAAAGTGTAGATCACCAGTTTGCTAGACAGAAGTTGGTGATAGTCAGCTAACTGGCCCCGAATTGGTGCACGAGACTACCGAGAAGATCTTGCAAATACGGAACCATATGGCTGCAGCAAGAGAGCGACAAAAGAGCTTTGCAGACAAGCAACGGAAACCCTTGGAGTTTCAAGTTGGCGAAAAATTTTTACTGAAAGTTTCACCATGGAAAGGTGTGATTCGATTCGACAAAAGGGGCAAGCTTAATCCGAGATACGTTAGGTCATTTGAGATTCTGGAAAAAATAGGTCCAGTGGCGTATCGATTACACCTGCCTGATTCGTTGAGTGGAGTTCACAATGTATTTCATGTCTCTAATCTGAAAAAGTGTTTATCTGACGAGACGTTGGTTGTACCGCTCGAGGAAGTGCAAGTAGATGAACAATTGCGATTCATTGAAGAACCAGTTGAGATGATGGACCATGAGGTAAAAACCCTTAAGCAAAGCAAGATACCCATAGTCAAAGTTCGTTGGAGCTCAAGATGTGGACCGGAATTCACGTGGGAATGTGAGGATCAGGTGAAGCTTAAGTATCCTCATCTGTTTGAAACGACGACGACAACCGGCGAAGGTATCGATTAAATTTCAGGAAGAAATTTCTTTTAACATGGGGATGATGTGACAACCCACTCGATTTTGTTGTGCCAATACAGTAAACCAGTGATTTAATGTAACACAACCAGGTAACGCAATTTTCGGGAAGAAAATTCTTTCAACATGGGGAGAATGTGACATCCGGTAATTTTCCGTTACCAAACTCCATTAGT